>PPNA03000008.1:0-450478 GCA_003708055.3 Torulaspora maleeae | reverse complement strand
ATTAGTAGTGACGTCTTGAACAGTTAACTTCTCTTTACCTTTCCGTAAATTAGGGCAAAATGAAACAAGAATGGCCATATAACTTTTTTGATTTGTGGAAGTCCACATGTCCAGAAGAACATTAAAATTGAAAGATTGTTTCAGTGTATCTTCCATTTGCAAATTAAGCTGCTCCTCGTATTTCTCCATCATAGATACCAGTCCCTTCCTCGAAGTGATGGGACGATGACTCCCACCACCAAAAAAATCAAAGAGTTTCCTGAAAGAAGGAGCTTCCGCTGTACTGAAAGGAATGATTGTCTCAATAAAAAGATTCAACTAGTTGATTCTAGGCTCATTGGCGCACATAAAGTTTAGTAGCTCGCATCTGAAGCCGAATGGTTTCTTATTCATTGAAAGGACCCCTCTAAAATCGCTTAGCTGCGATTGTACCCCCTTCAACTTTTTGTCAAAAAGCTCATAATCCTTCCTATGAATTCTGCTGAGGTGGTCGACGATATTGGACGAGGTTGGATTGCCCTTGAGCTTGAAAACATGCCTACAATCGTCATACTTACAGATGGCGTAACGTTCAGGCGCTGCATACTTGGTTACCCAAATACAATAAGGAGAGGATTTAAGCCGTGCCTCGAGTTTTTTCAGGCCATCTTTAGGCAAATTTTGCTCAGTGATCGGAGCCATATGTGGTTTGTCGAGGGGATTCATAGAAAAGTCGTCAAACCCGAACCTATATTTACTTTTGAAAGCATCCTCCGAGCTTAAAGCCACACTCTCGTCGCTCTCGTCGATTGAGCTTTGCCCATCAGTACTCTCTGTAGAATCAGAGGAGCAATAATCTTAAAACTGCTTAGGTCGAACCGACAAATCATGTCGTTTTGAAACAAATAACAAGTGATCAGTCGGTACGTTTAATATTTGTTGGATGATCAAGGTAGCCAGCCTTTTTAACGGTCACCAACCTTTTTAACGGTCTCCCAGACAGAGTTTGACTTACAATAACCGATTTTTAATGCGCTTCTTGAGAAATGAGCACCCTATGATCGACTTTCATCGCTGGTTCTTCATCAGCGCCATTACTGATACGTTGTCAAACTTCGACCTGCTCCGACCCCGATATGTGTTTAATCTGCCCCTCATTCAATAGTGAACTAGCGTGATCAGTATCCCTACCAGTGTTGCTGTATTCACGTTATTGGTCACATTGTGGGATCTCACCAATTTGGCTACTTTCCAAGCAATTTTGCCCGGTCAATGGATCTTCTGAGACTTCTTTAGGGCTATCAGGAACGAGAGTATCAGTACAACTGAGCTCTCCAAGCGAATCTCTTCTCGTATTGTTTCTTCGACTTGCACCACTATTCAGTGGCTTAAAATTGTGCCTTTTTCGAGTACTGAAAGTATACATCGAAGCCACTGAAGCTATGGTATCTAGCAATCAACCACGTTCAATGGAAACCCTTGAAGTCATAATTGAAGCTACTATTACGCGTTTGGCAGCTCATGTAACTTGAACAAGCGTATTCGCGATTTGTATTCTTGGAGCTTTCTTGTATTCGCAGGTGTATTCGTCACTAATCACGTTATATTCTATGTATTCGTATTCGTCCCCAGTGCTGATCTGGAGTTCACATTGCCAGCTATGAGCAGTTCAGTCTCAAGGTGAGCTTGGGCTTGATCTAGCCGACTGGTGTTGGGTCTATCGAGGTTGCTAACGGACCGTTCTCGCTTCGCTGTCCTTTATAGGTGAAATTTCGATCAGTGACTTTCCAAAATGAGTGCTACTAATCTGCTGAAAAGTTCGGTTAATCAGTATTTGGAAGAGCTTCCTCAGCAGATCCAAAGTAGATTGTATCAGTCTCCTGCAACATGCTTGGCCATATACAGACTGCTGCCGCAACTGGCGAAATTTTTCATCATGTCTATGGTGTTCAATGAGAGCGAGATCTCACTGCGAGACCTTGATAGATGGGTCAAGTCTAGTGGTAAGAACCAATTCCAAGAGGCCATCAAGTCAATGAAATCGCTGCACTTACTGATTCCCGTGAGAGGCAATGGACCGATGATGATCAATTTGAATCAGACATTTAGGGAAAGCTTCAAGAATGCGCTTACAGGTGGTAAAGTGAACAATTCATTCGGTATTGTGGTAGATGAGGCAAACGATGTGGTAACCATGGAAATGCTCGATAGCTATTCAGCCGATAAATGGGAGACAATTTTGCATTTCATGGTGGGAACTCCTTTGACAAACATCCCATCTGGCAATGTTCTGAATTTGCTGAAGCATAGTAAGCTCATGGAAGAGGTGAGCGCAACACGCCAGTTTAAAATCACCAACGAGGGATTCCAGTTTCTGCTACAGGAAGTAAATTCACAGATATGGACACTTTTACTACAGTACTTAAAAATGACAGAAACTTTACAGATGGATCCTGTGGAAGTGCTGAACTTCATCTTTATGTTGGGGGCCTTGGAGTTTGGTAAACCTTACAGTATGGATGGATTGAGTCAAACTCAAAAATTGATGTCCAAGGACATGAGAGACTACGGGTTGGTCTTCCAGAAAAGCTCAAACTCCAACGTTTTTTATCCAACTAGACTGGCTACGATGTTGACATCAGACTCCAAGAGTATAAGAGGTGCGTCTGGCGCGATGGATAGTGTGCTCAAGCAGAACAAGGACGAGAAAGCAAGTATATCGGCAAACGATGCAGCCAGCGACGATGAAGTGGGAGTAAACGGTCAATACATACAGGATGGTGCTCTAATCGTGGAGACCAATTTCAAACTCTACTCATATTCCAATTCCCCCCTGCAAATCGCCATTCTGAGTTTATTTGTCCACCTGAGATCAAGGTTTACTAATATGGTGACAGGGCAGATCACAAGAGAGTCCATCAGAAGAGCATTGATGAATGGTATCACTGCAGATCAAATAATAGCCTATCTACAAACACATGCCCACCCGCAGATGAGGCGACTGGCAGAAGAGAAGCTGGAGAAGAAACTCGAGCTCGATGCAAATTGCAAAGACACACTTCAAATTCTCCCACCAACTGTTGTTGATCAGATCAAGCTATGGCAACTGGAACTTGACAGAATTATAAGCTACGAGGGTTCATTATATTCAGATTTTGAGACTCACCAGGAGTATCACTTGCTGAGCACGTATGCTCAGGATATCGGTGTTCTACTGTGGAAAGACGACAGGAAGAAGAATTTTTTCGTCTCTAAGGAAGGAAACTCTCAAGTGATCGACTATGCGAAGAGGAAGCTAAAGAAGAAGCAAACTCCTCCCTGATCACTAGCAATAGCGAGCCCGCAGGCTACAATTCACTCCCTTAGCATTCCAAAAAGTCTCGATTCCTATAGTTACAGCCTTGGTGATACTTTTTTTATTGCATTATTTATCGCTAGTAGAGCGATTTTTAGGGATAAAACTTGTAGATATATAACCACCAGTAAAGCTGGCGAAAGAAAGCCCAGAGAAAAGTACACTAGTGTACCCACCGCATCTGAGGATGTTTATCAAGAATTTTTTACCCTTTTTACAGTCTCCTGCTCGTTTTTGGGAGCTCAATGGCAGCGATGATTCGTTCTCACCGCAATGTCCCATAAATTTACCCCTAAGTTGCCGTAATCATACTGAGATCGAGGACACATGCTGTTTTGAATATCCTGGTGGCATTTTTTTGCAGACCCAGTTCTGGGACTATGTCCCTTCACGCTCTGGCATGGATGATGACGAGTTGGAGAAGCAATTGGGACCACTTGACTCATTCACGATTCATGGATTGTGGCCTGACAACTGCCAAGGTGGATTTGAACAGTTCTGTGATGATTCATTGGCAATTGACGACGTTTACTACCTATTGAACTCCGATCAGTTCAACAATGAGAATTACAACCTGGAGATTAGTGGTAAAGAACTACTTAAAGAGATGAGCAGACTATGGAAAAGCAACAATGGCAATGACGAGTCTCTATGGATCCACGAATACAATAAGCATGGTACCTGTATCAAGACCATCAGACCAAACTGTTATGCACGTTGGAAGAATGAGAGAACGGTCGGTCAAGAGATTGATTACAAGAAGCAGTCAGTTTATGATTACTTTAGAGTGGCCTATAACGTCTATAAGACCTTGAACACCACAGAGATGTTGCGGGAACATGGGATTGTACCTAGTTTGACAAAAACTTACACAAGGGAGGAGATTCAATCAGCATTAAACAGCGGATTTGAAGATCACGATGTCTTCTTCGCCTGTGATAGACACCAGGCGCTTAATGAAGTCTGGTACTATCATGTATTGCAAGGGTCTCTTTTAGGCGAAGATTTCAGCCCAGTTGAATCCCTCAGGAATGGTAACTCAAGATGTCCCGAAAGAGGCATCAAGTTCTACCCAAAAGGCTATATACCATCCAATAACGGTGGAGGAGGTCGAAAGCGTCCTATGATGAGAGGTATAATAAGGCTGAGTGGCTACGAAGGGTTCCTGATCAGAAACGGCCACTGGATGATCAAAGGTACACCGGCCAATTTTCAACTGGTTGAAGCACCTTTCGGCGGATACCACCTAAAGTCCCGTAACGGATACTGTGGGTTAACCGAGACCGGTATGCTCACATGCAACAAGCACATCGGCAACGCGGGCCAATTCGAGTACAATTCCGACAAGGGCGGGTACCTAGGTTACTCGGGATCCTTCGAATGGGGAGCAACCTTGCTACCACACGGCAACGTCCAAAGTTTTGTGTATCTGAAGGATGGGGAGCCCAAACCATACGAGTTCAAACTAAAGTTTGTCAGAACCTGAAACGCTACTTCGGTTTCGATATCTGAATCAGTCGCATAGTGTTGTCCTCAATCGGCGGAGAGTACGGAGCAGGCGAATAGTTTCGAGACTCTGGCCGATGGACCGATGGTACGGCGCTCGCTTGCGGTGCCACATTCTCATAAAAGTTCAAAAAATGATTCTCCAAGAACGCCACTTGGGATTGTAAATTCATGATCTTGTTCTGTAGCTCAGACGTCGTTCTCCTCTGTACCAGCAATTCGTTCGTCAACTTCCTGACCTGCGACTGTTGCTCCACTGTCAGTCTCTTCAAAGATCGCACTTCGTTCAACAGAACAGACTCGTCTACAACGCGCTCGTTGCTCCTCTTGACAGAACTTGCCGGTTCCTCCCGAACGGGAGCCTCCTTCATCAGTTTAGGGCTCGTTGATGTCTCATCGTTCTGCTTCATCAACACCTGCAAGTTCTTCTTCGAGGCCAGGTACTGCTCTCGGATCCTCTGTAACGTGTCATCCACCTCCTGCTTCTCGAAGAACTCCCTTGTCAAGTTAGAATTGCCAGCCATTCTCAACTATCAATGCCTCCAACCTGGTCTCTTTGGTGCTGGAAAGTGATGAACTTTGTGTTTACGCGCCTTATTTTTTATCGCGTCCCTTACCCGTCGCCACCATTCAACTCTACCACCACTTTCAAGAACACCAAAGAGCGCTAGCCGCTACAAGAAAGGTGCTATAGACGTTAGCGACAAGGCTTGGAGTTGCCATAGCCGCTAGAGCAGTGAAAAGCAGTTTTTTTTGAGCTTGTTACAAATAGTTTGAAATAGCCGCCGAAGCTCAGACGAACTTGTCACGTAATGAACATGGAATTTGGTCTCACGAAAACCTGAGCTAGTTTGTGAGTTACACTACTTGAGATTTGCCTCGTGGATGGTTTTCACAATCGCTGAATTATGACCGCTGAACCCCCCCAGATTACAAGCCCACACTGGCTGCCTGAGGCTGCTTTCAGCACTATACAAATAGTATACCAGCCGCCCCCACCGGAAACGGCCTATTGAAGAAGGAGTTCGCCGAAGTTGGCAAGTGAGTGCGCCGTCCTAGAAGCCTGGACGCATCCGTCGATGCAGCGAATGGCAGCACGCCAATCCTGGGGCAAGACCTGGTCGGTATGTCTCGGCGAACTTGTCGGGGGGTCAGGCGTTTCAAGAAGCGGCAAGAATGCGAGCTCTCACGTGAAGCACCACAAAAATAGGGTTCTAGCCAAGTTGAAGAGAAAGCGAAGCTCGAGATCTAGAACGGGCTCCGTTTTGTGCGATTTTGGGACAGCAAAAGTGAAAAAGTGGGCAAAGGCAAGGTTTTGCAGTTGGTTCACGTCGGTGAGCCGTCAGGTCAAGAAGTGGTGTGTCTTTCGAGAAGTTGTGACACTCGAACGAACTAGGAGCCTCTTCTAACGAGGTAAAAGAGAAGAGGTACTCGCGTGAACACGAAAATTGGTCTACATTCTGATGGACTCGAAGATTCGGTTCACTAGTGTTCTTACGTAAGTTTTTGTGAAGAAGAAGATAAAAAGGTATTACTCGGATGTGCATTAACCCTGCAGGAACCGCTAGCAGTGATGCGAGGCCGACGTCGACACCGACTTCTGTGCCGGAAACTGGGAAAGTTTCGGGAGATTCGATCAATATCTACACTAGACCATCGTTTCTTCCGTCGCAAAACGGCGTCTCTGTGCCACTCGTGAACGGTTTACAGGGTCGAACGGTGCTACCTTCCGCCAGGGACTTCGTGGATCTCACTGGCGCCAAAGAGTATCATATTGACGCGCTACAGGAGTGTAGCGATATGAAGGATGTTAAGAGTCGTTCTAAGGGTTGCCCGAACGACGACAACACTATGCTGATATTTGATTTGACGACCAGCGGATGTTTGATTTCTTCAAATCATTCAGACTCCACTGTGAGAAGTAATCCCCCGGAGAGCAGTGAGTCGTCCAGCAAGGATATTTATCGAGTGCATTTGTCATTGCCTAGCACACTGGTGAAAAGGCCCAAGTATCACTTTGAGAAATTACTTCAGTCAGTTATTGATGACTCCAAGAGACTAAAACTGATGAGTCTTATCGACGATTGTAACACATTTTTGTTTTACGATGGCTGCAGTAAAATGAATCATTGTTTGTTGCCGACTTACTGGCTGGTGAAGAAGTTCAACGACTTCCTACATGAAAGAATTTGTAAGAAGAATATCAAACTCTACATTCTGGAGAAAATGGATAGGAACAGTGGTCGAGATTTTACACACCCTTCAGGTAAGGAAAACAACACTGTAACTGTGCCAGCTGGCGCGGAAACTTCAGGCGATGTTCGACAAAACAAGAGTGGTTCGAAAAAGCTCAATTTAACGATCAAGATTTTGCCTAAATCAACTGATAAGATGTTCATCCAGTCGATCAAGAAAGACACTATTCACTACTCTCCAAATTCACTCAAAAGGTTTTTCAAACTCTCAATACCTGATGAACTTCAAGATGATGATCCCATTTTGCCACAGTGGCTGAGACCATTCTCTAAAAAAGATGAAAGTGACAGCATTTTGCAAAAATTACTCGAGAAATTCGAATTTCTCGAGAATTTGGAATTGAATCGACTGGAGAGGGGTCTCACAACAAATGTTAAAACTCAGCGGTCCTCAAAACTTCAAGATTCTGATTCCTATCATAAAATTTATTCACTTTCAAACCTACAAAGGGAGTTTGCCGATGAAGGGAAGTTAAGCAGGCTGGAGTCACGATCCATTTCACCGTGCGGCTCAGATGGAACTTTAAAGATTACCATACCAAAGCCACCCCCAATAGCATTAAATGGAAGTAACCGGCAGGGCGAGGCGATCAGCAAGTCTCCAAACTCTTCTGTTCCTTCTGCTCCTACCGATTCCGATACAGAGTCACTGCTCACCCCAATGGGAAATTACGCAGTTTCTCAGGGAATACAATCTTTTTCAAAGAACAGGTATTCGAATATCTTACCATATGAGCATTCAAGAGTGAAACTACAACCATCACCAATCCACCGGCCTAACAATTCTTGTGAATCTCCATCTGTTCTTGGCCAAACGGAGAGCAATGGGAACACGCCTGGCGACAACGGACTGCAACGTAAAAGACGGAACTCAAGCTCATCATACTTTAACCAAAAGTTTGGTGAGGTTCACCCACCAAGATTCACTGATAATCAGGGTACTCTTGGAGCTGCATCGAGAGATAGTTTTAACGACTACTTCAATGCGAACTATTTGAATTTACCGCAGGTTAACTCAGATCTGAATTATATCGCAACGCAAGCTCCATTACCTTCTACTATTGACGACTTTTGGAAAGTGATATCCACTAACAATATCAGAGTCATCATATCTTTGAACTCGAACGATGAGTTATTTTTGAGGAAATGGGACATTTATTGGAATAATGACAGGTCCGGTCAAAAGTACAGAATTGATATCACCGAAACATTTGAAAACTGTTGCAACGTCGACGGTTGCATTTTGCGGATATTTTCATTTTACAAGAATCAGGATGAGAAAAATGATTCGAAGAAGCTGACTGTTTATCAGTTACAGTACACCAAATGGTTGGACTCCTGTGGAATAGTCATGCAGGATATCCTGAGTCTTTACACCATCAAGAACATGCTGTTAAACAAACCTGCCAGCATTCTCTCTGATCTTCGTGCGGGTAGTGCAAAGGACGCAATAAAGTATTCAGAGGATTCCTGGCCTGAGAGGACCGGAAAGTCGGAGGTATTTCAGAAACAGCCACCGTTGTTAGTGCATTGTTCAGCAGGATGTGGTAGAACAGGAGTGTACATCACGTTGGACTTCCTACTCAACGTTTTAACGAGTCCAGCCAGTTCATCAAACAAAATAGACGTGTGGAACATGTCAGAAGATCTCATCTTCATCATTATCAATGAACTACGGAAGCAAAGAATTTCGATGGTACAGAACTTGACTCAATATATAACTTGCTATGAGTCACTTCTTCAATACTTTGCATTGAGGAAGCAGAAAAAGGTGGGGATATAAGATGTTTTGGGAACGTATGGGGCATACGAAAAGATATATACATACAGGGACGTACATATTTTAATTCGCATTAAAACGCATCAATCAAGAAAACTGACATCTATTCTTTGCAACTGGCCTATGAGCCTTGAGGGGTTATGGCCAGGAATAGGCTCAAGTTTTCCAGGAGCTTTGGATCGACATTATTCATCAACTCTTCGTACTGTGACCCGAGGTTCTGTTTCAAGAAATGCAAAGTTTGGTTGATAAACTCTTTGAGACTGATGTTATGGGCAGGATCATTATTCTTAGAGAGGTTATACTGCCGCAATTGCTCAGCTGTTAAAGGATGGAAATCGATTGACTGGGGAGTGACAAGGTCATTCATATGATACTTCTCACAATCCCCATCATTGGATTCATTGATTTCTTCCATCATTTCGATCCATATCGCTGCAATGACTTGGAAGTTGGATAAAACTGCAAAAAGGCCCGTCCTCAATAGACTGGAAATACCCAAGATATGCACCTTTTTAATTTTTGGATCATAAAGGTCCTTGAAGTCAGAAATCCAAGTGTTAATCAATTTACCAACGACGTCCTCAAATGACATTTCGTTGTATACGAAGAGTCGCTCTGCAGCTGGCTGTTCTTGAGCCTCTCTCATGGTCGGCAAAGTTTGATGATAGGAAGATAGAACGCTCATTAATGCTTGCGGGCTGACATAAGCTATTCTGGCCACGATCTGAATAACTTGCACCCGTTGGTGACCGGATAATGCGTTATCTTTAAAAATGCTATCAAAGATCGATTTCATGACGTTTGTGGAAAAGAAGTTGTTTAGCAATACTTCCTCACTGTCTGCCTCATTGGACAGTACTAGGATTTCCCAAACCTCCAAGACCAAATGAAACGAGTCGTCTCTCAGTTTGAGGAGATAGTTGGATATTTTGGTGAAAATTTGCGAGAAAGTGGAACAGGAGAAGAATTCTTCAGTGTTGAGCAATAGCGCATAGCTCTTGATTATCTCTAGTAAGGTTGGCAAAATTTCAGTATGCACGTCAACACCATATTCTAAATATGGTAGCAATCGATAAAACTCTGGGTCCAGTTTCTTGTCTTCATTGGAGAAATTCTGCAGTAAAGTGCCCCAAAGCTCGTAACCATCCTCATTTAGTAGCTGGTATTGCGGCGATGCCGGGTTGCATGATTCGGCGACCACTGGGATTGCAATGGACCATGTCAGGTTAGATTGTGAGCCCAAAGATGAAACAAGGTGTCTCAAC
Organism: Torulaspora maleeae; assembly: GCA_003708055.3. NCBI lineage: Eukaryota > Fungi > Ascomycota > Saccharomycetes > Saccharomycetales > Saccharomycetaceae > Torulaspora > Torulaspora maleeae. The sequence goes on along the minus strand of PPNA03000008.1, from coordinate 440,335 downwards.
AATCTAATTAATGCATTTGATAGGATAGATTCAGATGCGTTAGTTGTGGATATTTCCCACAGTTTTGGAACAATTTGTAAAATTTCGATCAGTATATCGTTGCTTATCAGAGGCTTAGTCTGAATAATGATATCGCTTAATGTATGCAAGATGTAAAGTCTGGTCTCAGTGAGGGACATGGATGGCAATAGTTTTCGTAGCAAAACAGTGACGATGTCAATCAAAAAAGGTTGGAATGTGTCCTTGTTGAAATTCCAATCGTCAATCATAGTTCTTAAAGACTTCACACAGGTGAGTAAGACGACCTTATCTTCCTCCGTCATCAAAAGATTAGCGAAAAATCCGTAGCAAAGCTTTTTACTTTCATCTGAGCATTTGATTGTACACCACTCGTTGATTATCAAACAGATACGTCTTTTGATGATTTTCAGCTGATCTTGAGAAGCATTAATGGAAGTAGCCTCCGGCAGAAACACCTGGACTAATAGCCTATCGAAGTCCACCAATTCACTGACTGCTGGCGCACTCAATTGAAAACTTGCATAAATTGCATCCTTGGTCAAAAAATCGTCCAAAGAGTCGGACAAAGCTGCAGCATCATTTTCAATCTTTTTTAACAAATATGGAACCAGTAACTCAGGGAATGTATTGATGAGATCCTGGAAAAAATTCTCCGCGCATGGCCGGATCTGGTATTCAAAGCTTGTAGTCATCTGCTCATTAATCCATTCTTCGGGATCCATGAACCACGTCTCTAAATCACAAGGACGTAGCTTAAGATACCACTTCATCAACATATCAACCAGGTTTGTGACTAGTTGTTCGTTTAGAAATTCGGCCGAGATTCTTTTGATCGAGCTGTCAATGCTGATTTTGTCACTTCTTGCCTTCAAGATAACGGCGCCCTTCTTATGTATGAAGTTGAAGACTCTCTTTAAAATCAGTAGACCTCTGATGGAAGTCTGTTCCCAAAAATCACCACTCTCGTCGGACTTTTCATTGTAAACAGTAGGCGCTTGCTCGAACAGCAAGCGGGTATACGAGATTAGAATTTGCGTGGAGCATGGCAATAGGATGAAATTGGCCGGTGAGTTTGTAATTAAGTTATAGTACAACTTACCGTAACACTTTATGAATTTCTCATATATATCAAACTCTGAAAAGTTTTGCTGATGTGAGACGAGTAAATCAAAATGTGAAACGGTCAATTTCATAAATTCACCAACGGATTCATCCTTATGCGGGCGTTCATAGCCGTCTGTGACTATTCGTCTCAACACTTTTAGTGCGAGGTACGAAATTTGTAGCTTGGTTAGTCTATCTTCGGTGAGGGCAGAAGTGGCTGTCCAGTTTTCGAATGAGTCAAAGTATATGCGCACCAAAAGAGGGAAAATCAATGGGACTTTACTCTGCATGGCTGGCCTACATCTACCAATCCTAGCAGAAGCCAAAATTTTGATGATCTGATTGACATGCATTAGTATATTGTAGACCTTGACGGTATCGCGCATTATATGATCGTCTGAAAGTAATCGCTCCAATTCTTCAAACAACGAGGGCCACTCAACAGGGAAATCCAGCCTCGCAATCTTGGCGGTCGCCTGGGCATTCTGGATACAGAGCTGGTTATTCTGCTCATTGATCAAGTTAAAAAGTCTTCCACGGATAGACGCTTTCTCGTCCTTACTAATTGCATTGACTCTGGTGGATCTCCAATATCTTTCAATCCCATTCTTAAACTGAATAACGGAAAGCCATCTGATCTGCAAAGATTCCGAGAGATTCAAGTAGATCGACTGTAGCAGAAAGTGGAATCCCGGCTGTAATTGCCAATCCTTCAATTGTTGTTCCGCTGCTTTCTGAACATTCGAGCCAATATGTTGCGGATCACTGACCTGCTGTAGAGTCTCTACAAGGTTCAATTCATTCAACGAGCTGCCGCTCGACATTAGTTCTTCTTCTTATATCTGCTTTTGCAAAGAACGTATCTGATGGGCAGTCGCAGAGCCTGAAACCAAAGACTCTGGGGAGTGTGAGGTCAAATATAGAGAGTACAAGTGTTAGCAATCGTAAAGAGCCCAACTGATCGATGTGTTCGACTCTATATGTATTGATGAGGAAGGGTTCTAGTACCCAAGGGCCTCAGTAAAGTAAGAGATTTCAAGTCCGGGTACCGCCCAAATAAATTGACAGTAAATCTACATAGCATGGAAGCATTAGGCAGCCCATCTGTGAGCCTCTGAATCTCCAGCCCAGGTACGTTCAACGTATCCCAGCTCTTCTTTGACTCTTCCGACAGTCTTGGGATCACCCATGTTTTTGCCCAGGTTGTCTGAGATCTTGATGGCGTGACGCTTGTTGACCTCTAATAGCTTGATGACGATATTCAGTGGCTCGCTCTTGATGGATGGGTCTGAGCTGCGGTGGAAGTCGTTGGTCAGATTTGTTCCTATGCCGAAAGTGGCCAAGAGACCGTATTCGTGCGCTACCTGGGCGTATTGGATGGCCTTTTCGATGTTCAAAGAGTCCGAGTAACAAATGATTTTGCTGAACTTTGGCAACTTGAGCACGTTGTGGTAGTGGTTGGCAATCTTCTTCGTGTACTCGATCGGGTCTCCAGAGTCCTGTCTGACACCGATGTAGTAATCCGAGTATGGGCTCTTGAAAGACTCTAAGAAGTTATCTGTGCCGAAAGTGTCTGTGAGAGCCAAGCCTGCATGTTCAGGACCGAAGGTCTTGATCCAGTAATCCATGGCATTTTTGTTGGCGTTAAGATAGTCATCGGTGATGGCTGCGATACCCATCACCCATTCGTGGGCCACGGTTCCGATGGGCTTGACACCATACTTCTTTGCGAAGAAAACGTTAGAGGTGCCGAGCAGTAACTTACTGTATTCCTTGGTGTTCTCCTGTACAGCGCTCATCAGACCCTCCATAACCAGATCCTGTGTTCTGGTCGACCTCCGGCGTCTTGTACCAAACTCGCTGAACTTGATCTGATTTTCAAACAACCTGAGTGCCTTAGTCTTAGCCTGTTCAACTTGACCTTCATATGTCCAGTCCTTATCAACATACTTGAAAAAGGCTTCAGAAACTAGTGCAAGCACTGGGATCTCATACAAAATGGTATCAGACCAATTACCCTTGACTAAAATTTCAAGGTCAAATTTATCAGACGAACCCTCGGCATTCGTCGTGGTAAACTCAATCTGACTCTTCGGATCCAACTTGAAGTCCTTCAAATAGCTGAGGTAAGCTTCTGGAAAATATTGGATCTCCTCACCTAGATATTTAATCTCCTCTGAAGTGAATCTGAGCTCACCCAACAAATCTATTTGAATGCGCAGCCACTCAATGGCCTCTGAGTTGAAGTGAAATTGAGACGATCTATTGGTGTATTTGTAAACTACATCAGCATCTGGAAAATTTTCAAATACTGCAGCATGCATGGTAAGCTTGTACAGGTCTGTATCCAGCAACGAATTTATAACCCTTTCACTCATGGTCGTATTAGTCACTGAATTAATGTTCCGCCAAATTCAACCTATCCAGCTTAAACCACTGAAATAAACCTTCAAATAATGTAAGAGAACCCAACTAATACAGCTTAGACTGCCAGGAACCTGTATATCTATGCTCTATCTGAGATAATAACCTTTGAATGTAATCTATTTTTTCTGAGATTCTTGTCATTTTTCCTCGCTTAAAGTGCTTGTAAGCCAGGTGTAACTAACTATCAAGAAAGAGACTGACATCAGGAAGATGTTTTATTCTTCCGATTATTATTGGCTTTGTACATATTATTTTACGTTGTAATTAACCTATGACTTTCATAACACGATCGAAAAGCGTGTCCATTTGAACGTTCTGGAAATTATCAAGCATGCTTGTGAAACTGTTCATGTTTATCAGTTTATCGTTTTTGTCACCATTGATGAATTCTAATGCAATTTCTTCCTGTTGGTCCCCATCTTCAGCACCATCGATGCCCTTTGATGATGACAGTTTCTCCAACTGAGTGGCGAAATCGTTCGAGCCGTTTTGGAGACCATCAAAGATACCCTCTTTGTTGACCTCATCGGACATTTCAGTGTTGACAGTGGTTCCAATGATCCCTAGACGACATTCGGTGTCAAGAAAGATGAAATCGGTGTCGTGATTCCAACCTATCCAGGAGATATATTCTGTGTGTGTGAAGTTGCCTAGTTTTTTGTTGAGCTCGCTATCGAAGACGATAACACGGGATTTATAGTTTATCGATGGGCTTCCGTCTGAGTCCCTCAGTTTCTGGTTGATAACCAGCGCAATTGTACCCCTCTTTTCATCACAGCTGATGAGTCTGTCAAGGTGACCATTTTTGTAGACTCCATCGACGTAGGGATAAAGATCATAACTATTGGTAATCACGCCGTTCAACAAATTGATGCTATTCAATGAGGTCCTTGTGGCGACTAGAAGATTGGTATTGTTGACCAATTTGATGGCCTGAATCTCAGAGTCCAAATTAAACTCATTGATCTTTTCATTGGTAGTTTCGAACTGCCTGAAAGTCTCAAAATCTAGAACAAATATCTTTTCATCGAAAGCGTGAAAGATCAGACTACCATCCTGCGACCAAGCCAACGACACCGAATTGCTGAAATGGTTGAGATTTGGAAGTGAGATTTTTGTTAAACACCAGTTCTTTTCGTATTCCTCGTAAGACCAAAATTTGAGGCCAGCATCATTGTCCGCTGTCAAGAACCCTTCAGAGTTATTCACAGTAGAAGGCGCTGGTAAAATTTTCGTTATTGGTACCCCCATGCCATGTGGATTTACCACTTTGGTCCTCAGGTTCCAGTCCGATCCATTCTCTTCCCTGTCCCAAAATTTCAAATTATGAACCAAATCCTTTGATGATAATAAATCATCTGGTGGATACTCAACTTCGTAAGTCGTCATCCATTTCCCATCCTTTGTGAACTGGACATCCATGATAACCGGATCTTGAATATTAATCTCAAACCTAACTTTACCCATGGAGTTGTTTATCCCCGATGCTAAGTACTGGTAGGAGGTTTGCTCATTCCTGTAGAAGTCATAACCCTGGATGGCAGACATATGTGGCAAATATATTTGCTTCGTAAGTGGATTGATACTAGCACAGGTCGTGAAATCTTGTCTCTTACCCTTCAGCAGCTTCTTCTTTTGTTTCCTCTTTGAAGTGTTTGCAGTGGATAGAGTTGTAGAGGCCTTTGTCGCTACGGCAGACAAAGGTTGAAGCGTGTCTTTGACTACGCTGGCAAAAACTGGCAAAGGACCATTTATCACCACCTTTGATGTTAGATCTGCAGCATTCAACAGTAACATTTGGAAATCCGAGTTAGTTGTGTTATCCGTCATTTGTAACGCCAGAGAATAGAATTTGTCGTTAGCAACTGACTCGCAGCCTATTATTACACCATTCAGACGCGGTAAGAATTGCTGCATGTTAGTTGATAGTTGCCAGAAACTTAAAACTTTCTCCCAGCCACCAGAAAGAAGATATGATCCATCTTGAGTGAAACAAAGAGATAAAACAGCATCGATATGCCACTTGAGCAACCTTTCTTGAAGATTAGAGACTTTGATAACACTTATCACACCAGAGGCAAAACCTAGCGCCAATTGGGATCCCGTAGAGTCAATAGCCATGCTGGTGACGTATTTTGAATTTGTCGACGACGAAGATGACGATTGGTGTTGCGAAGCTGAGTTCAATAGGAATTCTTTTATAGCAGATGAGTCAAAAACTGAATGTAACTTGATGGTTTTTCGGCCCTCAACAAGGCATAAAAATGCCAAATAGTTGCCATTAGAAGACCATGTGGATAAGATGACGTTCTCGAAAGTCGTATCCAAGTTCAACTCTGCTTCGTCACCTTTGAATGACATATCGTAGATTTTGTAGGTATATTCGGATCCATTTCCAGACAAACCCTGTGCGGCCAATAGCTTCACGTCACCGCTTCCAGAAGTGAGCACCTTACAAATCGTCTCTCCTTCTCCAAGACTCAATTGCAATACTTTTGGAGAATCGACAAGTTTGCCCCGATAGTTTAAAACCAAGAGACGTCCATCGTCGGTGAAAACCGACAATTGTTTATCTTCCTCACGGTTCGTCAAGTCTTTGCTCGTTATATCACCCAAACAAATGTCTGCAATGGCCGCGTTCTCTGTGACAAAGACCCTGGATAGACATTCGTTGTTGCCAAATTTCAAAGTCTTCACGCATTGTCTCGTTTCTGTCGAGTAAACTTTGATCTGATTGTTGAATGGAACGACGTAGCTCTTTTCATCACGGGCCAAACTTCCCAGTCCTTTGTCGCAACAAGAACGATTCGCACCCCGTAGTAGCAATGGCTTGCCACCAGAGACGACAGACAGTTTATACTTCTGGTATACCGTGGCCTGATTCATCCCAACACAATCGCTAGACCTCTTCTCTTTCGATCTAAGTCCTCATCTGCAGTGGACTTAGCTGTAACTTTTCAGCTCATCTCATCTCATCTCATCTCGAAAATTTTCCAGATCACATTATACGTTGTGTGAGTTAAGCTTCAAGATATAATGTATTGAATCTCCGGCCATCTATCATCGCTACGCGGATTGACAGGCTGCTCATTCCCGTTGTATGACCTTCGATGGATGCTGCAAGAAACTGGACCCTCAATTGAGCCAAAATCCCGTAGTTTCCGAGTAATTCGAGTTTGTAACTGCTTTTGAAGCTAGAAATTTAGACACTCTTCACGCTAGAGAGCATGAGTAGACAACTTAGATAACAGTAACCGCACAAGCTACTAATAGATGAACGAATCTCAGCTTCAACTAGAGATATCTCTCTGGTATCGTCTCTCACGAACAGCTGAAAAAAATAGTCAAGAGGTTAAAAGCTCATCAGCTATGATACAACAATTCGAAGTCTCAAATTGGCAAGAGATTGGCGCCAGTTGTTCCAGTTTGGTCGAAATCAATTGAGAGATGATTGTTCCTGTTAGATGTTTTTCTTGTGGTAAAGTTGTTGGTGACAAATGGGAGAGTTACTTGAACATGTTGCAAGAGGACGAGCTAGACGAGGGAAGCGCTCTAACGAAACTGGGCCTCAAGAGATATTGCTGTAGAAGAATGATCCTGACTCACGTTGATCTTATTGAGAAGTTCTTGAGATACAACCCATTGGAGAGAAGGGACTAAAAGTTTCACTCGAAAGAGTATCTGTATCATATTGTCATTTGGGTTGTCAAGTATTTACCACCCGTACATAGGTTTTAGAAGAATATGCTAGTCTATTCACACGTCACAGTCAATTTTTCAGTTTCTTGGAGACTCCCTTATAGCTTTTCTTAAAGACCAGTATCGAATCAATCTTTTCGAGGGCCAAATCAAGCAGTTCCTTACGTTTTTGTAAGTCGATATGGCGAGCAATCTTTGGATCTTCCTTAGCAAAGAGTTCAATTTGTTCGCTAGTCAGGGCATTCAGCTTCTTGTCCAGTTCGATGGGGAAATTGTAAAAGAAATCGCTTAGTAATTCGACATTCAAGAATAACACAGCAGTTGAAGTTAATTTATCACCGACGGCATTCAAGAAAATTTCTGGACATTGATCCTTTTCATTAACCGAGTGGCATTTGTTCTTCAAAAATTTGAGCCTGAATGATAAAACTTGTAATCTTTTACTCAGAAAGAGTGCCTCTGAACCACGCTCGAGCAAAATCTTCGACATCCCAAGGGTTTCCTTCTTCGAGGGATCTTGTTGTAGATACCCCATCACTTGTTGCAACTTCCGTCCCCCGATAGCGTTCTTTATTGATTGGAATCTATCGCTACACTGTCTTACCTCTTCTTTCATCAGAGCTATTGAATGTTCGCGAGCAATGTTCCAGTCTCTGGAATCTAAGTCGATCTCGTACTTGAAAGGTTTGATGCAATTCTCAACTTGATCTGCTGTAGCATAATACTTGGCATTCAAAACGTTGACTGCTGTGTTTGTTACTAGTTCTTTGATCAAATCATGGTTCTTTAATTGAGTTGCCCCCAAGATATTCTCTAGCTCCTTCAAGATTGCATTAGTCACTAACATTGTCGATAATCTACCCACACCAATTTTAGTCAAGCTGGAGGAAGCCAATTCCAGTTTCTTATGCCAATACAATATTTCATCCTCGTTGTTCATCTTCGAAGACAGTTCTAACAAGTTGTCATCTTTCCAATATCTTGTGGCGAGAAAGTCCAATACCCTTTGATCCAGATCAGCTTTCAAAATAGACTTGAGCTCATTTCTATGAAATTTCTCTTGGAACTCTTTAATGGCTAGCTTGAGAACATCGACGTTGTTGAGAAGATATGATTTTGGGGTTAGCTGACGATCATTAAACTCAACCTTGAAAAGATACGACGTGTCATCTAGTTCCTGTTGAATGAGCATCGACGTTGGTTCCAATGCATTGGACATAGAGATTTCAAGAATCTTGATGAGTTTTTCTCTAAGTCTCTTTGTTGACACCTCGCAGTTTGAGAAAACCTCCTTGTTTTCCTTGAAGAACCCTTTTTCGAACTGGCGAGTCATTAGCTGTTGTGGTTCAACAGCTTTTCCCAGTTGACCTTGGTCACCGGCGCGATCCAATTGTCTGTTCCCGAAGAGCCCAATATGCGATTTGGCCAGCCCTGGAGATTTGGTAATGACACCGACATAACCCATCTTGAGTGGATATTTCTTATTCGTCAGGATACTGCGCGCCACCTCTGGAGGTACCAAGTCTAGTTTAGTAATGACACCAATGGTCCGCAATCCCTGAGGATCAGCAGTCTTTGCAGCTCGAAGAGCAGCACTGTTGGCCAAGTCAACATCTGCTGCTGAGATTGCTAAAATGATATTTGGCTCCGATAGATATTTGTCGCACAGTTGGCGAATCTTCTTCTTTAACTCGAATGGTTGATCGGCAGCCTCAACCTGGATGTAACCCGGCAGATCGACCAGTGAAAGGTCTGGTACACGGGAAGATTTGATAGTTAGCTGGATGGGGTCTTCAGAAATTGCCTCGCTCGAGGGAACGGCCATGTTGAGCTCCATCAGTATTCTTTTCACTTCTTTGAAATCCTTGACATTATACATTCTTAAATTGGGGAAATCAGCGGTGACCTCTGCAGAGTTGGGTGTGTTAACCAGGGTCAGCTCAATGGGTCTTCTGGTGACCATGTTGTTACCTTTGGGCAGGAACTCCTTCCCCACGATAGACTCCAACACAGATGATTTACCAGAAGATTGGGATCCTATTACGACGATAGAGGGTAAAGTCAGATGAGCAGATGCCGAGTCTATCTTGTTCAGTATCGACCTGATTTCGATCATCTGCTTTGTTAAATTCAACATCTCGTCCTGTGTGTTATCCTCATCATTCTCTTCGTCCTCCTCGTCTTCGTCCTCGTCAGCTTTATTCTTCGTTTCTTCGTCACCTTGCAAAGATGCAAGTAAAGATGCAGTGGCAACGGTATCGCCATCATTGTTACCATTGGAGTTATCACCCCCACTGGACTCTTCCGTCGTAAATATCTCTCCAAATCGATCTCGCAGATTATGTGTGAAATCTTTGAGCTCTCCCCATTTCCCCTGTGCAAAACTGCCAGCCTTTTCCATTCGATACGCTATGTAGCTGCCTGCTGCTGCCATCCCACCTCCAATATAGGCCGGCACTTTTATCGCCTTACCGATAATATTCGGGAAAATCGAAATGAATCTTCTGGAGCTTATATTGAAGCCATTTAGCATCCTGAACTGGAATGGCATCGACGAAGGCCTTGCATATGAATGGAACCGCAACATCAAAACTCTCGCACCGATCACAGCACGACCAGACCGCAACCCGGGCCTCACTAAAGCACTCATCTGGCAAGCCACCAGTAATCTCCAAACAGCTGCTTAACACACACGATCAAGCCTCTCGTGCCATTCTGCCAGTGGCATCTTTTACCGCTCGATGTGTCATAGATGAATGCCCTTAGCTATCGCTCTATTTATATCATATTTTACGAAACGTATGTTTATTAGTATGCAAGGTCGAACCTGGTGGCAATTGAATTAACATTCACACTCTAAACTGTCGCACATCGGTCTAGCAGGGCATTGGATGCCGGATACCACTCCAGGCAGCCATCTGTGCGCCTTTTCCGAGATTCGTGCCGTCTTGGTCAATCGGTGTCGAACCGAGGGCTACCTTGACACTCAGCCACAGCTCACGTAGCGATCAACAATGACCAATGCACGAAGCGTTATGCAGCAGTCTGCAGTCGCCGCATGGCGCACGTCGCCTTGCATTTTTCGCGCATCGAACGCGATATCGACAAGATGCATCACCAAGACGAGGGGCAGCGATCTGGGACCGCTGCCTGGGCCCGGTGCGGGCCCCACGACTCATCTAGAGGCGCTCCGGAACGTAATCTTTACCTCTGCGTGCTGTGTGTATCTCTCCCTCTGTTGTTGATCCTTTTTCCCTTATCAGCAAGGGCAGTATATAATCCATGACCCTCCACACCGGACCTGGACCCAGTGTTTACCTCCTGTCCAGCAGTTGAAATTACCATCAGAGATGCCATCCGTAGCAGCCGCCAAGAAATCAGCCAAGAAACCCTCCAAAGTGTCCAAACCTGCCAAGAAACCTGTGGAAACGACCCCGACCAAGAGTTACAAAGAGCTGATCACCGAGGGACTGGTAGCTTTGAAAGACCGCAAGGGAGCGAGTCGTCCCGCGCTTAAGAAATTTATCAAGGACCAATACCCCAAGATCGGGTCTTCGACTGGTTTTGACCTTCATTTCAACAACGCCGTCAAGAAAGGCGTGGAATCTGGCGATTTCGAACAGCCAAAGGGCACTTCCGGCCCTCTTAAGCTCGTGAAAAAACTCAAAGACAAACCAGTCACAAAGAAGTACGCCTCGCCACCCCACAAGAAGGTCGCCAAGAAGCCTGCGTCGCCCGTCGTCGCCAACCTCTCCTACAAGGAAATGATCACGCAGGCGATCATGGAACTCAACCATGGCAAGGGTTCCAGCCGTCTGGCCTTGAAAAAATACGTCAAGGACCACAACCCATCGACAGCCAAGGCCAACTCGAATTTCGACCACCTGTTCAACGCTGCGCTAAAGAAGGGCGTCGGTCTCGGCGACTTTGCGCAGCCCAAGGGACCCTCTGGCGTGGTGAAGATCAACCCAAAAATTAAGCACAAGATTTTGGCCCAGAAGAAAGCCGTTTAAACCCCTGCAACCCCCGTCTCGCTGTCCGTTTTGTAACAATATCCTCTAGTATTTACTGTCATTCTAATTACTGTCGTTGTTGTCTTACCCGGATGGCTTCCACAACGGGTCAATTTTATCGACTCAAATTGTCCAACCCTTCTGGCACCAACAAGCCCTAACTTTCCACCTTCGAGACCACCGCTTACAGGCTCGCTATTTGACCTCAGCCAGCTACCGGTTTTCAGGTCTGGGGTAATTTAATTACTGACATCGGTGCGTCAGTAAAAAAAAATAAAATAATAATAATGTCAGAGCCCATCTCTGACAACATGAATCGGTTCAACAGTATTCTCGACGACCTGCCATTGCGGCTGCGATTGACGTTGTCGTCGCTGAGTTTGCTGGACAACGTTTCGACGCAGCTTTTGCGCCTGCTGATCCTGAACTCGAATTCTCCGCAGGTGATAGCGATCCTGACGGATCCGACCGGTTACCTGAGTTCTGGCGAGACGGAAATATTCCGCACGTTGCTGAAATTATTCGAGCAGATCCGGATGATTTACATCAGCGGATCGCCGCTGATCGGCGTCGAGGACGTCGCGCCAGGTCTGTGGTTCGCGCAAAACCCACCGCCGATGCTGCTGAAGGGCCACGAGGCCTACGTGATGACGGCGATCCGCAAGGCGAACCTGCTGACCTTTCTGCTGACCGCGCTGGGCTGTTTCGACTTTGGGTTCGAGCTTTTGCAGGCGACGTTTCTCGACATCTTCTGCCCGAACATGCTGGTGGGCGGCCACACCTCGGTGGATCCCAACGCCAAGTTTCTCAAGAGCCAGGCAATCCTGTACCTCGACCTGAAGACGCAGGCGTTTGTCTCTGGTCTCAAAGAGTTCGAAGCCGACGGCGACGAGATACCGCGGGCCAAGCAGGACGAGCTGCTCGGCCTGATCTTTTCGAGCGACCTGGCCGACCAGCTCGTCTCCCGCCGGATCGGCGCCACGATGGGCGACTCCGACCAACTGATGACAGCTTCCGAGCGCGAGTTCATCGAGAGGTGCGACCGCCGCCGGGAGAACCTGGCCCAGTACACCAGCTACAAGAGTCTCACGCACGACTACGACTGGGGCCATTTTGTCAAGGAACTGCTCGACTACAGCCACAAGAACCTCGGCCTGATCGTGTGGGGCCGCAAGGGCCGCGGCAAGTCGCCGCTCTACTCCTTCGACTACTCGGACTTTGACCCGCAAGTGCTTTACGCCTCGGGCGCCTCGGGCTCGGAAGAGCCCGCAACCGCCATCCCGCCAGACCCACAGTCCGCGGCAGCCCCGTTCGACGCTGCCGACCTGGCCTCCTCAATAGCCGCCCAGCAGACCATGCTGGCGCAGCCGCCGCCCGCCAGCCCCGGCGCCATCGGCGCCGTGGCCGTCAAGAAGCTCAAGCCCAAGCGCATCTGGAACAAGACCGAGGAGGACGCCCTGGTCCAGGGGCTCAAGGACGTGGGGCCCTCGTGGTCCAAGATCCTCGACCTCTACGGGCCCGGCGGCAAGCTCAGCGAAGCGCTCAAGAACAGAACCCAGGTCCAGCTCAAGGACAAGGCTCGCAACTGGAAGCTCGCCTACCTCAAGACGGGAAGAACGCTCCCGAGCTACCTCTTCAAGGTCACCGGCACGCTCGAGAGAACCTACAGAAACAAGAAGAAGCCCGCCGCCGCGGCAGACCTGTTTGCCGCCGCCGGCGCCGACGCCCCGGGTTTCGATCCCAACCTGACTGGGAACATCTGAAAGACCGCCAGATTTCGCGATTCCTGGGCCCCTTTTATACTTTTCGTGCCAGCTGGCAGGGCGCTGCGTTCCTGAGCCCCAACTGGACCAGCTGGAGGGCAGCCGGCTAAGAGCAGCGGAGCTGATAAGGTCAAGAGGGCCCGCGAGCAGAGCTGGCAGAGCTGGCAGAGCAAGCGTTGGTCGAGACGAGAGCGTATGGGCGATGGATGGCTACCGGTCGCGCTACGTGGAGGAGCAGTCGCTGGAGCAGCCGCTGGAGCTGGCGGATTACCGGCGGCGGGAGGAGGAGGAGGTGCAAGGCCGAATCGTGGAGGCGAGGCAGCAGTCGCGGCAGCTGTGCTCGCAGATCAGCAAGGTGCGGAGCAAGATCCAGGACGCAGAGCTGGTGGAGATGAGTCGCGGCGTGGCGCCGCTCCGGAGGAACAGCATCAATCTGAAGCCCACTGCGACGCTACGCGGGCACAACAACAAGGTGGCGGACGTGCGGTGGAGCCGGGACTCGCGCAGGGTGCTGAGTGCGAGCCAGGACGGGTTCATGCTGGTGTGGGACGCGTGCTCGGGGCTGAAGCTGAACGCGGTGCCGCTGGACTCGCAGTGGGTGTTGTCGTGCGATATCGCGCCGGGCGGGAGCCTGGTGGCCAGCGCTGGGCTGAACAACAGCTGTACCGTGTATCGGGTGTCGAAGGAGAACCGGGTCCAGCAGAACATCGTGTCTATCTTCAAGGGCCACACGGGCTACGTGTCTGACCTGGCGTTCACGGACAACTCGCACATCGTCACGGCGAGCGGTGACATGACGTGCGCGTTTTGGGATATCCCGAGGGCCAAGAGGGTTCGCGAGTTCGCGGAACATCTGGGCGATGTGCTGGCTCTCAGCCTGTCGCCTCCCGAGTCGGAGCACGGGACAAACGTCTTTGCCAGCGGCGGCTCCGATGGATACATCTATCTGTGGGACGTGCGGACCGGGGGCGTGGTGCAGACGTTCTTTGGCGGCGACAGCGACGTGAACGCGATCCACTTCTGTCGAGACGGTAATGCGCTCGTCTCTGGCAGCGACGACGGCGTCATACGACTGTTGGACCTCCGGTCGGACTGCCGGATCGCTAGCTACTCGCTGGCCGATGCTCTGCATGAGACACAGCAGGCCGCCTACCGGGCGGAGGAGAAAAGTCACTCGCGAGTGAGCAGCTCTCTGAGTGCAAACTACCTCGATAACCAGGGTGTGGTGTCGCTGGATTTCAGTGGGTCTGGAAGGCTTCTCTACGCCTGTTATACTGATTTTGGCTGCGTGGTCTGGGACGTGCTTAAGTCCGAGATAGTGGGCAAGCTGGAGGGACATACAAGTCGCGTCTCGAGGGTGAAGTCAAGTCCAGATGGCTTGGCCGTGTGCACGGGGTCGTGGGACTCTACCATGAAGATTTGGACTTCTAGTTACATATGAAGAGACAATGATGCAACGCTACATATTCTGTAATATGGTGTAATTATCTTCTACATTTGAGAGCGTCTCTGGAAGTCTCAGCTTTCAGAGTTTTCGCACACAAAGGATCGTATCTCGTCCAGTAGTTCGACAGGCAGCTGGTACAGTCCCATGAAGAAGTCCTCATGCCTGGGGTGTTTGAGAATGGCGCTTTGAGCCGCCGGATTGGCAACGATCATTCGAACAATCTCTGCAACAGCGTCTTCGTCCAAGAGAGGTATTAGATTGACCCAGGCTGCTGGAGCAGCAGTTGGTGGCTTGCTCGGTACTTCTTTGATCTCCTCTTGTAACGTAAAATGAGTGTCTAGCTGTCTTCGAAGCTCCGGTGTGTGGTATGGTATCTGTATGGCGTAGTCCATCGCATATGCGTTATCTTCGAACTGTAAAGGATGCTTGATGGTGATCTTCCCAACCCCACTGAGGAAGTTGCAGACTATCTTGATCTCGAACTGGCCCCAACCCTGCTCTTCCAGAACAAAAGGCGGGCTGGAGAACTTCCTGACAGGGCTCTCAAACGTTGGATGAAGATGGTAAGTACAGTCTGATAGCACTGTGGCCTCTATCTCATTCAATTTTTCATCAAGCATGCAAATTTCAACCCTCCATCGCCGAAGAGGTAAGCTGTTTGGACCTATGCAATCGGGTATTATCAGCTGCTGCGTCTTGACTCTAATCAAGGCATTCACAATCGGCTGTAGTTGTCAGTAAATGTACCCAAGTTGAACCTGGCTAGCGCTTTTATACTTACTATATTCATCTCTTTCTTGTCCGCTAGATCAGGACTAAGAGGAGCTCTTGGTTACAATGCGACCGCTGATAAACAAACGGTCTGAGTGGAACTCAATAAGCCAGTAACAATTTGATTCTAAGATTCCGAATGCCTCTTACTTTCAAGTTCTCAACTAGTTACAGATACCTTGCTCACCGATTGAGCGACCAGCTTCCTCTCCAGTGACATCATATCAGTCAAGAATTGATTTAGTACATAGAATCCTACATGAACGACGTTTAGCGTAAAGTCGTTACTCAGTGTTTTTCTTCACATAGTCCCACAAGCTTTTCAACAAACCGTCGGGAAGACTGTACAGATCGATGATAAATTCGCCGTCCTCCACATTGTTCGTTACGTTCATCTCTGGTGTGCGGTTATCAGTGACCATCTGCACAACACCCACTAGGTCATCTTCATTTAGCTTCGTTAGACCGAATGCAAGCTTTTCGATATCCACGTTGCCCTTGACTGTTGATGTGCTAGCGGTTTTTGCCTTCTTGGCCTTCACTTCTCCATTGGCAGCAACCGTCTTTCTCTTGGCAGCATTGTTGCCGCCAGTCTCGTCCATAGGACCCGTTTTGGCCAATTCCGCAGCCAGTAGAGGCTTGTTGGTAGGTGCCTGGATTACGTGGTCAACTTCATAGGATTCCTGTAAGAAGTTCAAATCATGAGTAATTTTCCTCTCTCCTCCCTTCTCCAGGAGAAACAGACTGATATCTAGAGGGAATCCACCCCATCCCTGCTCCTGTATCTGAAATGGTGGCTCCGTAAAGGTTCTATTTGGGTTCGCAAATGTTGGATGTAGATGATATACCACTTTGTCAAAAATCGTTGCCGGTATCTTATTGCCCTCTTCGTCCACTAGATAGATCTCAATGCTCCATTCACGCATGGGAAAGTTCTCAACGGGAGGCAAGTCCGGCAAAATATGCTGGCTCGTCTTGATTCTGACGGTTCTCTTGACAGTCTGCTCCAATTGTTGTTGTTCGGTTAGTACTTAAGCCTGACAAAAGTCTAGCAGCAACAAAGACATACGGCAACCATATTGAAGCCTCAAACGTATCTCGAGTAGCTCACAGCCCAATGAATGAATCAGGACCTTTCTCAAGCAAGGCTGTAGACCTCTTTTCTTCAACTGCCTTGCCATGGATTGTTATGCCTGTTGATTCGATGTCTTCGTATGCAATGCGCCTTAGCGAGATGTCAGCGTCACAAATTCGGGACCATTAATTATAAAATTATTCAAGATATTTCAAATTCTTTATTTATGCGTATAGCTATGGATCTACCATATACTCTTACATTCTATTATCTTAATCATTTCTTTGAAACTCTGATGCCTATGCTTGTAAGATCGCTAGGGCTGCAAGTAGAGAGGCAAAGAGGAAGGTAGTAGGCATCAAGAAACTTGATGAGTTGTCATAGCCCCCTTGAACGGTAACATTTGAAATGTTGGATTGGGCCTTCCAGTTTGGAGCGAGAGTTGCACTGTTTTTACGTTCGCGCTTCGAAGTCTTGGTGGTGCTCTCGTGCTTCTCTGAGGTTGATTTGGAAGAGCTCTTTGAGGAATTTTCAGCAGACATGGTGCTAGTCTTATGAGTACTACTGGTAACTTTTGAGGAAGAGTATACGCTTGTGGCCATGTAGGTGGAGCTTGTGATGGATTTCTTGGAAGAGCTGTAGGTGGTTGTGTAACCCACTGTAGTGCTGTATTCCATCGATGAAGTGTAAACGCTAGCTGAAGTTGTATTGGAGTATGCAGTTGACTGGGTTGGTGCAGGCGATTCACCAACACTTATTTCCGTTCCCCAAAACGTTTCTTCGTATTGTGGCTCTTTGATAGTGAGGTAGTCGTCCTCGTCCTGATCAGCATAGTAATCAGGCTCTTGTTCATCATCTACTTCTTCTTCATCTTGCCAAAAAAAGCCCTTCTTATCGTCCTTTTCAGATTCATCATACTCAATATCCTCTTCATAGCTCTTTGTGTCATCAAGTTTCTCCTTCAACTTTTCGTCTAACTTCTCATCGATCTTGTCCTCCAATTTATCATTCAGCTTGTCATCTAGCTTTTCATCCAACTTGTCATTGTCAGCTTCATCTTTGTGATTGTAAGTCTCTTTGTCATTGATATCCTTCTCAAAATTCTCATCCTCGTA
Organism: Torulaspora maleeae; assembly: GCA_003708055.3. Taxonomy (NCBI): domain Eukaryota; kingdom Fungi; phylum Ascomycota; class Saccharomycetes; order Saccharomycetales; family Saccharomycetaceae; genus Torulaspora; species Torulaspora maleeae. The sequence continues at coordinate 422,900 of PPNA03000008.1, read as the reverse complement.
GTCCACATCTCCATTATCATTAAACTTCATCTTGTCATCCTTCCAGTACTCTCCGTCGTCTTCCTCTTTATCATTACCACAACAACCCTTTTTGTCCTCGCCGCAGGTACTACGATCCTTGTGTTGACCTCTTCTGCATTGCTCTTTCTCATCTTGTTCTGCATATTCATCAACAATCTCCTTGAGAATCTCTTCGATCTCATGGAACCTCTCATTTTGTTTGACAGTATTCAAGTCCAAATTCTGCTCTTTAACCAGCTCCTCTAGAATATCTTCGGTGGAATACTTCATGCTTTCGAATTCCCCGAGATTTAGAAACTGTGGGAAGTCCGGCAGACTAGCAATATCGATGTTGGATGTGTGAGCCAAATCCTCCAAAGCTTCAGACGAGAGTGAGTTCTTGTCTAAGTGAACAACTAGAGGTTGATGACTTGATGTTTCAGTTGAGTCACCACCCAACTCTTCAGTGGTTAAGGTCAACTGCTTTCTTAAAGCAGTTGCTCTTTCCGCTAAAACAAGTCCCAAAACCAGGTTGATCGAAAGACGGCTAAGCATGGCGAAAAGATCGAGTAGTCAGTATATATAAACCCTAACCAGCAAAATCTAGGAAAATATTAGCGTAACAGCAGCAAACAAAAGTGTTGTTGTGCAGTAACTATTCTCTTATTTCTCCCGGTACCACTTATATAATATTTCTGTGTTAAGCGTCTGTCATTAAAATGCTGACATTCAGAAAAGAGAAGCATAATAAATACACAGAAAGAAAGAAAATCGAGTATGCTCCACAAAAAGAGAGTAGGAGAAACTTTTGATGGGTCAACGGATCTCGGTCGTCCGTTATATTTATTATTTACAAGTTCTGCGTTATCGTTCCGTTCATGAATTCTGCTTGAAGTGACTTACAATGCTACTCTTGATTGCATTTGGAGAGGCCTTCCATTCGGCTGGAAGTGTCTTCCAATCGATTTTGGCAAATATTTCCTTCAGTTGCAAGTTTGGTGAAGTGCTACGTAGCTCTTTCAGTAATTCGGCCACTTTAGCGTCGACTTCGCCCTTGGAGGCAACGGGTAGTCCACGAAGATAGTTTTCGATAATTTCTAACTCCTGTCTTTCCCTAGTTACTAAATCTTCCCTGCCACTTTTTAAGAACTCGCTAATCGAGTCGTTTCGCTGATTGATTAGTTTGGAGTAAAGCTCCGAAAGAGAGAACTCATCCAAATCTTTGCCCTTACTATCAATTTCCTTGTTCTTGATAGAAGACAATAGGCCTCTGATGGTTGTCTTCTTCACATCATCTTTGGAAATCATGGCCTGCTTCAGATCTTTCTTCAAAGTGGTCACCGCCGCAGTGTAGGTAGCATTACTTGCGAACCTGACAGAAGAACGTAATTGAGGAACAATGAAATTGACTGCTCGGAACATGACAATTAAAGTAAAATGGTGTACAGACTAATGAATTGCCGGTGTTTAAACTGGAGCATTGCACATTTTTCACCTGGCAATACAAATTAAACGTGGAAAATGCCTTCAATCGCTCCAATGCTTTAGATCAGAGCTCGTAGGCCATAGATCCTCTCAGTGATGCTGGATATTTCTAATATATGCAACTATATATATGGGCTGTGCTTTGGCAGGTCACTTTTCACTCTCTTTCTCTAGAAACTCGGTCCATAAAGTGACAAAGTTCCCAGTGCTTGAGCCTGCAGATTTTGGTGCTTGATCTTTGTAATGCAGTAGACCAGCATGTCTTTTCTTGTCGTCATCCCAGCTCAAGAAACTCGATATGAGCTCAAGGACTTCGAATTTTTTGGGATCTGCTCTTGGAAGGGAAACGAACGATATCAGCAGGTTCGAAATGAGCTCTTTATCGACGGATTCCGAATCACTGGATTGCTTCAGCATCGCCAGGGCTTTGGTCAAATGCTCATTTAGTATGATGGCTTCGTGTCTTAGTTTACCTATTTGTAACACTCTTTCCTTGCATTCCTGTTCCAACTTCTTTTTGGCTTCGACATCATCACTCATCGACTCGATATCTTTGTTCAATTTTTCGATTGTCTTGGCAAAACCGTCATTTGATTCCTGGCTTTTGTCGAGCTGAGCCCTAAGAGCTTTGACTTCTAACGTATTCTGCTGAGACTGCTCCTTAAAATTGGCGAAAGCGGTTTCCAATTCTGTCTCTAGTGATTGAATGTTTTCTCGTAAAGAGTTCGTCTCCTCTTTCAAGCTTTCAATAGTTGAACCTAGATCCTCTTTTTCTGCTCTAAGCGTGGACAAGTCCTGCTTGCTGCTCTTAAGCACGGTTATCATGTCCTGAAGCTGATTATCCAGTTGTAATTTTTCGTCGTTGAGTTGCTTTATTTCTCTATCATGCTTTTCTGACTCTCTTTTAAACTCTTCTGTCAAGGATTCTAGTTCAGCTTTGTGAGAGATACAGTCCTTTTGAGCGTTTTCACGCTCTTCGTCCAAGTTTGAGAACTCTTGATTCAGTGTAGCAATGGTAGTCTCAAAATCTTTCCTTTCCTTATTCAACAGATCGACTTTCTCTTTCAGTCTCACGTTCTGAGATTCGTACTCCGATAATTGCTCTTTGACTGTCTCCAACTCCTCCTGCGATTCCTTCATCTTACTGAACACCGTCTTCATGGAAGATATCCTGTTCAACAGATTGTTGTATTGGGCTTCAAATTCATCTCGCTCAGCCTTGAGGTCCCTGTACTCCTGTGTATCGACGAACGACAGTGCAGACTCATTACTACTATTTTTCTCCCGTTCATGCAACTCCTTCTGAGCTGCCAGCTCAAGTTTTAGAGCCTGTATTTCGTCCCGAAGCTTATCTACCTCTTCGCTGCTATCCGCCGGGGCAGCAGCAGTTCCATCCAGCATGCTGCCATCATTTTCCTCCCTTATAGATGAAGTCTCAGGCAACTGAACATCCTCGAACTCCTGAGTTTGACCATTTTCAAGCTGCTGTTCATCTGCCGGTTCGCTCTTAGAGTTGGCCCCAGTTGAAGCCGTTTGGCTCTGTTTCTTCGCACCTTTCTTCTTATTCTTACCCATAGATCCTCATGCAACGTTCAACAACCTGGACTTGGTGATTAGCAGTTCAAATTAAGTCAGAAGGCTTAAACCTGGCCAAAGAATTATTCTTGATATTTTTCAGATTCGTGCTATGACGTTCCTATGGAAAAATAAGTGAACAAGCTAATATAGATTGATCATCGAGTAAGAGGAATTGACTAAGAGCTATCTAGGATTGATCCTCCTTACTCAGTCAGACGACAGAGCCTTGGTGATGGTGAATATTATGGAATACTTTGCCAAATCTGGCAGCCAAGCTGGTAAGCCAAGCAAGTCGCAAATCCCCCAAGAGCCCGTAAAGCATGAAGTGATCGATTTGGATGATGAAGATGAATTGCCTTCGAAGAAGAGACGTAGGGCCTTTGCTGAGGTGGAGGAAGTCAAGAAACCAGAAATTAAGGCAGCTGCGGTCAAGAAGTCGAAGCAGGTGAAGGGATCGTCTGCTTCTAGTGCGGCCAGTGCTCCGGCTCCTGAAGGGGCTACAGCAAGCGATATCCTCCAAACTATACCATCCGTGGATCTTTCTAGTGTACATGTCAAGGAGAATGTTAAGTTTGATTTCAGAAATGCACCAGCTGCGACTTCAGACGTACCTGATAGTTCGTCTTTGGATTTCCCAGAGGGAAGAGAAAACTGCTTGTTGGGTTTGACCATGGTTTTTACTGGTGTACTGCCTAACATTGAAAGAGGACAGGCTGAAGCCCTTGCCAAAAGGTATGGGGCTCGTGTGACGAAATCAATCTCCAGCAGGACGTCAGTGGTAGTGCTAGGCGATGAGGCTGGTCCAAAGAAGCTCGAAAATATCAGGAAACTTGGGATTAAAGCCATCGATGAGGATGGGTTCAGGCAATTGATAGCCGGTATGCCAGCCGGGGGTGGTGATGGTGCTGCTGCCGAGAAGGCACGCCAAAAGATGGAGGAACAGGAGAAGCAAGCCATTCGTGAAGCCGAAGAGATGGTTAAACGAGAGAAGGAGAGGGCCAGAAAGATAAGCGCAGATCGGAAAGCTGGTGTGCAGGTTAGAGACGCGGACAAGGTCGATGAAGGACATCAGCTCTGGACCGTAAAGTATGCACCAACTAATCTTCAGCAAATATGTGGTAATAAGAGTAGCGTGACAAAATTGAAGAACTGGTTGGCCAACTGGGAAGATAGCCGAAAAAATGGCTTCAAGACCGCTGGTAGAGATGGCACAGGGACATTTAGAGCTGCTATGCTTTATGGGCCTCCCGGTATTGGTAAGACTACAGCTGCACATTTGGTCGCTAAAGAGGTCGGTTACGATATCCTCGAACAAAACGCCTCTGATGTCCGGTCTAAGAGCTTGCTGAATGCTGGTGTCAAAAACTCCCTCGACAACATGTCAGTCTTTGGCTTCTTCCACAGTAGATCGGAAGGTAATGACTCGCATGGCAAGAAGTTTGTCATTATTATGGATGAAGTAGATGGTATGAGTGGTGGTGATCGAGGAGGTGTCGGACAATTGGCAAGCTTTTGTCGTAAGACGTCCACACCCATGATATTAATTTGCAATGAACGTAACTTGCCAAAGATGAGGCCTTTTGACAGAGTTTGTCTCGATATTCAATTCAGAAGACCAGATACCAACAGCGTCAAGGCAAGACTGATGACAATAGCTGTGAGAGAAAAATTCAAGCTCGACCCTAACGTTATTGATCGACTCGTTCAGGCCACAAGAGGTGATATCCGGCAAATTGTCAACCTGTTGTCCACAGTTTCCAAGACCTCCAAAGAGATCAATCACAGTAATATAACAGAAATATCGACTGCCTGGGAGAAGAATATCGCCCTAAAGCCTTTCGATATAGCCCACAAAATGCTTGACGGTCGACTATACACAGAGGCTGGCTCTAAATCATTTAACTTAAACGATAAAATTGCCCTCTATTTTGATGACTTTGATTTTGCACCTCTAATGATCCAGGAGAATTACTTGAACACCAAACCTTGTAATCTAAAACCTAGTCAGTCGCACTTGATGGCGGTAGCGGAAGCAGCAGACAGCATCTCGCTGTCTAACCTTGTTGAGAAAAGAATCAGAAGCAGCGAACAGTTATGGAGTCTGTTACCCCTGCATGCTGTGTTATCATCAGTTTATCCTTCTTCTTTGGTTGCTGGTCAAATGGCAGGAAGAATTAATTTCACAGCGTGGTTGGGACAAAACTCTAAAGCGGGCAAGTACTCGAGGATACTTCAGGAGCTGCAATATCATACTAGATTGAGCACTTCAGCTAATAGAACTAATTTTAGGCTTGACTATATTCCCACATTAAAACGCCGACTCCTAAACCCTATTGTGAAGGAAGGTTCTGATGGTATTACGACTGTGATCGCCATTATGGATGACTACTATCTGACCAAAGAGGATTGGGACAACATCATGGATTTTGTTATCGGCCCAGACGCTGTGGATGCCGTCCTGAAGAAGATTCCAACAGCTGTGAAAACCGCCTTCACCAGGAAATATAACAGCACTACTCACCCTGTTGCTATATACAGGACGGGTAGCACAACGGCTGCCAGTGCAGCAGTCTCGAGTGCCAAACCAGATTTTGAGGACGTAGTTGACGCAGATGACACGGTTCCTCCGGCTGATGATGACGAGACTCAAGAGGATAATGATTTCAAGAAAGACAAGCTTATCAAACAAAAGGCCAAGCCAACAAGGAAGAGAACCAAGACTCCTCCAGCCAAGGGCACCACTGCGAAGAAAAGAAAGACAAAGGCCTAACTAAGGACTAAGTATGCATTATTAAGTATGTAAAGTTTGGATTAAATGCAAATTGAATTAATTATGAGCTCATGTAGCCTTTTTGAGCGAATTATCGGTCTCAAAACGTCCTGAGAATGCGTCTTTCAACCAAGTATACAATCTTTCAAAGACTACTTTTTGAGCGTTATGATGACGGATCGAATGATCAGAATCTGGGAAAACAAGCATGTCATAGTTCTCAGTTCCCTGCAAATTCAGCTTATCGATAAACTGATATGTGTTTTGGATATGAACGTTGTCATCCGCCGTGCCGTGCATCACCATGAATCTCTGCAGCTTGTTAAAAGCTGATACATCCTTCACCACTGCAAAATCATTGTACCCAATAGCATTTTCAGAAGGTTGATCCATATACCTCTCCGTGTAAAACGAATTGTATAGAGTCCAATTGGTTACTGGAGCGACAGCCATCATATATTCGAAAGTGCTTCCTTGATCGAACTCAGCGGTTTTTAGGGAGGTGTAGCCGCCATAAGACCAGCCAAAAATGGCCACCCGCTTCTTGTCGATGTTGGCCTCGTTGTGTTGTATAAATGACTTCGTGACGTGGGTTATGTCCCGTGGTTCCCAGTGACCAATTTTATCTTTCACCATTGATTTATGCTTCCAACCTTTCCCTGCAACACCTCTTGGTTCTATTTGAAGCACAACTGCATCTAAACCTGATGCTACGGCCTCTTCGAAGAACACGTTAAACTTTTTGGTATATGTCCTGGACCCGGGACCTCCGTACACACTCACCAGAACAGGATACTTCCTCTTGGGGTCCATATTGGCCGGTTTGATCTCAACGTAATCAAGAGACACGCCATCCTCAGTCATAATTGTTTTGTAGCTTTTCGAAGGAACTGAGTGCTTCTTAAGAGACTCTTGAAGTGCTCCGTTGTCCGTGAGTGATAAAACTTGGTCTCGATTGATTTTCTCGTAGTTCAAAACGTCTGCCAACATACCGGCAGCAACACAAGGCTCTTCAGGTCCCAGCATCTTCATAAGCGCGTATCTTCCACTTGAGCTGAGTTGAAATTCATAGAAGTCCTGACTACTCATATCTTGCAGGATCTGCAGATGAGTCTCTAGTGCTGGATCCAACGATACACCATAAAGGTGTTGAGACATTGAACCAATCTCATTTGCGGTGAAAAAAATAGTATCTGTTTCATAGTCGTACCCAACAATTCCATCGCCAGTAATTTCCCATTCACCGCGTGTAATCTGAGTTCCTTCACTGCTCGAGAATGACGGATAGTAAAATAGATGATTAAATCCGTTGGCATCAGTCTGAACATCCACGTATCCTGAGTCCTTACGACCTTTGGCGTCGTTGGGTGGGATTGAAAGCACTTTCTTGGCTTTTTCGATCCAGCCATTGTACGCTCCAGAATCGATGGATCTTACGATTTTCAAGGTGTTCAATCTCGCATTAAAGATCTTAACAGACATTTTCTTGGAGGCCCGGTCTGTTACTTTTAACATAAAGGCATCTGAATTGAGCCAATCAGCATCATAAAGTATCGTGTCCACGGTTTCTGACTCCTTATCGGTTAACGTTAATTTGTTCAGCATGTAAAGGACACCTTGTGTCATGTCTAACATATAAAGTTCAACCTCTGGGTTCGCTGTACCAGGTCTGGGATACTTGATTTCAGTGACTGGTGGGTAATTTGCATTGGTTGTATACTTGGACAAAGGATAAGACTCTACCGCAGTGTCATTGAATTTGGCAAAGATCAACTTTGTATCATCGGGAGACCACCATACCGCCTGTTCAGATGCCAGGATTTCTTCCTCGTAAACCCAATCTGGTTTGCCGTTGAAGACATCAGCTGAACCATCTGAAGTTATCTGTTGCGGGGTTTCACTCGTATGCACGTTTTGAATGAACAGGTTGTTCTCATAGACAAAATAGATGAAATTGTAGTTTGGTGAAAAATGAGCATAAGAGATCTTGGCCAATTCCCCCGTATGCAGCGGGGTTATCGGTTTCACTGTTCCCATCTGTGAGTCTCTGATGAAATAATAACCTTTGGATGAGTGTCTAAATTCTGGTTCCAGCTCCGTCCCTAGAATCATCTTGTCGAGTCTATAAGTAACCGCAACCGTCTGAGCAGTGTAATGAATTCCCTCGTAAGTGAATTGATTAGATCCCAGATCCTCATTGAACTCAGTGTCATACAATTGTCTTGCAACGAACCGTGTCTTGGACTCTGACTCACTTTCGGTGGTGGTCAAGTACAACCCGGGGTCCGAGCCCTGGTCCTTGATCAACCCTGCTGGTCTTACAAACCTGAACATTTTCTCATGGCTCAGGAAGTCCCCATTCAGAACATCGTCAATAGTAAACACATCGCTTGATTTCGACTGACCATCCTTTTGTGTAGTTGATTTATGCGTATTCGCATCACCCAGATTACCTCGGAACATTGGTATAACCAGGAGACATGACAACGCAATGGATACTCCAATTACCAGCAGTGTGAATTTAGAGACCCTTCTACTGCGAAATTCCCATCTTGGTGAAATCTCCGGATTTCTCGGCAGTGGTTGTCTCTCAACATCTTGGTTATCGGGCAGATTGAAATTGTTCAACTCGATAGACATGTCACCAGAGCTTGAGTTCTTGCGTTGCAAGAAAAGGTGGCTATTCTTCCTCTTGTGAGATTTAGTCGAGGACATCTGCCACCAAATAAATACGCCTCACTTGATAAGCCCCTCCCCTCCAGTAAATCCTCAAAGAATGTCATTTTCACTTCAATTTTTCATTAGTTCGTCAAGAGCATTAATTCTTCAAGATGTGACAAATTATTCAAGGATACATATAAAGGAGAGATTACATATATGCTTGTATAACTTATTGGCTTTCGGCCAAAGCAGCAATCTTGGCAGCAACACGTTCTTGTCTTTGTTCCTTGGTCAACTTGACTTGTCTGTACTTCTTGGACTCAGCAGCGTATTGTTCCTTGGTGAATTTCTTCTCGGTGGCCTTGAAAGATGGGTCCTCTCTGATGGCTTCGTGAGCGGAAGCGTAGATGTCCTCGACAGAGTCGGCGTCGATGTCGTCGGCCAAGTAACCCTTGAACAACTCGGAGAATCTCTCCTCATCGTCGTCAGCCAATTCTTCCATGTATTGGGAGACGTGACCACCGAAGATGTAGGATCTCAACATGTCAGCGTCCAACTCTTCAGCTTCAAAGTCCCAACCTGGGAATCTGTTCTCGGAGTGTGGGACGTACAAACCACCATCGGAAGCACCCTTTAGAGCACCAAAGACTCTGGCACCGGTAGTGGTTCTTTGCAAACCGATATCCAAGAAGACCTTGAAAGGACGTGGACCGTCTTCGACAGCTTCGGTCAATTCGTATTCACCTTCAACTTCCTCGACACCCTTGTAGGTCTCGTCCAAACCCAACTTTTGCAAGGTTCTTCTGGCGATCAACAAACCGGTGGCGTAGGCAGCGGACCAGTTGGTCAAACCGTGGGTGATACCGTATCTTGGCAACTCGTGAGAGTAGGCAGCGGCCAAGACAATGTCACCAGTGATGGTGGAAGAGATGATTTGACAGATGATGTCCTTGTTGGTAAATCTGACGACTAGTCTGTACTTTGGAGTAGCATACTTAGCCTTGTGTTGAGCGACCAATCTCTTTCTTTGGTAGTAATCGGTCTTACCTTCTCTTCTTCTTCTGAAAGGAGTTTGGAAACGAGAGTGGTAAGCAGAAGTCTTGACAATCTTTAGGAAAGGCATTCTTGGTTATGACGGCTTGATATTTTTAAGTATTCAGGCAGTGCAACCTTTGATTCAATATTTCAATATACCTCTTGATCAACCATCTCTCATCGATTCCCCAGCTGCCCGTCCAACCGTTAGTAATTTTTCAGTTCAGAATGTGCGTCTATGAAAAAAGATTCCCGCGTGCCGAATCAACGGCGCGGAGCGCGCCGTCAGAAAAACTTTTGATTCTAATGGTGTACAGGTTCTCGTGTGTGTCCTCACCCGTACACACATGTTAAGCAGTCCCATTTGTTCACGTGATACATTTTCTCGTTAATAAACTAGGCTTCCAATGAATAACAAACTCCAATGCAGTGCATTGCCACGACCGGAAGTATCCGACCTCTGGTCGTTCAGCAGGGGCTTGGTGGTGCTATCGGTATCCATTTCCTGGCTTAGGCTCTCAGCGAGGCGCATTGAGCAGGTTGTATCTGTCGCTTTGCACGTTGGGAAGGGACATGGCAACTGGACAATAAGCCCTTACAGGGACCGAGGTTGAAATAGACAGCCACATGTGAAGGAGCATCTACGGATTATCTGGATATATAAGCTGTTATTGGGACAATTGTTCGAGTGCTGGCAATCGAATCTCTGTTTGTGTTTTGGAGCGTTTGCGAGAAATGGGCGAGCGGGAAGAGAAAAGGGTGAGGGAGCCTAGGACACAGATCCTGATCACTGATATACCCAAGAAGCAGTTTGATTTGAAATGGCCTGAGACATTGGAGAAGCATTTGTTTGAGGGAGAGTTTGCCGGGTTGAAGCGGAAATTGCAGTACTATACGCCGCTGGCATTCCTGAATAGGATTGTGATCATATTTGATGATGAGCCGGCTGCGAAAAAGGTCTACGATCATTTGAAGCAGCGTTTGCAGGGACATTCGTACAAGGTCTACTTGGCGGAGTCTTTGCTGACGAGACCGAGGGCCAAATCTGTGGAGGACTTGCAAGAGTCGGCAGGCGCTGGCGCCGAGGCCAGAAATCAGAATAAACCTGTGCTTTCCATCAATACAGACCCTACCAACACCGGGATCAGTTCCTCGTCATTGTCTCTGGGAAGTCCCTCGTTGTCTCCGGAGAGGAACCTTTTGGAGTCACCTACGCTGTTGAAGTTTGATCGTCAGTCCAAGGCGCATTATTACAAAGAGCCGTTGCCGAGGGTTCATCGAGCTAGCTCTCAATCAAGCTTGTCCTCGTCAACAGATATGACTACGTACCTTTACAGACCGGAACGCTCACCTGCGACAGTGGCATCCTTGTCGGATGCGGGCAGTTCGACAGATTCGGAAGTGAAGATACCGCCACCAAGTCCAAGCATTACCCTAAACGAGTTCACTCATTGATCTTTATAATATATACATGTGTGTATAAAAAAGCATTCGCGTGCCATCAGGCATCGTCATTTACCACTGCACCCGGAGACAGCAACTGGCCGTTGATTGCTGCCGTCTCGGTGTCTATCTTGGCACCATCCGTGACGGCGGATCCGTCCGCGTAGTGAGCTCTGAAGAATGTATAATGCAGGATGATGTCGTCTATGTTTCTCATTGCTGGGTCGCTGGCGAAATCGGGATCGATAAAGAAGAAGACAGGCATGTCGATCTCTTCCCCAGCAGAAAGCTTCTGTTCTTCGAAACAGAAACACTGGATCTTGTTAAAATAGGGCGCGGCCTCCCCAGGCGTGATGCTATAGGTAGCCATACCGATGATGTCCTTATCGCTATTGTTCTTAGCTTTGTAGAATGCTAGTGCCGTCTCACCTGGTTGCACGTACACTTCACGTTGCTCGGGGGTGAACTTCCACGGTAGAATTTGAGACACTTCACTGGTAAAGGCAACACGAATCCTTTTGTCGGTGTTGACAGGTATCAATTTGTCCTCTGTAAACTTTCTTCTGTCTGTAATTGGGATACCACCGTACCCAGTACGTGCACAGATGGCTCTATAAAGTGGTACTGCGGCATAGGCCAGTCCAAGGAAAACCACAGCAATACTGCTGAAGTAGAATGCCACGGTTCGGCCCTTGTGCTTACGTTCCTGGTTGATTTTCTGTTCACGTAGGTACTTGATTTCTGCCCTGGTCAGCTTGTTTAAATCCACATGGGACGACTGGTATCTCATACTGGGACCCAGAGAAGGGCGACATCTGATGGTGCTTCGAAGAGTGGCCCTCAGCAGCGGCTGGCTCAGCAACGAGAGCCTTAGTGGGTTCATTTGGTTGATGTGTCAGAGCTTCGCCGATCTTTAATGTGTTGATAATTTTCCAAGACCCCCGCGTTAAAAAGATGGCTGTAATGGCTATATTGATGAACTGAACAGGCTAGGAGCAGCTAGAAGAGGTATTCAGTTGGTCTGATGAGTGCTCCCGAAAAGAGACGCAAGAAGAACTCAAGATCGTGTGTTTTCTGCCGGAGATCGCACTTGATTTGCGATGATCAACGACCCTGCGCCCGATGTATCAAGAGGGACATTGCACACCTGTGCACCGATGAAGCTCTGTCAAGTTCTTCTACACCCGTGCCGTTGAGTGAAAATGGGAGATCGTCGACCGATTTGGGTTTGAATGAGAGTGTGGGAGCTGCAGAGGCGAACCAACATCTCTCTGCTGGTCCCGCGATGACGAGGACTTCAAGTCTGTTGCCACAACAGCCGACTTTTGTATCGGAACAAGTTGGTTCAGAATTTAGTTCTCTCAATGAGTTTTTGAATATGCTGGAAGACCCATTGCTGGTGAGCCAATCGCAGCATTCGGGCAGAACAGATATTGGGTCAACACCCTTCACTAATGGAACAGCTGTGACGGAATCAAAGCAGCCTGCGATTAACGATAACGGTGCAGCCACGCCCAAGGAACATTTCTTTCTCACAGCCGCCGATCCATCGACGGAGATGACCCCAGAGGACAGATTGAAACTGGTGATAAATGCCAAGCTGGAGGCAGGCCTATTGCAACCGTACAATTACGCTCAAGGCTACTCGAGGCTACAAAACTATATGGACAAGTACATGAATCAATCTTCTAAACAGCGAATATTGAAACCGCTCTCGACGATTCGCCCCGCTTTCAGAGCCATCGCCAGATCCCTCAAAGACGTGGACTTGGTGCTTGTTGAAGAGGGCTTCGAGAGAATGTTGTTATCGTACGATCGGGTCTTTACGTCGATGAGTATGCCTGCATGTTTGTGGAGACGTACCGGGGAGATTTATAGGGCCAATAAGGAATTTGCGTCGTTGGTCGACTGTACAGTGGACGACCTTCGAGATGGTAAACTGGCGATTTACGAGTTGATGACGGAGGAAAGTGCTGTGAATTTTTGGGAGAAGTACGGCTCAATTGCCTTCGATAAAGGTCAAAAAGCAGTTCTCACAAGCTGTAACCTCAGAACAAGGGACGGTAGGAGGAAACGACCATGCTGTTTCAGTTTTACTATAAGAAGGGACAGGTATAACATACCAATATGCATTGTTGGTAATTTCATACCGATTTCCTAGTTGTTGGAAACCCAAAAGTATGCTATTATTCTATTACATCATGATCATCATTAAATTTTTCGATAGTCGTTAACGAGGAATATTCGTAGTTCTTTAGATTCGGGCAGTTCCTTCTTATCAGGTTGTAAATAACGTTCCCCGGGCCGATGCTGATGGATTCGTCAACCTGACCTTTAAGATCGTTGTTGATCGTGTCGTAGCACATAGTAAACTGCACAGTGTTGCCGCTGCACCTGACAAATCTCTCCAAGGCGTGATGGACCAGCGTAGAGATCTGGCCATCCAGATTGGCTATTATCGGCGAATCCAGCTCCGTGACCGTGTGAGTCTGATTCTTCTTGAGTATCTGCCAGATGAAATCGTACAACGGTCCCCTGGTGGGTCCCAGAACGGCCTTGTTGTGGAACGGGATGTTGTACGGGTTGGTGAGCTCTGTGATCCGCAACATGGGGAATCTGAAATGCAGCTCCGTTCTCAAAGACTCCAGATCTTCCACGAGACCAGTGACCACACACTGTTTCACGGAATTCGCGTTTGCGATCGACACCGTCTGGATGGGCAACGACGACAACAGCTGGTTCACCTCCTGAGGCAGATCCGTCGCCTTGGGCGACGACAGCGCCCACATCTCAAACAGCGACGACCGGCTGATCCGATGCGCCTGCAGGTACTTTTCCGTGCACCGAACCATCAGATCGTTCCTGTAGTTCGCGATATCGAACAGATCCTTCAGCGTGAACAACGAATTGGCACTCAGGCACGTCAATTCCCCGAGCGAGTGTCCCAGCAGTATCTCCCGCTCCGGCAACCACTGCGACGACGACCGGTACAGCTGGAAATACAGGTTCGAGCACACCGCAATGCTTCCGGGACTCGACGGATTCGCAAAGATAAACTGCAGCAGATCCTTCGAGTGCTTGCCGTTCCTTTCCAGCACGCTTTCGAACTCTCTGCCCTTGTTCCGGATCACAGATTTCAGCACCGGGATCGATATCGGTGTTCCCTGGCCCGGGAACGTCACTAGTCTCATCATCCTGTCGCTTTAACTCCAATACCAACGCCGCTACAGCCCTGCTTATCTTTGCCAGCTTCTAATATACCAATATATACTCTCTATCACTTTTTTTTCAAAAACCGCATATTAAATTGCGAATTTACGACTACTGCTTCGCCAGTGAATGGTAAACAACCGCGACTTATCGCATATCGCTGGCGCGTCTCTACGAGTTCTGCAAGTTGCCAAACCCTGTATATAAGTTTCACATCTTGTTCCGAGTCCGCCGTTCTTGTCCCGACAGGGGCCAATTGCAACGCAGAGAGTCGGCAAGGAAGAGTCTGCCGGCCGCTACCATGGCATTGGGCTCGGCGAGTTCAATTGGCAGGGCCTAAGCGGGCAGAAGATGACTCCACCACTCGCTCTTTTTTCGTGATTATTTTCCCATGGTAAAATTTTTCAGTCAATTAGCGTCATCGGCCTGATAACAGACGATGGTGAAGGACATATATATATGGCTCAACCGGCAGGAGCTGAGATCGCAGGCGTAGAGGAGCGAGAGCGTGAGTAGCGTAACAAGATGTCTGAGCCACAACCATTGCCATTTTTCTACCAGTTTGTGGCCGGTGCCGTTGCCGGTATCTCTGAGATTCTGGTCATGTACCCACTGGATGTGGTCAAGACGCGGATGCAGCTGCAGGTGAGCCAGGCTGCTGGCAGCGCTGCCGCGGCCCAGGAACACTACACGGGTGTGGTGGACTGTATCCGGAAGATTGTGCAGAAGGAGGGTGCGTCCCGTCTGTATAAGGGCATCTCTTCGCCGGTGCTGATGGAGGCTCCGAAGAGGGCGACCAAGTTCGCATGTAACGACGAGTTCCAGAAGGTGTTCAAGAATCTGTTTGGCGTGCCGGTGCTGAACCAGCAGTTGTCGGTGCTGAGCGGTGCTTCTGCCGGTATTTGCGAGGCGTTTGTGGTGGTACCCTTTGAGTTGGTGAAGATCAGACTGCAGGACTCTAGGTCGAACTACAAGGGGCCCGTGGACGTGGTGAAGCAGATCATCGCCAAGGAGGGTGTGCTGGCCATGTACAACGGGCTGGAGTCGACGATGTGGAGACACGCCGTGTGGAACTCTGGGTATTTTGGTATTATCTTCCAGGCCAGAGCCATGCTGCCAAAGCCACAGAACAAGACCCAGAAGACGAGAAACGATTTGATTGCAGGTACGATCGGTGGTACGGTCGGTTCTTTGCTAAGCACGCCGTTCGACGTGGTGAAATCGAGAATTCAGAACACCGCGGTTGTCGCCGGCGTGGTCAGGAAATACAACTGGTCGTGGCCATCTCTGTTTGTCGTCTACCGTGAAGAGGGATTCAGAGCGCTCTACAAGGGCTTTGTGCCTAAGGTGCTGAGATTGGGACCCGGTGGTGGTATCCTATTGGTCGTGTTCACCGAGGTAACCGACTTCTTCAGAAGAATGAAGAATTTATAGATTCAATAGTGTAATTGGTCTTACCGTTCAAGAAATGTCTGTTCTACCAGCCCTTGTGCAATCAGCTAGATCGTCTATCACACAAGAGGGCGTTAAGATGAACGTTTAAAAATTTCTCTCTCCGATGGACTTGACGCTTGGAACCAAATGTAAATCGGCTCAAGCAACACGGTTTTAGAGTCCTGGATTATTAATCCGCACGATTAATTATGATTTTTTTAAACTGAAAGTGGTGTAAATCTGACAGGAATTGGCTCAATAACGCGCTTATATACTTCAACAGTGCGCAGTTACCCTGCCGTGTCACTCAATGCATTAAGCTATATACGATAGCTACAGAGCTACAGATGATCATAAGGGTTTGAGACGCTAATTGAGTCAGTTGAGCATGTCTCAGGAACCTCTACTGCCTTTGTACAATACTAGAGACCCGGAACCGGAGGCAGGTCACACCCGGTTCGTGGTCATCAGGTTCTCTGACGTGAGCATCCACGATTTGCCCATCGATATCACGGAGGTGCCTTACAGCTCGATCAATACGCATTGGCTGCGGGAGAAATGCCGAGAGCATAGACGGGATGAGACTGGGATGAAGAGGCTGAAGTTCATCCGCGGCGGTGCGATGCTGAACTCGCACACGGACCTGTCGAGTGAGTTGAACCGATACTTCATGCACCAGCGGTCCGGGAACGAAGAGAATCGGTTCTATATTCACTGTATTGTGGGTATTGAGACATTGACACAGGAACAAGTCGCCAACGAGGACTCCCTGGACGATATAGCGCCCTCAAGCGAGGGAACCACCACTCAGGCGATTGGATTCGATAGGCTGCGGGCAGTCGGGTTCTCCGATCAAGAAATAGAACTGCTGAGACAGCAGTTCCGGGCGGCGTACGGCGATCTGGAAGAAGAGATTGCCAACAACCACCAGCGCGACATACGGCAGCTCGAAGAGCAGTGGATGGAGAGCGATGCTAGGAACAATGCAAACGGCCTGCCGGGCGGCGGCTTTAACTCGGTGCCAATTGCCAACTACAAGCACAACAGAGACCTGCTCATAGGAATCTGCATTGGTTTTTTCCTCGGCGTGTTCGGACTCCTGCTCATGAAGATGAACGGGCTGTTCAACAAGCGGCAAAAGATGTCCATCTTCGCAGGCATCATCGTCAACATCATGTTCAATATAGTGCGAAAGTTTTAATGTACAAAATTGTATGTAGAGACACCCACCGGATCAGCGGCGGATAAGAAGATATGCATTTTCCTGCTTGACGTTGTTCAAAGTCCTGTAGTTACCCTCGAGTCTCATCAACAGACCGCCAAACGAGTAGTACACGGCAATGAGATCCTTGCTCACCTCCTCGAACTTGTACGCCATCCCATACATCACGTAGTCGTAGTCGTCCGCGAGCGATCTCTCGCCCGGTGGAGGAGGTCTCCAACTTCTCGTCGCAGAACCATCGCCGGAATTTGTCTCGCCCGTCAAGCTCGACGCAATTGTCACAGTCAATTGCTCCTGCGGCTGCACCGGGAACAAGTCCGTGTTCACGTCCAGCGACAACTTGCACTGCTCTTGCGTCGTCGAAGTCGCCTCAATCCGCGAAACTTTGTTGTACCGGCCAGGGTCCACCTCGCTCACAGTGAATACATCGTCAAACAGCGTACTAGACATCTTGCAGCCCACGACTCTCCTGCTTAAACTACCATTACTACCTGCCATCGCTGAAATTTTTCAATGCTTAAGCCTTATTACTTACAAATACGTGTCGCTTCGAACGACATACACTTTAAACTTACACACTGCAAATGCAACCCAGAGCCCTCAACGCAGCACGGTCGAGCCCTTACGCTTGGTCTGATAATCCTTGATCGCCGCCTTGATCGCATCCTCCGCCAGCATCGAGCAATGCAGCTTCACCGGGGGCAGGCTCAGCTCCCGCGCAATCTCCGTGTTCTTAATCTTGGCCGCGTCCTCCAGCGTCTTGCCCCGGACCAGCTCCGTCATGTACGAGGACGACGCGATCGCAGACCCGCACCCAAACGTCTTGAACTTCACGTTCTCGATCACGCCCGCATCATCGACCTGTATCTGCAACTTCATCACATCTCCGCACGCCGGCGCTCCCACCAACCCGGTTCCCACGTTGGGCAGAGTCTTGTCCAGCGATCCGACGTTCCTCGGATTCGTGTAGTGGTCGATAACCTTTGGATGGTACAGCCTTCTCGTCAAAAACCCTGCTCCAGCCGGTCCTGCCCGCACCATGTTCGCACTCGGTCTCGCAAATCTCCCTAGCATCTCCCTGTACCTGTATATCGCCTCCTTCAGCTGCCTGATGACCTGGCTCTGCTGCTCCTGTGCTCTGTCCTCTTATATCCCAGTCTGCACCTACATATCAGCCCGACTCGCTGCTTAGTCACCGGATATAAGCCTGGCCTAGGTTGGTCCCGCCGTCTCGCGCGATCTGCTCCTCCTCTGCCGTCCGGAACGATATCGAGAGGAAAATTCTGGATGTTCGGCGGCCGAGCTCGGGTTTATCACGTGACCTATGCAGCCATCTCCGCTGACCGGGTGACCCCTCGGGGGCAGGAGAGGGGGGAGTTGTTTTTAACCGCCGTTGGCGATTCTTCATCACTAATCACCAGTCGGAGAGCAGTGAAGATGCAGGAAGTTACGCCGCTGGTGGACGTGTCGACCGAGTGGCTGTACCGGGGCAAGCGGAGGAGTGCTTCGGCGGCGACGCCGCCTGCTGCGGTGGGCAGGAGGGCTCGCTCGCGGTCGATTTCGAACGGAGCACTGTCGCAGGGGTCGGCAGAGTCGTCTCCCGAGGCGACCGTGCTCGAGGAGGGCAGGCGGGAGCGGCAGAGGCCGCGCCAGCAGGAGGGTTTGACGCGGTCTCTTTCTATTACGGCGTCAGACTTGAAGAGGAGCGACTCGCTTGGGGAAAGGTCGAAAAGGTCGCTTTTTGGGTCGCTGTTTGGGAAACGCGGCAGTCCTGCGATCAAGGAACCCAGCTCACCCGAAGTGAGACCGCAGGCGCCCGCAGAGGAGGCGCCGTCGCCCGAGAGGATGGTGTTGAACAGGAACCCGGCGCGGGCCCCTGAGCTGCCGATACAGGAGTTGTCGCGGTTGCAGTTGAAAAGGGTTACTTTCGCGGTGGACAAGTTCCAGTCGGATCCGGCACAGCAATTGCCCTCGCGGAAACCGCGTATTGGCAACGTGACGGTGCCGCACGATATGATCAGCGAGGTGCCCTCGATCTCGCAGGGGATTACGACCAACGGTGGCAGCACGGTGAACAGCCCGGTGAGCCCCGTGACAAAGGACTCAAGAGAATACAAGCTTGCCGTCGAGGAGTTCAAGAAGGCTCAGAGAGAGTCCATGAAACACCAGCAGGAAGCTCATTACGCGGCGCAGAGGATTGAGCACGAAGTGGCAAACTTTAAGAACCACTCGCTGCCCACACATACACACGCTAAGACAGCTGCGCCGGTACCGCACCCTGAGATCGACCATAAGGTGGCTCAGTTGTCCATCGACAAGCCCATTCACATGCATGAACATCATTTCGAACCGCAACCGGACTCCAGAGAGACAGAGGTTACCTTGGACGTCGTGTACACGAGGTGCTGTCACTTGAGAGAGATTTTGCCCATCCCTTCCACTTTGAGGCAGGTCAAGGGGAAGACTGCACCACTGCACACTTTGAAATTTTTGAATCCCAAACCGACTCTAATCGATATCCTGTCGTTTTGCGATTTCATCTCTGTGGTGCCCATCAACACGGTTATCTTTGATAAAGTGACGTTGACACCTGAAATGTTCAAGATCGTAATGATCTCACTGGTTAACTCACAGTCTTTGGAGAAACTGGGCCTTAGAAATGTCAACATGGACCACTACGCGTGGAGGCTGCTTTGTAAATTCCTGTTGGTGAACAAGTCTATCACCAAATTGGATGTCTCACAAACGAAAATCAGGTCAGATTGCCCCGAAAGCGGTCACCGTGACAACATGGATTGGTCATTGTTCACCCAAGTTCTGAAAATGAGAACCGGTAGACACTTAGAAGAACTATTGCTTAACGGGATTAAGTTCTGCAATTTGCCATTAGACGTTTTCAAAAACCTGTTGGAGGCCTTCGCCCATAGAAAGGATCTCGTGGTGCCTCTCAAGTTGGGTTTAGCGACTTCCGATATAAACGATGAAAGCTTGAAAGTTTTATTGACTTGGATGTCTCAAAATTATGTGCAAGGTGTCGATCTTTCATTCAACGATTTGTCGGACTCGGTCAAGACTATTGTCGGTAAATTATCATCGTTGGAGCTGCCAAATGTGGAGTATTTTACTTTGAACAGCACAAACATTGCAAATGCGTATGATCTGGCGCTCATCCTCAAGTACCTATCGACTTTACCAAATTTGAAATTCCTGGACCTCAGTAATCTACCACAGGTCTTTCCTGATGCTCTGCCCTACATGTTCAAATACATTCCAAGGTTCACGAACCTGAACCGAGTTCATCTCGATAGTAATGGCCTGAGCTTCAAAGAACTGTCGATGGTTTGCAGTATCCTTGCCAAATGTAAATCGTTGACTCATGTGTCGATGACCTCTCAGCATATCCCTGAACTCGCTGAGGAGTCGAATACAGACGCCCAAAAACTGAGGGTTTTCTCAAGAAATGCCCTCTCTGTAACACTTTACGCGTTCGTCAGAGACTCGACTAATTTGGTTGCTTTAGATTTCGATTATGACAACATTTCGGATGAAATCAAATCAAGGATTGCTTTGATTCTGGTACGAAACATGAACAAGACAATGGATTCAAATTTCCACGTCGATGAAGCATCTTCACAAGACGATCTATTATTTGATGGAAGCCTCATTACGGAGACAGCAGAAGAAATTCTAGAAAGACTAGAGAACAAGGAACTAATCAAAGGTGATGCAACAAAGAGATATTTGACAAAGAAATATTTTGAAAAATTGACAAAGGTTCATTACAGAGTCCAAACCAAAATCGACCAAATGTTTGAAAAGAGAAGTTCAGGTGAGCTGCCCTTAAAAGAAAAGGAGAACCTGGTACGGCTCTTGCTACTGGAGAAAAACCTGGCAAACATTCTGGAGATTTTCTCCAACATACCTCACTTATCTCAGGTTCTTGGCTCAAGTTCAATTGCTTTGCCAAGTTTGAAGCACGTTGGCTCCGAGACTGCAATTTCCAACCCCAGCTCCGCTGACCAGGAGTTTGGTCAAAGACCTCACATCATGGCGACGGAATCTGGAAGAATCATCGATGTCACTACGGGGAAACCACTGGTACGTGAGGATTCATCTGTGACATCCACTTTGGGTAAGAGACAAGAGGAAGAAGAAGGTGAGTTACACAAGTGGGGTTTCTTCGTCCAACAACAAAGATCCATATATCCTGATAGTGAGTCCAAGACTTCATCTACCAGTCGAGCGTCAAGCACTCCGACAAGTACCCCTTCGACGTTTTCTGCATCGTCGCGTTCAAGTGAGGTGAAGTCACCTACACAGCCCAGACTTTTGCCTAAGATACCATCAGGTGCTGAGCTACGTGACGCAATTATTAAGGCGAAGGGTATTGACTCAATCGAGGACCTTATCCAAAACGTCAACTGTGAGCATGTCGAGCTGGAGAGTATTTACGGTGGTCCACTAAGACCTAGCGATTCACCAAAGATCGAAACGAAGATCACTAACGATGAAGTTATTCCTGCAACTCGCGACGAGGATGCCAACACCGATGCCACTGTAAAGCAAACCTACGATAAACTCTTGAACAATCTCAAGATGGACCGTCCACCCAAAAAAGCGAACACTGCTCTGACGAATAAATAATTTTTAAAAGGACACTGATATATAAACGTTCCATGATAACTTGTAACTGCCATGACTATAATAAATGAATTCTCTCAAATATTTTACTGTACTGTGTTGATCCGGCTAAAGTTGGAGTCCATCTGCTTAATCGATACACTGCGATTAAACCACTGAAAGTCAACGTGAAGATAAAAGTCGACCATTTCCTTCTTGCCGATATGTCTCTGATATGCAAATATTGACAAGCCCCAGCGACGAAGTGGTAAGTGCCAGAGTATATTAGTAACGAAAGAGGAACAATGCCAGCTGCCCACTTTATCTTCCAATCGTCATTTTGCAGGACCCATTTCACAAAGCTGAAGTCGATGTCAATGTAAAACCCTGGAGAATCAGGTACAAATTTCATAATGGCCAAATGGTACGCCAGCATGGGCGCCAGGATGTACCCGCTTAGCACCTGAGGAGAGATGCTGAAATGCTTGTTGAATCCTATAAAATATCCCGAGAGTCCTCCCGTGAGACCAATGACCCTCTGCGAATCGCGCTCCGCTGCATCTGTCACCGTCAACTGCTGCTCCCGGTGGTGGTGCCGGCGACGTCCCTTCCTGTAGTTCGCCCGGTACTGTTTCCACAAATGCCATACTCTCAACGCCATACCACTCCCCAGGTGCAATGCCAGTGACGTAACCAGCAGTTTCGTTGTCAAAGAGGGCAGGATCTCCCTCACCATCATCAGGACGTCGTCAGGCAGCGACTTCGCTGACACTGCAGGCGCAATGAGCGTGTTGATAGCATGCAATGGGAAATACAACCCCATTGGAATCGTAGAGTATTTCTGTACCCTTCGCAGTCCAATCACCAGTGACCGACCCGATACAGGGTATATTGGTATCCCAAAGATCTTCTTTGGCTCTTTCTTGATCTCAGGCGGCATTCCACCTTCCATTGGCTCGGGAGCCACCTCTTTCAGCGACATCGGATCGCTCTCCTGCGTGGTCATCTTGATCTCTTAAAGCGATGAGTTGTTAGTAGCTGTATATAGGTCGAAATCCGATGTGAACTACAAGACTAACAACTAGGCGCCAGTTCAGGGCGAATATACAAGAAAACGCTGGCCCTATAGAGCTTAGAATTCAATGTCTTTACCGCCATGGTGTCCTCCTTATTCTGCTCGCAAGAAATCCCCTGTCACTGGCGAGGAGGTGTACTGTATCTGCAAGAAGACTGACTCCGGAGAGCTGATGGTTGGTTGTGATGGTTGCGATGATTGGTTCCATTTCACCTGCTTGAAGATCCCTGAGAAGTACAAGGAGCTCGTGTTTTCGTTCTTCTGCCCCTATTGCCAGGCTGGTGTCACTGGGCCATCGTCCAGGACCGCTGATGGCCAGGCTCCAGAGAGAAGAACGATCTGGAAACGCAAGTGTCGATTGGCTGACTGTTTCAGGCCGTGCCAGGAACGTAGCAAGTATTGCAGCGACGAGCATGGGGAGCAGTATATGAAGCAGGCGCTGGATCAGTTGAAAGTGGACGGGTACAGTGCCGCTGATCAGGAGCATCTGGTGAAGCGAATGCTGGGCTCCCTGGAAGACTCATCGCAAGCTTTTCAATCTTTCGGCAAGAAGCCGTTCGGGGACGAGGAGGCTGTCAGGAACGTAGACCCTGAACTGTACGGCAAGATAGTCGCCGGAGATCAACGGCTGAAGGAGCTGGAACAAAACTACAAGGAACTGCAAGAGGAGACCATACCATCGATCGACAAGAGCCTAGATTCTCTGAGCGTCTACGTGCGGTGGCTCGAAGACGTCAACAACAAGCTCATCGCAGCGAAAGGTGAGTCGCTGGTCGGTGAACATGAAGGCCGTCAAAGAAAGAAGACGAGCAACAGGAAACAGAAAAAGACCATCTGCGGCTACTCTCCGCAGTGGCACACCGTACCCTGCACCGCAGACGAAATGGTAGCTCAATTCGACTTCGCAACCCCGACGATAAACGGCGTGTGCGCCAAGCTGAGATGCAACAAGCACGGCGATTGGGCCTCGATCGCCAACGATCAGCTCGCCAGCCAACTCAGATCACTGCAAGGACACCAGGACCGACTGCGGCTTCTCATAAGAACCCGGAAGGAACAATTGATGATCCAATTCCACGAGCAATCGCTACTCCACAAGAGAGATCTACAATGAATTTCAACGATCACCAGCGCTGCGCCATCGCTCTCACCAAGGTACACAATCGCAGCTGGCTGATAACAACAATAGACCGCCAGATAGATGCAACCAAGTCGCCCATCCCGCTATCCATGTGGCGTGATACGCTGCCAGGCCATCGTTTACGGCGACCGTGAAAATTTACGTTCTTGATCAGCTCATAATTGGAAATAAGCTCATCAGGGGACAGGGGCTGCATTACAGGAATCTATAAAGGAGTTGATTGAGTTTGTTGGTGAACTACATCACGAGCAGCGACGCATTTGCAGGCAATTTGGACAACTTTGAGTACTGCAGCCACTGTTGCAAAATGACTGGCGATATCAAGAAAAATAAAGTTAGAAATGAAGAATATAAAATCTGGAAGAAATCTGTGCCCTTTCTTTACCAGCACATTTCGAGTGTGAGACTCAAGTTCAGCAGCCGGGTGGACGATGTGTTTAAATCTGAGAAAAGATTGACGTTTTCTGATAAAGTGATCCCAGATAGGAAGAAGGGCCTGTTGAGCACCAGTGCGTTGTATTCGCAGGGAAGTGACATCTACGAGATCGAGTGCGATTTGCCATTAGGTGCTTTCTACAACAAGTCTGCGGACCAGGACGCGGAGAAGTCGTTGCCCGATCCGGACTACGGAGATGCGTTCGTGAGGGCACAGGAAGAGGTCCCAACGGCCAAGTGGACGTTTCTTGGAGAGAGTATCACGAAGATGGCGTACCTGGGAAGCGGTCCCAGTGACAGTAATACCTTGGCGATGTCCAAGAACGGCTCGCTGGCGTGGTTCCGCGACGGGATCAAAGTACCAGTGCACATCATGCAGGAGATTATGGGTCCCGGAACCAGCTTCTCGAGTATTCACTCGTACACAAGGCCTGAAGAGCTGAGCGTGTCGGATTTTGCGCTGTCTGAAGACTACGAGACTCTTGTCAAGTGTCAGTCCAACGGTAAGGAGGAGGAGAGTATTTTGAAGATTGTCGACAACTCGGGAGCACCAGGTACCGTGCTTCGCAAGATTAATATTCCAGCTACAGTGACCCACTCGGTCAGGTTTTTCGATAACCATCTTTTTGCAACGTGTTCCGACGACAATATCCTACGGTTCTGGGATACCAGGACGGAGGGCGAGCCGCTATGGGATTTGAAAGACCCCAACCACGGCAAGATCCTCTCCTTTGACGTTTCACCCGTTGTAGACACACTGTTCGCCACCGGTACCGACACTGGTATCGTCAAGGTGTGGGACGTGCGTGCCGTGGTGGCGGCCACCACCGATTACACAAACAGGCAGCACGGCCAGGATCCAGAGCAGAACGAACTGATCAACTTCTACCACTCGGGTGGTGACTCCGTCGTCGACGTTCAGTTCTCGTACACTTCATCCTCGGAGTTCTTAACCGTCGGTGGCAGCGGCAACGTGTACCAATGGGACCTGGACTACTTCTTCTCTGAGTACGGTGACGAAAACGCAGACACTGTGGACATGGATATCGCCAAGGCGGATGTCTTACAAAGCCAATGCTTGAAATTCTTGCACACAGGTGGTAGCAGGAGATCGATTGGCGGGAACGGTAAGAGAAACACTGTAGCATTCCATCCGGTTATCGACGACCTGGTCGGTCTTGTAGATCAGGACAGTTTGATCACTGTATATAAGGCATTCACCGGTAGAGAAGGCGAGGACAAGGAGCAGGATGAGGACGAGAACCAAGCGGAGTCAAAGGATGATCAGTAGACAGCACCTCTTGGACTCTCTCTTTCTCTCTCTCTCTACGTATAGATGTTTGTACTGTGTTTTTACCGGAATCGATTTTTCACTTATTTAATGTTTAGCACTCGGTCTCTCGCTTTTAGATTATAACTAACTAGAAAGAATCGACAACTTCTACGGGGTAAAAACACTAAAATCACCATATCTACAACGACCAATGCAATCATCACACGCAACCATTGATACATTCCTCTTGATTTTAGATCAGTCGCAAGATTTTCCGAGCTAAAGATGAAAATAATCTGTAAAACTACCAATTGAACTCGGAAAAAGCTGCATTCTGGCTGCAAAGCTGTCGATACCAGCAGGACCCGGCACAATCAATCAAAGAACATTTAGATCAGATAAACGTTTGTAGAGTTCGCGGTATCTCGGTTCACACCGAGCCTCTGTTACCCGCGCTTTATGTGATTGGTGCCAGCTAAGAAGACCGAGGCACCGCTTCAAACCTTATGTCAAGAACAGAGTTGCGAAAGGTATGGTGGCTGCTGTGCATGGCTCTTATGCTGGACGTGTCAATTAAGATTGAGGTTTTAGCAATTGTCTGAGTTTCGAGTCGCTTTGGCGTGTTTCCTGTCCTGTAAACCAGCTTTAAAACCTTTAGCGTCGATCTACGTGCCATTGTACCTTTGGCTTGAGTGAGATGGCTTCGTTATTCAAACCACCTGGATCTACGAGACGTAATGATAAATCACCCAAACTGACACTCCCGCCACTGCTGAGGAACAACAACACTATCCCTAGCTGCGCAGCCAAAGATGTGGATGACGGCGCCACGATCAAGCCCGATTGCAGCTCGTCATTGAACTCAGCGTCATCAGAGCGTACGCTATCATGCACGAGCCAGCAACAGCTATACTCTACGCCTAGTTCGAGTTCAGTGAAAAATCTGAAGAAGAGACCAGTCCCACCTCCTCTACCGCCATTAGTGCTCGCGGAAGTCAAGCAGCCGCAAGGCAAATCTTCTCCTGACAACATGAGCTCTGTGTCAGACTCTTTGCACAGGCTGCAACTGAACTCTGGAGGTTACACAAGTGGGAACATTTCGCCCAACATGAGCTCCACCAGGCAGGAGATTCCCACAAGACCTAGCACCAATACGTCCACGCAAGGGCTGCCCTATCTCAGGAAGGACTTTAGCACATCCATTGACTCTTACCCATCTACGCTGATATCTGCATACGAGCATAGCAGTCGAGACGGAAGTCCGGTCAAGAAACAGCCAGTGAGCAAGGAAGCCTCCGTTATAGGCAAAGATGTTGATGAGCTAGAAGAAGAGGCATGGGAATATCCACATTTGAAAGACCAGATTACCACTCTTGGGATGCTTGGTGAGGGAGCGGGTGGTTCAGTCGCCAAATGTAAACTCAAGACAGGTTCCAAGATCTTTGCATTGAAGACTATAAACACCATGAACAGTGATCCTGAATATCAAAAGCAGATTTTCAGAGAACTGCAGTTCAACAAGAGTTTCGAGTCGGAGTTCATCGTCAAGTACTACGGGATGTTCACCGATGAGCAAAATTCGACGATCTACATCGCCATGGAGTACATGGGTGGGAAGTCGCTGGACGCCGTCTACAAAAACTTGATCAGCCGTGGCGGTAGAGTCAGCGAGAAAGTGCTGGGGAAGATCGCAGAAGCAGTGCTGCGAGGTCTCTCGTACCTTCACGAGAGGAAGATAATCCACCGGGACATCAAACCGCAGAACATTCTGCTCAACGACAAGGGCCAAGTGAAGCTGTGCGACTTTGGTGTCAGTGGTGAAGCGGTCAATTCATTGGCGACCACGTTCACGGGGACGTCTTTCTACATGGCGCCGGAGAGAATCCAAGGCCAGCCCTACAGTGTTACCTGTGACGTATGGTCTCTAGGTCTCACGCTACTGGAAGTCGCACAAGGATGCTTCCCCTTCGGTTCCGGTAGAATCACGGCGAACATTGCTCCGATCGAGCTACTCACGCTGATCCTGACCTTCACACCCGAGCTAAAGGACGAGCCCGACCTCAACGTCAGCTGGAGCAGGGCGTTCAAGTCGTTTATAGAGTACTGTCTCAAGAAAGATGCGCGGGAGAGGCCCTCTCCCAGGCAAATGATACGGCATCCCTGGGTCCTGGGTCAAATGAAGAAGAAGGTTAACATGGAAAAATTCATCAAGAGTTGTTGGCAACAGGAATAGCGACAACCAGCGAGGCGCACTGCAGGAGAAAGACACTCCAACCTGGCGAACTGGCATCTATATAAGAACTATCAATGTATATTTAGTGACCGAACTCAGTCACAAATCGCTACACACGGCCGCTTCTTATGACTCGCCTTTTAGAAGAAGCATCAAGTTGAACAAACTTTGACCACTAGAAACTTCAACACGTTCAAACCTTCAGGTACAATGAGAGCTTTCACCCGGGTCACCAGGTTTGCACCAAGATCGTTCGCCACAGCTAATGTGGTTTCCAGACCAATTGTGGGCAGAACCGCCGGCTTGAGATTCTACTCTGACGAAGTAAAAAAGGAAGAACCAAAGGAAGAACCCAAGGAAGAAACAGAAAGCCTGACTAAAGAGCAGCTAAAGATCAAAGATCTAGAGAGCGAGTTGGATAAGAAGAGCAAGGAAGCCGTAGAACTCAAGGACAGATTGCTGAGATCAGTCGCCGACTTCAGGAACTTGCAAGAAGTCACCAAGAAAGATATCCAGAAGGCCAGGGACTTTGCGCTGCAGAAGTTTGCCCGTGACCTTCTCGAGTCGGTGGACAATTTTGGCCACGCGCTCAACGCTTTCAAGGAGGAAGACGCGGCCAAGAACCAGGAGATCAACGATCTCTACACCGGTGTCAGAATGACCAGAGACGTTTTCGAAAAGACCTTGAAAAAGCACGGTATCGAGAAACTCGATCCCATCGGTGAGCAATTCGACCCTAACAAGCACGAAGCCACCTTCGAGCTACCACAACCGGACAAAGAGCCAGGCACCGTGTTCCACGTCCAACAGGTCGGATTCACCCTCAACGACCGGGTCATCAGACCCGCCAAGGTCGGCATAGTGAAGTCCCCAGAGTAAGGGCAACGAGCCAGACGACGTTATGATCTATAGTATCGTGTACATACAATTTTGAAGCCCTTATAGCTTCTCGAGCTTATATGGGTGAAACTTCACGTGATGTAAACATGTTCCAACTAGGTAAAAGATAAAGGACCGTGTATCTGGCACAGGAATAGATGACTAAAAGATGGGTAAACAAAGGCTCTTTGAACCCAGAGATCAGATCCCGCAGTGGTATAAGTTGTGTGGGTTGGTTTGTGAACAGAAGACATCCCGGGTAGAGTCTTGTCATGGCGTCGATACCGCAGCGACACACGTACTACGGTGGTGAGGCGGCTGGGGCATCGGATTTTAGAGTTAATGGGGGACAATCGAGACATAGAAGGAGACACGTTACGTTTGGTCCGTACATCTTGGGCTCTACGTTGGGGGAAGGAGAGTTTGGCAGGGTGAAACTGGGTTGGTCCAAGAATTCTGCCAATTCTCCTAACGAAGTCTCGAAGCAGGTGGCCATAAAGTTGGTCAGACGGGACACTATCCCGAAGAACTCGGAGAAGGAGATCAAGATATATCGGGAGATCAACGCTTTGAAGCACCTATCGCATCCGAACATCGTCAGGCTGGAGGAAGTGCTGCAAAATTCAAAGTACATCGGGATAGTGTTGGAGTATGCGTCGGGTGGGGAGTTTTATAAGTATATTCAGAAAAAGAGACGGTTGAAGGAGGGAGTAGCATGTCGTTTGTTTGTACAGTTGATCAGCGGAGTCCATTACATGCATGCCAAGGGATTGGTACACAGAGATCTGAAATTGGAAAATTTGCTGCTGGACAAGCACGAGAACTTGGTGATCACTGATTTTGGGTTTGTGAACGAGTTTTTCGCTCACAACGAGCTGATGAAGACGTCTTGCGGATCCCCATGCTACGCAGCGCCAGAATTGGTTGTGAGCTCGAAGCCCTACGAGGCGAGAAAGGCCGATATATGGTCTTGCGGAGTGATACTTTACGCAATGTTGGCTGGGTATTTGCCGTGGGATGATGATCCCAAAAATCCAGATGGAAACGACATTGCCAAATTGTATCATTATATCACACGCACACCTCTCAAGTTCCCCGAGTACATCACACCGTTACCAAGAGACCTCCTGAGGCGGATCCTTTATCCAGATCCAAAGAAGAGAATGCCTATAAGAAGCATCGAGAAACATGAATGGCTGAAACCACATCTGCCGTTTTTATCGATAACACCAGATGAATGGGATAAGACGATGTTGTCAAATCAAGTGTTTAGACCGCCAAAGATGAAACCCAGACAATCTTCAAGGCCGCGTTCCAATTGTTCCACCTCATCCACGGGCTCTAAGAGTGAAAAGAGAGATTCATTAATCATCGACTCGACGTTGGTTAACTTGCCCGCACCACCACACGAATCACAGTCGCATGTTATCACCAAACCGTCGCCCCCATCACCTGAACTAAGGCGATCACCAATAAGAGGCATGAACAGGCATAGCAGGAGTAATTCTGCTGCGTCTCTTGCATTACAAGCGGTTGTTGACGCTGAAAGGGAACATAGTTTGCAACATGAAGCTCATATCAATTCAACCATGAAGAACCATCTGCATAAGAACAGGAACACACCGGCATTTATCGTGCAAAGATCAAACACACATTCGGGTACTGCGGGCAATGCTTCGTCACTAATGAACAAGGATAGTATCATTGTAGAGACAAGTCCAGCTAAGGGTTACTCAACTCCTGACGTTTCAAGCACTAATGAATTGCATTTAGCACATACGTCAGTTCACAAGGATTCACAAAGCTCGAAATTGAAAGTGAATCATAACGCAAAGCAATACCATCCTCTTACTGCTCAACATAGGAAACCAAGACCAACTTCTTATCATCCTGGATCTAATGCTTCGGCCACCGAGCCTTCGATGACTTTCCCAGGTTTGGTGGAACACGCCCCTCAACCGATAACTGGGTCTCCTTTCGATCTTACTCCATCACTGCAAGCGGACACATCATCGTTGGGCACATCTGGTAATCAGTCACCTGGAATGTTACCTCGTAAATCATTCTCAGTCAGCAAGCCTTCGTTAGACTTACAAAGTGTATCAGGGGACTTGATTAAATCACAGAACAAAGGTGAAGAAGCCATTAGGGAAGAAACAAGAAATCGTCGCTACAGCAGTGTTGCAGTTGAAAAGTTGTGTAGTCCAGTGACCGAAGAGAATGGGGAAAGTATCATCAGTAAAGAAGAACGTAACGAAGAACCTAAGAGGACTGTCGTGGATAGAAAACCAGACAACAAGAAAAGGTTCAGCTTTTTATCATTCTATTCGGCTTATGAGACATCTAAATCAAGCTTAGAAGCTGAAGAGTCGAAGACACTGTCACCTCCAACCATGGCACGTAAACCATCGACGTCACATAGACAATCGAACGAGTCGGATGAACTCAGGAGAACCAGAACTGCGACTTCGAGACGGACCCCATCTGAGAACAAAACCTACAGGCAGTCAGTCATGGTGGGAAGCATACCAGAAGGTACACAACCAAGACCACAGAACGATCAATCCACCGCCAAGAAAGTCATCGATTTCTTCAAAAGGAGAAGCATGAGGATTTAATTAGCATATGCGTATATCAGATATATATGATCTTTATCGATATACCCAAAAATGATTTTCTCAATATGTAAATTGCATTAGGAGAGACTAGAGATAGAGATACTTATACAATAGCAGCCACACCATGTTTAGATGTTTGATGGGTACAAGAAGATTCTAACGGAGGCACCGAAAGTCTTGGCTGGCAAGTTGTTTCTGAAAGTGGCTCTAACGACACCAGAGTTACCATGAGATCTGTTGATCTTACCCCAGATAACTCTGATCTTGGTACCTCTGACTTCCTTGGAGGCTCTGTAAACGTAAGCAACACGCTTACCCAAGTAGAATTGAGCCTCTTGTGGGGTGGAAACACCTTCAATCTTGATCAAAGAGACATTTGGGTTGTTAACTCTCTTTGATCTTTGGTAGGACAAGTGCTTACCTTTGACGTACACTGCGGGATAGAGTTAGTAAAAGTGCCAGGCTGTATTCGGGACCACAGTCGAGATTCAAATCTGCAATTCGCTTCAAACTCGGTTCTGCAGTTCACCACGGTTTCGACATCACTATAACATACATCTATGGGATTCAGCCATCTTTGGATTCTTGGTTTACGTGTTTCTCGAAAGGTCAGTAATTTGGCAAAGTGTTGATATATAGTGGCATTGATAGTATTTCAGCCCGCGAGACGGCCAGCCCTAGACAGAACGTCTAGGCAGAGCGTGAACGGACCACCCGTTGGGAGCCAGGCAGCCTCTCAGCCTGGCACATGGAGACCTCTGCCCACGGCCAGCAGTAGGGGGACGTTCTCCAGGCAGAGCCCAGCTGTGCCCAGCAGAGTCCACCTCTCTGCCCGTCTCAGCCGCCCTCAGTAGTTCCAAACAGCGGTCGCAAAAAGGCGACGCAACTTTTTCGCGACTGTTTTCAAAATGCAAGGGTGTTTAAAGAGGGTGCACGGATGCAGAAGTCGCTTGAAAAATCTATGATGGAAAAGAAACGCGCATGCTAGTTAGGGCTCATCGCCAAGTCGAAATTGAAAAACTATAAAAGGTGGCCTTGGAACCGGTTCTTTAATTTTGTTAGTTCAAGACCTCTTTTTCTTGATTCTTTTTTAAATCTGTGTCGACGTACTTCATAGGATCATTTCTATAGGAATCGTCACTCTTTGACTCTTCAAAAGAGCCACTGAATCCAACTTGGTTGATGAGTGACAAAACCTTTATGCCCTCGAGTGAGAAAATGAATTATGACTAGCTTGGTTCGCAATCCTCAGCGGTTCGGCCATCTATATTAATCGTTTGTTTTGCCTTTTGCAGGGTCCTTCGGGACCCGTTTAATAGGCGCGATGATCTTGGCCCTGTCCATGTACTTCTCTGAAGGGATGGTCGTTGGGTGGGCATAAATGGCAGTCTGACAAGTTAACCCCATTCTTTTCCTAGATTGTGTTAATCAAAGGTTTGATTATCGGTTTAGGTTTAAACTAAATTCTTGGTTACAATGTCTATACAGTTCTTGATGACAAACAACTGATCTGCAGTTCCGTGTTGGCCCACAGCGTTGGACCAGGCAACGTAACAGGGTCTGTTCAGTTTCTTGCACACGAGCGTGGCTATCTGTCTCGTTAGATCGCGGACCCAGTCGTTGTTGGTATCCAGGAGCGGTGTACCGACCACCTGCTGTGTCTTGTGGTATGGGAGTGCGTAGTGGTAGCTCATCAGGGTCATTGGCTGGTCGGCCTCGTCGCTCTTGAAACCTAGAACCAAGCTAATTGGCGTCTTGTGGTCTTCTAGGTCTGTTGGGACCGTGGCAATCAGCTCAACGGGCGCAGAAATTGGCGATTCCAAGGTGTGAGTAACGGTCTTGACACAACTCATCGCTGTCCTGAGTGTCTTGTTCATCTAAAGTGAAAAAAAATCAACACTGTCAACTTCAACGCAGACGCACAGACACCACAACGAGATGGCCAAGATACCCGTAGTGGCGATAGTAGCGTGTTTAGTGCCCGAGATGGGCATTGGGTTCCAGGGCTCGCTGCCCTGGAGGCTTTCGAAAGAGATGAAGTATTTCAAAGAGGTCACCTCGACGACCAGCGATCCTCGCAAGGTCAACGCCGTGGTGATGGGCCGCAAGACGTGGGAATCGATACCGCCACGGTTCAGACCGCTGCCAAATCGTGTCAACCTGGTCGTCTCCCGGCAGTTCCCGGACAAGTTGTCCCTCAAGGACGAGCTGTATCGCAGCAACTCGCTCACCGCAGGTGTGCAGGAGCTGCGATCGCTGCTCGGCGACAAGCTCGAGCGCATTTTCATCATAGGCGGCGGGGAAATCTACAACCAGAGCTACGATCTCGCGGACCACTGGCTCATCACCAAGATCCGTCCCGCGCCAGAGACCCAGGTCCCAGAGATGGACACGTTTCTGGACGCATCCCAGATAACAGCCAGATTTAGCGAATGCTCCAGCAACCATCTCCAAGATTTTCTCCCGGCAGCGATCACCACTCAGGCTACAGACACCGCTCCGGTCAGCGAGAAGGGCTACGAGTTCTGGTTCACACTGTACAGCAGGGTCAGCGGGTCAATTGAATCCTGAGAATCTATATAACTTAAGAACGATTGATAATCAGACCCTGGATGCGGGTTTTTTCTTCTTGGTTGTTCCGTGTGCTGTGAGCGAGCTTATTCGAACGGTGGTCAATTTCAACAAGGTTGATCATATAAAGACTTCAACAACTTAACCAGGACTCAGTCAGTCTTGAAAAGTCGTTTCCAAGCGGTTTATAGTTGGAAATAGGTAGCTGCACGTTGCTTAGTTGGGGAAAACATGTCTGGATACGCTAGTTCTTCATCGTGGACGTCTTTTTTGAAATCAATTGCTTCGTTTAACGGTGATCTGTCCTCGTTGTCAGCACCACCCTTCATTTTATCGCCAACTTCGTTGTCAGAGTTCTCACAGTACTGGGCCGAGCATCCTGATCTATTCCTGGAGCCTGCTCTGATCAACGAGAGCAATTACAAGGAGAAGACCGCTTTTGCTGATAAAGATGTGGAGTCCCTGGAGGTGGCACGATTCTTGGCTGTGGTGAAGTACTTTATCTCAACTTTGAAATCACAGTACTGTTCTCGTAATGAGTCTATGGGTACTGAGAAGAAGCCCTTGAATCCTTTCTTGGGTGAACTGTTTGTTGGGAAGTGGGAGAATAAAGAGCATCCGGAATTCGGCGAAACTGTGCTGTTGAGTGAACAAGTATCGCATCACCCACCGATCACTGCCTACGCCATTTTTAACGATAAGAACAATGTCAAGTTAGAGGGTTACAATCGGATCAAGTCTTCTTTCTCCAAGTCGCTCATGCTCGGGGTCAAGCAATTCGGACATGCGCTCTTGGAGTTGGAGCAAGAGTCATATCTAATGACGTTGCCACCTTTGCACATCGAGGGCATCCTGGTTGCTGCACCATTTGTCGAATTGGAGGGCAAATCCTACATTCAATCCTCCAGCGGGTTGCTGTGTGTGCTTGAATACAGTGGCAGAGGTTACTTTTCTGGTAAGAAGAACTCTTTCAAAGCTAGAATTTACAGAAGTTCAAAGGACTCGAAGGATAAGGAGAAGGCTCTGTATACCTTATCAGGTCAATGGTCAGGCACTTCAAAGATCACCAAAAACACCGGCAAGGGTAAAGACGAAACGTCAACGATCTTTTACGACGCTACAAGGACACCTGCAGAACACTTGAAAGTGAAGGACTTGAAAGATCAGCATCCTTTGGAGAGTAGAAAGGCCTGGAAGGATGTCGCCGAAGCTATCAAGCTAGGTGACTTCGACTTGATCGGCAAGACAAAGACCGAGCTGGAGGAGAAACAGAGAGAGATGAGAAAGGATGAAGAGGCTAACGGCGTCAGCTGGCAGAGAAGATGGTTCAAAGATGTCGATTACTCCGCAGATTCAAAGGACTCTGTCTACGTCCCAGAGAAGGACGACATCTTCAAAGTATTGACTTCTCAATGCCACCTATCCACAAAGAACGTCCCCAGTGGTACCCTGGTCGATGAGAAGGAAGACAGGAAGGATGTTTCGTCGTTGCACTGGAGATTCCAGAGGATGCTCTGGGATAACGAGAAGGAGATCGTACTATAAGCCTGTCGTCCAGCTTCCCCGTCACGATCTGCCCTCTTTTATAGAACTGATCAACTCGATCCCGCAGCTTAACACTCTCGATCTCCCTTATCAATTACACCTTCAATAGCCTTTTGCTAGTGTTTCTTACAATGTAATGTCTCTTATACGAGCTGAATCGGTATCATCGTCACTATCGACGGCGTATTTTTCATTTTGTATGGGACCAAATTTTTCAGTGCAGCGATGAGATGAGCTATATTGATGAGATGAGGAAGAAGAACGTTGGTAAGTAGTTACATCTAGATCGATCGAACCTTCAATTGAGTTGGAAATGGCACCTTTGGCTACAGTAAAGAGACCAGCACAGTATAAACAGTCTTCCCGGAAGGGTAAGAAGGCTTGGAGAAAGAATATTGATTTGACGGATATCGAACAGAGTATTGAGACCAGAAAGGAGCAAGAGATCACACATGGTACTCCAGATATTGGTTCTTTGAAAGATGATGCACTTTTCCAGGTTGATGACACTGGTGATGCCGCTTTGAAGAGTAAGCTGATCAAGAGGAAACAGATTAAGAAAAACTTGAAGAGTACAGAGATTCTGGAGTCTGTCAAAAGTAACTCTAAGGTCGCTGCAGTGAAGCATCCCAAACTGGATGATCAAAAGCGCAAGATCCAAACTGTTTCGAAGAAGGAGTTGAGGAAGTTGATGGCCCTGGCAGGTAAAGTCGATGGTGAATCCAAGATCAAGAACCATATTGCTAAAGATGGGCTTGTAAAATCTGGATCTCATGATATATGGGGTGAAGAAGAACCAAGTA
The DNA here is from genome assembly GCA_003708055.3 of Torulaspora maleeae. Lineage (NCBI taxonomy): Eukaryota > Fungi > Ascomycota > Saccharomycetes > Saccharomycetales > Saccharomycetaceae > Torulaspora > Torulaspora maleeae. The sequence continues at coordinate 386,869 of PPNA03000008.1, read as the reverse complement.
GGAAAGTTGTCACTCCAGCAGGGATTACTTTGGAAGCAGATGGAATGACTGAAATTCCTGAAACTTTGATCAAAAACTCTACCACTAGTTGGTCAATTGCGTCTGTGAAGCCAAAAACATTGGATACTGCACCTGTCAAAGTGAGAGAGATTGAAGAAATCCCACATGCTGGTAAGTCTTACAATCCAGATAAAGCGGCCTGGTCGAGTTTGATTGAAAAGGAGTACAGCATCGAAAAGGTCAAGGAAGACAACAGAATCGCATTGCAACAGTACAGAGAGAAGATTCAAAAATTAATGGATATACTGGACGACAGTGAGGAGGAGGAGTCCTCTGAGGAAGAGAATGATGCAGAGGAGGAACAGGACGAGGAAAGCACCAAGGATGATAGACTTTCGATCAACGAAGTGGTCAAGAACAAGAAGAAGACCAAGTATCAAAGAAATAAAGCTAAGAAACATGAGGAAAAAGTCAAACTTCAACAAGAACTAAAGAAATTGAAAGCTCAAGTACGCGATTTGGAAAAGCTCGAAGAGACCGAAGAGGTAGTTAAACAAGAGGAAGAACAAAGGAGGAGACGTCAAACAGATCTGAAAAAGAACAAAGTCAATAAGAAGCATAAACTGGGGACCAAATATTCTGTCAGAGAAAGCAATCTTGAAGTGAAATTTCAGGATGAACTCTCTGACTCTTTGAGAAAAGTAAGACCGGAGGGCAATCTTTTGTATGATCAACTTCAAAGGCTACAGAGTTCAGGCAAGATCGAATCTCGTGTGCCCGTCAAGAAATCTAGGAGGTACAAGCAAAAGATCACTGAAAAATGGACTCATAAAGACTTTAAATAATTCGCTTAGGGTATGTATATTATTCGCTAGTAACGGGACTTTTTCTGTTTTGCTCGCTTTTCATCAACGAATTGCTGGACTTATAAGCTTGAAATACCCACAGACAAACGACGGAGATGCCACACTTGATCATAGTACCATGCCATTCGATCTGGAATCAGTCAGCACGGACTGATCATACGCCCAACTTGGGATACTTGCCCGAAAATTGGTTCTTAGCTCCCTTCCAGCTTGAAGGTAACGATCATTTAGCCTTCATCAAGCATGGTTTGCGTGCGATTTTACGCCTCGTTAAAGACCCATCAAATAAGTCAGTTGTCGTGTTCAGTGGATCTCAGACGAAGCTACCAGCCGGGTGCGTCTCTGAAGCACAAAGTTACTACTTCTTAATGTGGCGATTGATTGCCCTGGCGCACGAGGATGAAGGGTCCTTCCCTGATGGCTTCCCTGAAGACATCTTCAAGTATCTGAACGACATCAAGGCTATTATGCTGTTGCGTTCCATCAGCGTTCAGTCACTTTTCACCTCGCTGGTAACCACAGAGGAATTCGCTCTTGATTCATTTGAGAACCTTCTATTCTCCATCTACAGATTTAAGCAGTTCACCGGAGAGTTCCCCAAGAGAATCACTGTTGTAGGTTTTGGCTTCAAAGAGAGAAGGTTCTTGGAGCTGCATGCCAGAGCCATCGATTTCTCAGCCAAAAACATTGAGTACGTTTCGATTGATCCTAGTCCTACTGGTTACGATGCTGCCCAATTGAAGGCTTATTTCGATGAACTGGAAAGCTTGGAACTTCGTAATGCCCTGGAATTGTTCGCTTCGGACTGGTACGGCTCCAAATTCAGGCTGAAGACCAAGAAGAGAACGCGCAATCCTTTTAGAAGGATCAACAACTATCACGATGTTATGTTATTTGAATTGAAAGGTGCAATTGAAAATGATCAAGTATTTTTCGAAACATACATAAAGGGGAAGATGCCATGGTCGGAATCCAGCAGTGATTGACTGACCTTATATGACGGCCAACTTTTCCCGTAATTCTTCTCTCTCTAGCTCCCACTTGCTTACATTGGCCATCTTTTTTGAAAGTTCATCGATTTCGTGGTCTATCGAAGTGATGGCCTCGGCGGTACCTAGTGCTTGTAATTGCCAAGACCCTGTGGTGACATTTGTTATTTCAAGTAATAAATCGTGATATTTGATCAAAGAGGGTCTCTGAGAGATGCTAATGAAGTTGAACCTGTATCTCTTTAATAAGTTGAATAAGTAGTCTTCCATGTCAGCACTTATCGCATTAGTGGCCTCGTCCAGAACAATGAATCTCGGTTTGTGGAACATTATACGTGCAAAGTTCATTCTTTGCTTCTCTCCGCCACTAAGAACATCTTTCCATTCTGCCACAGCGTCTAGATAGGACCACCCCTTCCTTCTTTTCAGTAAATATTCAAGTCGGACTTCACCAAGTATCTGGACAAGATGTTTGTCCTTGAATCCTCTATCGAAAAACTCGTCCGAAGACATTGGATATATTATCTGATCTCTCAACGTACCACCTCTTGTGAAATAAGGTTTCTGAGGAACGCAAAATAGGTTCCCCTCAGAGGGTATTGACAATAGTCCATTTTTGTTGTAAACTGGCCAAATCTCAGCAATGATACGTTGTATAGAACTTTTACCACAACTGTTAGGTCCCAATATCAATAAGCTCGAGCCCGGTCCTTCGAAGAAAGGTAAATTAACGTCAAACATTTTCTTCAAATCTTGTACAGAGTTGGCGTTGGAACTACTAGGTTCAATATGAGGTGGCACTTGAAAAGCCAGTTTCCTGATCAACTTGATGCCTTCCCCTGCCCTCACTGAAGGTATTATAACATCAATATTTTCAAATCTAACACCGTTGAAATTGCGTTGGACAGTACCCTGTACAATCTCTCTTTTAACATCAACTTGACTGCCATCTTTTCCTTTTGGCATATCGACAGCTAAAGACGCAGCAGCTTCCGTGGCACCATAGCTGAAAGAATTCGAATGCACTCTGTGTAAAGAGCAGAGTAACGTGAATATTCTATTTGTGTAGCCAGTCAACTGAGAAATGTCCTTAATAGAATGCATCAATCTGGAGCCGGCATCGGCAAGCGATAACATTAATCTCTTGTTAACGATGAATTCCTTCATGTTGGCATCTTCGATGTTAACTCCAGTAGATAGTGTTGTTACCACGATTGGAATTGAGGCAAAGACGTACCCCAAACCAGACCACGTATATTTCAAAATATAGTCTTCGACCATATTGTAATTAAACTTACTTCTATCGAATGCCAAAATTTGATCCATCAATATGTCGTATAGTTCATTAACTTTAGATTTCTCCACTTCTGTCCCCTGATAGAATGCAATTTCCTCATTATTGTTTATCATGTTAACATGGTAATTATAGTAGTTACCATCAGCCTTTGACCTGCTGCTTGCTAGTTTACCCAATGGTGGTGTGAACTTTCTCAACAGGTATCCAGTAATAAAGTAGTTGATAAAGATACCAACAACCCCAACAGTTCCCAGATTATCCCTCAAATAGACAGAGAAGAAAAATAAGTCAATCACAGGTTTGGCAATGTTGGCGAATACAGAGCATGTAGCGTCACAAAATTTGGAAACGTCATTGGCGATGGAGTTGTCGATATTCTTGATCACGGAGCTGGAAGATTTCTCGTCAAAGATCAACTTGTAAAAAGCCAACTTCTTATCCAAGTACATATCGTGAATGTATCGGGTCAAATAAACACGGAAATTCAAACTCAACTTCCTTTGTAGCAATTTTATAGCACTATTTGTGTAGGAAGCCGGCAGAGCAATCAAGAACCAACAGGCAAGGTCGAGCAAAAACCTTCTTCCCCTCCCGGCAATGATGTCTTTGACTATTTGCCCATCCAGTTTAGCCACAAATAGTGACAGCCATGTCCTCATGACCAGAAAGAATATCTGTAAAACGAGTAAAATGCAGTTCTTGTCTATCAACGAAGGGATGAGTATTTTTGACAAGACGTTCATCTGATTCATGAATTTTGAGTAGAAAAGTTGCGAGTTCTTGGCTCTCCCCAACTCCACGTTCTTGAAAAGATACTGATCATGTTCAAAAACATCGTCATCTTTACGTGGAATGAATATCCTCTTTCTGGCCTCCACATCTCCGCTTCCAGGACCACCTGCTTCTTCACCGTTGTTATTGTCCTTGAAAACATCCTCTGGAATATACATAATCCTGGCTCCATTCGCCAGATGTGTTTGCGACCTAGTCCTCATCAACGCTCTACCTCTATTCTTCTCCCTAGAGCGCCTGTAGAGCGACTTGATCTTGCTCAACAGCACGTACACGCTGTAAGCGCCTCCCGTAGCCGCCACTAGGGAAGACAACCCCAGAGAAAGCAGAAGAATGCGTGCCCGCACGCGATATCCAGTCCCAGAATCAGATGGTCTCGACATCTGGATCAAATGTCGCAGTAATAGTCTGAAATACGACCTCCAACTCGCTCCCTCCACGTTTAGCCCTATGCAACGCCAGTGGCCGTTGATCACCATGTCCAGCAGCCTCATCCGCGCTGTGGTGACAGTCCGCGCCCCTGTCCGCACCGTAGTCATGCTCTTGGCCATGTTTCAATTCCAGATTCACTCTTCTCTTCTCGATCTGTCCCCGAGAGAACCCGCCGACCCCCTCCTATTTATACGATCGGGGCGGCTATTTTACCCCAACTTCTTGTCCCCTAATCCGGGTTACAACTTCAGCCGCATCGGAGCGTTTCAGATTAAAGCCGAACTTTTTTTAAAGTTTCAACTTTGAGCTTTCTCGAGGCTCATGATAGTTGAAACAGTAGTCGAATTTCACAACGTCTAATTGAAAAACATCATCTGTGTGGCGATGCTTGTCCTTGTACGACTGTTGTGGCTTTTCACGCTGCTTCGTAGCGCAACGTGCTCTCTCGCCCAGACAGAAAGATATCTCGGGGCGATCAGTGAGGAGGTTGCCTATCTTGAAACGAAACACTGGCGTGAGCTGCTAGGTTCTAGTCTTGAGAGTACTAGTGCAATGGGGACGTTTCGTGGTCTTGTTCATCAGTACTGTAATCCGCAAGTGGCGTTTGAATTCGAACCTTCAGGGCAGAAGAAGGTGATTATCGTTGTGGGAGGGCTGACTGACGGTCTGTTGACGGTCCATTTTGCACCAAGCTTGGCTGAAGCAGTGCAGGAGTATGGCTACTCGGTGGTGCACATCCAGATGAGCAGCAGCTACAAGGGCTGGGGAATCAGTTCCTTGGACTCTGACGTAAAAGAGATGAGACAGCTGGTGAACTACTTGAGGAGCCCCAATGGTGGCAGCAGAGAGAAGATCATAGTGATGGGAAGGTCTACTGGATCGCAAGATGTGATCAGGTACTTGCTGAAGCATCCAGAGACGGTGGATGCAGGTATCATGAATGCAGCGGTGTCGGATCGTGAGGGTTTGTCCTCTAACGTGGACCCAAAGCTGTTGAAAAAACTCAATGCTGAAGCCAGGGAATTGGTCGACGCTGGAAAGTCCAACACGGTCTTGGGTCCTACGTTTGCCAAGGTTATGTTCAACACGCCGATCACAGCATACAGGTGGTGCTCTTTGATGCTCCCCGGTGGGGACGACGACTACTTTTCAAGTGACTTGTCAGACGAAACCTTGCAAAAGACTTTTGGCCAAATTCAAAAACCATTCCTTATCTTGGAGAACGAGAACGATGAGTTTGTCCCAAAGAACATTGATAAGCAGGCGCTCCAGGAGAGATGGAGAAAATTCTCGAACACCAGATACTGGTCAAAAAACTCGGGTACTGTGAGAGGTGCTTCTCATGTGGTCTCCGAGCCTGAGGGCCAAAAGAACTTAAATAGGCTGGTGATCTCTTTTATCAAAGAATTCTCACTTTAAGTAGCGTTCTTATCAGTTCCAGGCTTTTTTCCGCTTTAACTGTACCGGTAAGTTAACAGAATGACAGTTGAAAAAGGAGACTTGATGTCCACTGCTCGTCTGCACGATGGACCAGCCTTTTACAAGCCAATGGTCGAAAGTTTTGAGCCATTACAATTCAAACTTGTTGGATCTGATAGCGTAGCTACTGCATTTCCCGTCTTTGAATCGACCGATGTTCCGGATTCTCTTATCGAGTTCATGTTCGAAGAGTTCAATGCCGAGATCGACCGTGGGCAGACGTACCCTCAACTTGAAAGATTGACCAAGGATGAATTTATCGACTACTGGTTCCATTCATTTTGCGTTATCGTCTTGGAGACCGATAAGACTACTTTCCCGAAGGCAAGCGATTGGCAGTCGATCCTTCTTGGTACTTTCTACATCAAGCCAAACTACATGGCACGTTGCTCGCACAATTGCAACGCTGGGTTCTTGGTCAATCACCACCAAAGAGGCCGCAAGGTCGGCCATAGGTTAGCCCAAGTGTATCTCCGTTGGGCTCCTCTGCTTGGTTACAAGTACTCAGTGTTCAACCTAGTCTTCGTGACAAACGTAGCTAGTTGGAAGATATGGGACAAGTTTGAATTTGATAGAATTGGGCTTGTTCCACGGGCTGCCGTGTTGAAAGGGTACGAGGAACCCGTAGATGCCATCATATTCGGTAAAGATCTGACCCAGATTAGGCCCGAATTACTTGCCATGAAGTAGTTTCGACATCTTTGATAATTCCGGTTTCTTCTATATTTCATGTTTAGAGCTTGAAGAGTAACCTTCAGCCGAGAGATCAGTAAAAGACAAAAACGCCAAACCAAATGGCCCTGGAACCAGCTGTCAAGCTTGGCGGTAGACTCTTGGGGATCGGTACTGACATAGTTCACCTTCCAAGGTTTGCTAGGATGCTCAAAAAGTACCCTCTAGTCCCTTACGATGGCTGTACGCAGGGTCCATTTACCAAAATCGCCAAGAAATTTATGCATCCCTATGAAATTGCCAAGATGCAGGCATTGGCTGCTGAACACGCTGATGATGTGTCTACAGCTACATACATAGCCGGGATCTGGGCCCTCAAGGAATCGGTCTTAAAGGCATTTTCATCCTTTGTGCCTAGCTCTGAGATGCCTACCGCCCAATGCATATACACCAGGCTCACATACAGAGACCGAAAAAACAGCGGTCAGCCTCTGCTACGCTTTGACGAGCGGTTTATCACTACGGCATCCTCATCTGAGGCGGATTTCTATCACAAATACGTCAAGAATCCCAAAACGCGACCATTGGTATCGATTTCCCACGACAAAGAATATCTAGTGAGTTTCGTATCGCTAGTCAAGGAAGATGACCAGAGCAGCAAGTTAAGCGGTGGTCTTTTCAATTCTCACGACTCATTGAATTCTTGATGCATTTCTCTACTGTGTATCCTGGTGCGAGATCAATGAAAAACTTTCAGATTGACAAGACTGATTGAACTGGACAAAGAGCTAATTGGAAGCTACAAAACCTTGAGTAGTTCATCATGGGGGTAGCTGATTTGATCAAAAAGTTTGAAAAGATTTCTGCCAAGGACGAGGAGCCCGTTGCACCAGAGCCCATCCAGAAACTAAGTCCAGTAAGCGAAGCCGACAAGAATGTCGCTGCTGAAAAGACTGCAGAATCCAGCGAGAAGGCGTTGGTAGCTGATGAACCTGTTGACTCTAGCGCTCCTGCTGTTGAGGAAGAGAGTGCGAAGCTCGATGTTGAGGAAACTGACGAGATAGAAGAACCAGTGAAGGGCGAATCAGCAGTCGAAGAGACCGCTGAAGCTGCAATTGAAGAAGAGAAACGTGAAATTGAGGCCACAACAGAGGCTTTGACTGCGAAGGAAGCTGAGGAAGATGATATCGAAGCAGAGAAGGAGGAGACCGTGAGCGAGGACGACGAGAAAAAGGATGAGTCTGCAAATGAAACCAGGGAATCTGCTGATGATTCAACCGGGGCTGCCCAAACCCAGCCAGAATCTTCCAAGAAGAAGAAGAAGAAGAACAAGAAAAAGAAGAAGAAGAACAGCTCTGCAGCAGCTACTACAGCGGAGGAAGTACAGGACGTCGAAGTCGTCGAAGAGAATTCGCTTAGGCAAGACTAATGCACATGACAAAGAGGAACTAAAGGCGATGACTCAAGATGTCCAGGAAGAGCTATCTGAGACTATTGCTCATAACATAGGTTCTGTGAGCGTAGAAGACCAGAAAGGAGCGGAAGAGTCATCCACCCGTTTGGGCCGTGATGATCCGTTTGAATTTGGTAAGAGAACTTTGACTGAAAATGTCGATGTTTGGGACCACAATGCGTGGGATAACGTGGAATGGGGTGAAGAACAGATCAAAGCTGCCGAAGAAAAGATAAAAAGTCAATACGAGAACCCAGTGTCAGAGTTTGATAAGAATTTATACAATGGTAATCCCGCAAGATACTGGGACATCTTCTACAAGAACAACAAGGAGAATTTCTTTAAGGACAGGAAGTGGCTCCAGATCGAGTTCCCATGCTTGTATGCTGCAACAAAGAAGGATGCTGGTCCAGTAACAATCTTTGAGATCGGATGCGGTGCTGGTAACACTTTTTTCCCCATACTCAACGAGAACGAGAACGAGGATTTGCGTGTGATAGCCGCCGATTTCGCTCCCAAGGCTGTGGAGCTAGTCAAGAACTCGGAAAACTTCAACGCTAAATACGGACATGCCGCGGTATGGGATCTTGCAAACCCAGAGGGAGCCCTACCAGAAGGTGTAGAGCCTCACTCGGTTGACATTGCCGTCATGATTTTTGTCTTTAGCGCGTTGGCCCCAGATCAATGGGACCAAGCCTTGTCCAATCTACGCAAGGTCTTGAAGCCAGGTGGTAAGATTCTGTTCCGCGATTACGGTAGATATGACCTTGCACAAGTCAGGTTCAAGAAGAATAGGTTGCTCGACGACAATTTCTACATTAGAGGAGACGGTACAAGAGTCTACTTTTTCACAGAAGAGGAATTGAGGGACATCTTCACCCGTGGAGAATTCATCGAAAATAGGATAGGAACTGACAGGAGACTCCTGGTTAATAGGAAACGGCAATTAAAAATGTATCGTTGTTGGCTCCAGGCAGTCTTCGACGTCCCCGCGTAGCTACGTTAAGGAGAAACGCAAGTAACGCCATTTCGGCCCCGCATAACCTAGCCTATCTCTATAGCTTTATAAATTCACGTTGCTGTGGCCCTTCCGTACTCACTGTCAGACAGCAGGCAGAGTGACAAGTGTAGGAATCCGTCAAAGCTCATAAAACGGTTGTATACATCCTGAAGCCCTGAGGAAAGTGGTATCTCGATCCCACCTGACACTACCTTTGAGAGACTGTTGCTTTCTTCAAAGAGAGCTGGGAACTGACTCTTAAGCAGATCTATGACTTTCATACTAGAGCCGTCAGGCATATTGGGCGAGACGATCGGTTGAAACAGCTGCATTTTTGGGAGGCTCTGATGAATAAATATCGGGATACACCGAGGCTTAGCTGGGATGATCTTGTTAGCTATCTGCCTGAAGGCATCCTGATCTCTGAGAGTCACCCCGTTCCAAAACTTTTGAGTGTCCTGTATCGATAACGACATCATCTGTTTTGAAGATCCATGGAGTACGAAGCAAGCCTGCTTCCATTGCTGCATCCAGTAACTTCGCACAGACTGAAGATCGATAGAGAACGGTATTACGCCAGGCGGTAGTTCAGTGCCCTGTGCAAAATCCAATTGCCACGCAGTAAGAGTGTCATCGCAATTATTCTGTCTTGCAGATGGATTGAGAGCTGTCATAGAGTCATAGAGCAGACCTACTGGGTAGTTCCAGTACAATGGCACGCCTTGATATTCGAGCCACATAAATTGACTCCCATCGTCTGGATCAACTCTTAGATAGTTTCGCAGCCTGTCAACGATTGTTGAAAGATAGAGTGTGATATAGCTCTCTCTTGGTATCCTTAAATTCAGCGTACGTTCCTTTAGGCTTGCACCTCCGATTGACATAGAAGACTTGACTGATATCTGTATATTAAGAGCTCCTTCCCACACTAAACGCCTAACCTCGTCCATCCAGACCTTAATTTAATGTACAATAAATGTGAATCGACTTCTCTAAAGTCCTTTAGTGCTGGCCTCTTTGCAGAGGTTCGCGGTCTTATCAAAGTGATGCTTAGCGAGATGACTTGCTTATGAGAAAGACCTTAGACTACACAACCAATCTTGACCTAGACATGAAGATTGTCAAACCTCAGTCAAAGGTACCAGCAGAATGGCTTTGGGATTACAGAGAGGGCGAGAGAGACATCTATGTGATTGATGCTTTAGACAAGAGTTCAGTGCTCTTCGGCATCTTTGTGGTTGATAAATTCGCAAAGGATATCACTATAAGACTTCAGGAGCTATTAGAAAAGGTCAAAGACCATATTGCTGCTTGGAACAGCTACTATCCCTGGTCAGAATATAATGGGATTAGTCTAAGCCTGGAGAAGCTGGAAAATGGGACATCGTTTATCTATGGGCAACTATGTGCTGAGAACAATGTCTGTCGTGAGGAAAATCTGGTGCTGGGACTACTTGGCAGCCTCTCAAAGGAATTGGATCCCCAGGTCTTCATACGCATATGTGACACGGATGGCGACTTCATTATGAATGAGCTGGGCGACGCCCTTCCGAAGGGTTATGAGTTTCCAGTTGCATGCAATCGATTGTGGCTAAATTGTGGGAGGATGAAGATTATACCTTTAGAAGGAATATTAGGTAGCCAGGTACGACCACTTGAGGCGCTTCAATTCTTATCCGAGTCGTCTTTTAAACTGCTTGACCTTGACGCTACGAATGATGGCGTAGTCGGGCGTAGGATTGAAGAGTTTCCAAGCAATGTCCTTTCAGGCTTGGTGAAATTACATCTGTTAATAGAAGATGAGCAGCATCTCAAGATTCTACTGAACAATCCCAGACTTATCAGTTTTCTTCTCAAGAGCTTGATTGAAGAAGACATATCAGTGTGCGATCAAACAGTTGAAAGCAAAGGTCAACCTATCGATCTACTTGTTTCTAAAGAGCACTGCGATTTAATTACCTTCTTCTTCGAGGCGAAAGGCCTCAGCGAGCATACAAAGTCGGTACCGGAACTATGCGGGAGGGCTATTTCAAATGCCATCAAGAAGCTGCTTCAGAAACGTACCATGGTTTTAGAAGGAACGGAAATCTCGAAGGATCAGGTGGCGAGAAATGGTACTTTATTTGATCTCAAGAATTTTAGCATGGCCAAGATTGATTTGACGGTACCGCCAGATGATCCCATCGACTTAGCCAATGAATTGCAGGAAAACCTGCGAAATCTCTTTGAAAGCGAGGTAAGAATTGATGACGATACATCCGATAATTATTCCGACGAAAACCTTGGCGAGGACGTTGATGAGGAATGTAGAAAATACTTCAACAACCAAGGAATTGACATAGACGAGGATGACTTTTTCGAATTTTTCCTCAAGGAGGGACTGAACATGGGCGATGCAAAGATCGACGAACTACGAAGCAGTTCAGGAGGGTGATCGAATGGATCGATTTTTGATAGAATTGTCAAAAAGAGCTCACTCAAACATGCATAGTTGACAGGTAAATACTAAATTTTGAAGTGAAAGCTGGAGCTGGAGCTATCACGAACTCCAAAAAAAGCGAGGTTGAAATAAATATCATTACCTGTTAACATCTGTTCAAATCCTATATAAATACTTTTCATCATTGCTACTCTGAGAAGTTATCCTCTTGATCTGCGATTTGAAGAGATTCGTCGTCCTCAGTTGGTGCAGAATTTGTTTTCCGATTTTGTCGAAGATCCAATAGGTTTTGAGACCACTCACTTCCTTCACTGAGTGATCTAGAGAATGCAAAAGTTCCTGTATTCCTGTCACCATGCAACTTTGCAGGTCCGCTAATCACACCGGACGTCTCTGTATCGCTATGAATTGCCAACTCATCGTCACCGACAGCTCTAAGAGCTACGGCATCTGCCAATTTCAACTCTTTGGAACAATTTTCCTCGTCTCCGCCCGACGAACTTTCCTCCTGAATAATGGACTGAGGGTGAGGTGGATTGTGTTTCATAAGATCACGACCGTGTGTGCGCCTGACGAAGGCTGCGCGTCGACCGGTTGTGTGACTTCGTTTAGTTAAACGTGAGCTTTGAGCACCAAATCGTGGAAGCACTGAGTCCTTGACGGGTGTTCGGTTGATCTTTCGCACGTCCATTATGATTGGAGATGAGGCGGTAGTGATGTCGTAGAACGAATCTGTCCGAGAGCTCCTTTCAGAAGCACTCGATGCACTAGACATAGTGCTCAGATCGCGAGCTGGGAACTTTTGGCTGAAACTAATGCTACTCTTATCATTGCCTGACGAATAATGCGAGATTCCACCAGTATTAGCGTGTGGGAAACCTGTTTTAACAGAATCAGACACTTTGAAAGAAGAGTTGTTGCCATCCGTTGAGTATTCTGAGTTGAAAGTCTCGTTTGAAAGCTCAGAATGCTGTGATATACCGGAAATTGGTCTATTATTGTTGAAAAGAGGAGATTTGGAGCTTTCGTTGAAAGAAGATCGCAGGTTGTTGCTTACCGATTCCGAGGTCTGGCCGGAGATATCACTCGATGTAGTTGACTTGAGTCGTTTCAATTTCCTCGACTCTCGGCTTTGTTTATTCAGAGGAGACTGCCCATTTAATTCGTAACATTCCGTACTCTTTGAAATATTAACATCGTGATCATGAGTTGAGGAATTTCCTGGGCTCTTTGAGCCTGATTGCAAAGACACAGATCTATTCGTTCTTTTCTTCTCAGAGCTTTCATTATTGTCGATAGATTCGGATGGCGAAGTATCGGGACTTTTTGGAGACTCTTGACTTTTGCGATTTATATTACTGAACCCGATCTTATCATTGCTTAATCGTTTGTACTTGAAAAATTTCGACATCTTTGCAAAAAGGTTATTCTTTTTGGGTGTTGGTGATTCACTGCACGGAAGTTCAGTTCCCTGATGAGACCCGCACAAATCCATTTGATGCATTATGGATTGATTACAGGGTTCTTTACTTGGTGGAGTTGGTGCAGGCGATGTATGTTCACTTTTCATACTTAAAATTCTGCTCAACGGAGCTGTAATCTTGGAGTCTAATTGCTGGCCAAATAGGTTGTCGCTTTGAGGTTTGGACTCACCAGGCCCTGAAGAATTTTCGAACACCTTCCTCACAGACAACACAGATCTACTTCGTCTTGGGTAATCCTGCTTCTGTTTAGCCATCTCGCGTTCTACCAGCAGCAGCCAAAGTCCCGATAGCGCATCACATTTTCTTTTCTGCACGGATGCTTTGATTGCCTGCGTATCAAATCCCGATTGCTTGAGTCTCTTAAGAAGTTTTCTCTCCAGTTTTGAGTGGAACTGAGTTAGACCACGTCTCTGTCTTCGCAGAATTTTTTGAGTTTTATCCATAAGAGGGATACCATAGGGCTGCAGAAAAGGGTGGGAAAGGATCTTCTCAATCGACGGACGATCATTAGGGTCCTTAGCTAACAATTGCTGAATCAAATCCCTAGCTTCTGGGACCATAAAATTGCCATTCAGATCGGGCATCTCATTAACGATCTTCCACTTCGTTTTAGGCTCATCATCTTCGTCGAAGGGCATTGTACCATTAATCATGGTATACAAAATCACCCCCAAGGCCCAAATGTCTATCTTGAACCCATCATAACTGTTTCTTTCCGTCAGTTCAGGTGCCATATAAACCGTTGTGCCACATATTGTATCCAGCTGACTCTTGGAAACACATTCTCTTGTAAAGCCAAAATCTGTCAATTTAGCGTTTCCCCTCTTGTCCAAAAGTATATTTTCTAATTTTAAGTCCCTGTGAACACAATTCAACGAATGAGCATAGTACACAGCTCCGACAATCTGGGAAAATAGCCTAGAACACTCTTCAAGAGGTATCCTTTGCAGCGAAAGCAGATGCTCGTACAGTTCCTTACCTGGACAAAACTCCAGAGCCATCCAAACTTTCGTCTCCGTGACAACCACTTCATACAGCTTTGTGATATGAAGGTAGTCGAATTGTCTATGGTAAAACACTTCCCTCACCACGTTGGGATCAGTTTTATCACTGGTTTTCAAAACCACTTTTCGATGTGTAGGTTTATGGTACGCAAGGTAAACTTTCCCAAAACTTCCCTCTCCAATTTGTTTGATGATTCTGTAATTTCCAACTTCGGTCAGTTCCTCCGCAGTAAATTGCCCATACAATTTATTATACGAATTCCCAATAATGGACTTCATCTGGTTCTGTTGGAACTTAGTTGACGGCGTGTTGCTGATCATCTTGACTATTGCCACTTGTCGGTCCTCACAATTGCTTTAATCACGCAGCCTCGAAACCAATTTGAATCAATGCGACTAGCGAACAGATGCTGGAGCTCCAAACAGGCCAAATGGGGAAACTAATTGGATCTGTGGGCGAGGAAACTGCTTCTGCCAGGGCTTCTTGTCGTCTGGAACTCTCCACAGGGAAGCCACAGGACTATACAGCCGCAAGTAGATCAGTATCGAATGTCCAAGATCTCTCAAGTACTCTACGGAGACCTACAAGTACCTGTCGAGGCTCATCTGGATTAAAGGTGAATGCTGCTACTCACAGTTCCGAGATTATGATCAGTCGTACACGATGACTTATATCCACAAGCTGAACGATGAGTACCTATTAAATGAACCACTAAAGCCCAGAAAGAACACTTAGTGACGGTCATAGGGTCTGTCGAGGGTCAATTGGTACTTTAAATGAGGATACAGTTGCCATTAAAGATGTCTGCCAAAACTTACCAGGATGCGGTGGCCGCTTTGAACTCTTTGCAATCGAACTATGCCAACATCATGGCGATAAGAGAGTCTGGAGACCGTAAGAACCAGATGAATATCTGGGAAATGCAGGAATGGTCGCGTCGGATTGGGTACAAGACTTCTGATTTCAATAAACTGAATGCTGTCCACATAACGGGGACTAAGGGGAAGGGATCTACAGCAGCGTTCACCTCATCGATCTTGGGCATGTACAAGGACAAGTTGCCCAAAGTAGGTCTTTACACGTCGCCACATTTGAAATCGGTTCGTGAGCGTATCAGAATCAATAATGATCCAATCTCTGAGGCCAAATTCACACAGTATTTTTTTGAAGTTTGGGAGAAATTGGAGAAGACGTCGTCATCACTGGATAGGTTCCCTCACATGACTCCAGGCAGCAAGCCAGGGTATTTCAAGTATCTCACTTTGTTGTCGTTCCACGTTTTCATGCAAGAAGGTTGCGACTGCTGCGTTTACGAAGTTGGTGTCGGAGGAGAATTTGATAGTACTAATATTCTGGAGAAACCTGCTGTGTGTGGGATCACTAGACTTGGGATCGACCATACTTTCATGCTCGGGGACACTATCGAAGAGATCGCCTGGAACAAGGGCGGGATTTTGAAGAAGGGCTCTCCAGCCTTCACAGTACCAGAACAACCCCAGGCAGGCTACAATGTCCTACAAGAGAGGGCACAGGAGCGTGAAACGGTTTTAAAAACTGTTCCAGTCTTCCATGATCTGAAGAAAATTCAACTTGGAATTGCTGGCGATTTCCAAATCGTTAACGCATCATTAGCCGTCTCACTGGCTTCTCAAGTGTTATTGAAATTGGGCCTCTTGGATAATCCTGTTTCTTTGCAAGAAGATGCAAAGATACCGAAATTGTTCATAGATGGTTTGGTAAAGACAAAGTGGGAAGGACGTTGTCAAACACTTGTTAAAGGTGACAATACATGGTATATCGATGGTGCCCACACGAAAGACAGTGTCGAAGCAGCATCTGGCTGGTTCAAGAAAGTGACAAAAGGTAAAATAGGCAAAAACGTTCTACTGTTTAATCAACAAAGTAGGGATGCCGAAGCTCTAGTCAATAACATGCATTCTGTACTTGCACCGGAAGTAGACTTTGACGCGGTCATCTTTACCACCAATGTTACGTGGAACTCGGGATCCTACAGCGCAGACCTCGTTTCCATGAACACATCCAAAGAACAAGTAGAGAAACTTGTGGTCCAAAAGGCTCTCGCTCAGCACTGGACCAAACTTGATCAGGGCAAGGCGACAGTGCATGTAACACCTGATATTGAAACTTCAAACGAACTGATTAATAAGATGACTGGTCCACTAAACATCTTCGTTACTGGGTCACTGCACCTTGTCGGTGGGCTACTGGTAGTGTTCGACGGTAAACCTTGATTCAATAAATATATTAAGTTTGTAAATAATCACTGGTCAGAATTATTCTCATTGATTTGCCGATATTTTATTCAAATTTCAACGCAAGGCCTGTCGGTGATGTCCTTTCCGTACCAAACAGCCCATGTCTTAAAGTATTTTCTATACAATTGTGAGGCTGGATTTTCGTAATCGTCCATGGCATGGATCGCATCGTGAACACAGTAAAAGCTGATCGATACGCAAAGCTTTCTCGAGACTATGGGTGCAATGTCTTGTATCTCTCCGAAAATCTCAAAGTCCCGCTTGATCTCTGAGACGTCCAAGTTGTCAAGTACAGTATCCTTAGAGGGACTCCCGTGCTTATTTCTTATGTTGCTGCTGGCATATCTCTTCATGATCAGACAACGACACACTTCAGGAATCTCCTCCAAAAAATCCTCCGCCAAGGCAGGAGGTTGCAACTCGAAGCATTTTTTCCACTCAGGTGCAAGGTGTATACCGTTTACTTTGAAAAGGTTGCTCCTACCATATTTCATGAAGGAAGCAGCGCCTTCTTTTGTCAAAAAGTCCAGCTCGACTCTAATCAAAGTCCTATCAATTTCGCTTCTATGTAGCGTTATTGCTTCCAAAGGCCCTCCACACACTTGTGAAAGAATGCTGCTTAGCCCAGTGTTTCGTGGCACGGTCCCTAGAACTATTGACCTTTGATCATATTTGCCCTCATGGATTTCATCGTCACTTGAACTTGCTGTAGCTAGTAGTGAAATATTGTTCTCAATAGCGTTATCTTTCAGTAGATCGGGTACCTTCTGAGGGACACCAAATAAATCCAATTGATAATCGAAAATCTCACTGCTAACGTTTGGACGTTTTGCTCTAGATGAGACTCCCGTGCCACTTTTACCTTGACGCTTTTGATAATCTGCGTAACCTACCCTCTCATCTGCAACCTCGAGAGTGAACCCACCCAATTTCCTCAAAAGTGACTTATCTTGCCGGCAAGATAAATTGGTGTCATTCTGCTCAGTCAAAACCTTAGACGAGTTCCGTTTGGCGCTTTTCCCAGACCCCAGTAGACAAGCCCTTGCGAATTTGCGAAAGCCAAAGATACTACGAGAACCCCCATCGACTGCACTTGTTGAGAAAAAGGAAGAGAGCGAAGAAACTCTAGAACGTGGACAATTCATATTGTTGTTCTCAGAGTTTTTCATTGTTTCATAAAATCTGTTGGCAGTAATCGTTTCATTTCTCTGTGTTGTCATCTCAATTTGAACTCTTTTTATTTTATAAAATGCCCGATAACAATTCTTGTTTCGTGGATGTCAGAATATATATTAAAGCAATATCCTCTAATCTGCGTTATCTCAATCACTGAGCTTGAAGTCACTGCTAAACCCTTTGCCTACGTTCAATAAAGTCCAACTTTATACCTAAGAGTAAGATTTTTTTTGTGTTCTTGGGCGCAACGATTTCTCGGGAGCGACAGAAAATGAAATACTGACGCTCATGCTCAAAATTAAACTTTAACATCACACATATCTCCTCTACGGGATGACTCTAACTTCATAAGTTCACGCAAGGCCATAGTGGCGTAAGCAGAAACTCCGAGCTGAAATGTCAAGATAACAGCCGTTTTGTCGCCACCCTTCTCTGGCACATACCTCTCCAACTTGTCTTTCATATACTTCTGAGCATTATCTTTCCCTCTTTGATTGTTGAGAATTTCTAGGTCTGTGTTCACGAGTTGCTGAGTGTCCTCGGAGTACTTGACGACCTTGAAATCTAGTTCGGTCGGTTTCTGAATTAGATGCCTGTAGGAACCAGCAAGAGAGAAATCACGGACTTTCCTCTTCATATCGAATGGATTCATATTGTCTTTGGCCATGATTTCGACGTAAACGTCAGATAGAGTCTGGCTAGCCGGGTACACCACGTCAAACCCAGGAGTGGGCAAAACAACGTCGTTTATGGTGAAGTTGCCTGATTCAATATCAGCCTTTGTTAATGGTCTGGCACGCACAAATTTGGCATCACGCAAGTCCTCATCGAAATCATCATCTTCAGCGTAAGTATCAGGGTTTGATACCTGTTCATCAGTGATGACTAAATCGCCTTCTATAACATCCAAACCATAAAGTTCGATCCTCTTGCTTGCCACTGTGTTCCATACGTAACTTTGGTAGGCATGCACATACATCGTCCTCAAGTTTCTTGGTATCTTCATGACGGCTGTATAATAAGCATTAGCGGAAAATCCCTCTTCGGATTTCCTTTGCATGGTAAGAGTGTGAAGAATTGCATTTTCAGCGATGCATTGTCTTGGCATTTTCTTGAGAGCGGCAGCAGGATCCCTGGTTTCAGCCCAGATCTGCCTTGCCTCCTTGGATTTCGGCAGAACATTGCTTTGATCTGATAAAATCAACTCCACAGCAGTCTCCCAGTGGCCAGAAAGTAATTCCTTACCAACGGCATGTGTTGAGATACTGAATGTTCCAAATCTTTGCATACCGAAGTAGTTGACGAAGCCTTTCTCAGCCAACGACTTGCAACCCCTTTCAACTCTCTGTACAAGTGTTTCTTGAGAGTCTCCTGACAGCTTAACGTCTCTGATAACTATAACGAACTCGTTTCCCTTCAGGTCACCCAGGTTCAAGCTCTTATCCTCAAACTTAAAGCCACCCAAGATCATACCTTTCAAAGTCCTGTTCAAGGCGTTCAGTCTGTCAACACCAATACGAGAAATGGATAGCCTTTGACAGGTCACACCTCTACGGTCCTTTGTTCCCGCAAACCTTACCACACGAGATGGAACTCTAAGGAACTTGGTGAGAAGGTTAACAGCATCCATAGTATCTTTGTTCTCTTTGTACAGCGTAAAGTGGAGAAACTCCTTAGTTGGTCCATAACCCCAGTTTTCCACACCATTGGAGTCTTTACTGCGCTCGATGAGTTGTTGTCTATTGACTCTTGTGTTTCTGCCGCTTCTAGCGATCTTGAAAGAGTTGTCCTCAGTCGTTACAGATTCTAGTTCATTAGCAAAGGCCTCACGAAGCAACTGATGAACCTTAGTTCTAACATTCTTGTCATCAAAAGAACCACTCGTTTCCATCTTTTGAGCGGTACGATATACCTCTTCGATCTTCTTCACATCTTCTTCACCCAACAAGTCGACGAGCTGCTTTCTAAGCTCAGCATCCACAGTAAACTCCAACCTTCTCTTAGACTCAAGTTCCTGTTGAGCCTTATTTTCCTCTGCCGACGGGCGCTCTTTTTTAGGCATCTTGAATCCTTTGTCCTTCAAATGAATCACATTGCCTTGTTCGTCTATCTCGTGCACCAAGAAATCAGTGTATCTTTGCTTGATTTGGCCACTGAATCCCGGTATATCGTCGCTCAGGAACCTTATGATACCGACATCAGTCTCGCGCAAGCCATCATCGCTGGATTCCTTTGATAAAACCTCATTTTTGAGTTTTTTGGCCTGCGAAAAATCCTCAGCCGTATCTTCCAGAGGTCTCTTGACATCCACGGTCTCAGCAGACATCTTGAGTTCTCAATTGGTAGTAATAACAAGATCTTTTAGATGATGAGCTGTTCATTTACAGGCGTAAATCAGTGAAAAATTTCAAGCATTGTGAAATATCAACACTTCGATCATAGCTAACGAGCCATACATATATTGGATAGTAACTTCATATAGTGAAGGGTAGGCCATTAAGAACTGGCTACTGGTCATTGCGTCGAGCTTCAAGTACGGTATGGCCACTAGCGATGATCTGAGCTTTCTCGATGAGGCAGATGATATTTATGTTAGAGCAAGATGGCGCAATCAGTTCTCAAATATGGCACAGCTGCCGTCTCACTTGCAAGAGAAGATAGATAGCCGCAAGAGTGTGTTGCAAAGACACGATCAGCATTCTCAAGAGAGCACTACTCGTCTGGAGAGTCAGGCTCTAGTCAAGCATGGCAAGGATCCCCAAGGTGCCCTTATAAAGCAGGTCTACAGTAAGGAACGGGTCGAAAACTCGGTGATGGGCAGACAAGAACGGCTGATATCTCAGCGACCCAATTGGCATGCACCTTGGAAACTGATGCGAGTAATAAATGGACACGTCGGCTGGGTCAGATGTGTCGAGGTGGAACCAGTGGATAATGAATGGTTTGCTACGGGGAGTAATGATACTACTATCAAGATCTGGGACCTGGCTTCTGGACAATTGAAGCTAACGTTATCCGGACACGTTATGACAGTAAGAGGCTTGGCAGTATCAGAGCGACATCCTTACTTATTCTCTGCCAGCGAGGACAAGAACGTCAAGTGTTGGGATCTGGAGAAGAATATGGCCATCAGAAATTACCATGGTCATCTTTCTGGCGTGCATACTGTCGCAATGCACCCAACTTTAGATCTCTTAATATCAGCTGGTCGAGATAGTGTCATCAAGCTTTGGGATATCAGAACCAGAGTTCCGGTAATGAATCTTGTTGGCCACAAGAGCCCGATAAACAAGGTCAGGTGTCTGCCAGTTGATCCACAAGTGGTCAGCTGCTCGACTGATGCCACCGTTCGACTTTGGGACATCACCGCGGGCAAATGTGTCAAGATCCTTACCCACCACAAACGATCCGTAAGAGATCTCGCCCTGCATCCCGCAGAGTTCTCAATGGTATCTGCATGCACAGACGATATAAGATCTTGGAAACTACCAGAGGGTCTTTTGCTCACCAATTTCCAATCGCTATCCACAGGCATAATCAACTCGTTGAGCGTCAACCAGGATGACGTGCTGTTCGCAGGCGGTGACAACGGCACGCTATCTTTCTATGATTACAAATCTGGTCACAAATATCAGTTCCTACAGACCAAACAGATCCCAGGCTCTTTAGAGAGTGAGCGCGGGATCCTGTGCAGTAGTTTTGACAGAACCGGACTTCGATTAATCACTGGAGAAACGGACAAAAGTATAAAAATTTGGAAACAAAACCCTCTGGCAACTCCAGAAACTGATCCTGGCCTACCATGGAACCCAATGCTGGCAGCTCAAAGGTTTTGAAGGCTCACCAGCTCAATTGAAAGTCAATCTCAATCTATATTCGCCGAAATTTCAAGGTATCGCTATCAACGACGGGACGCCAATATATTGATCAAATCTAGTTGATTTAGAATGTCCAGTTCGATGAAAGAGGCATCAAACGAGCAACCAACGGCGTGTTTCAGGGCCTAAGATGGGTCCAGATGAGGAGAAACAACCAGGTATACCACGGAAAATCAATAATGTAGAAGAGATCATTATAAAATGCGAATGTTATGTGGAAAAAGATGGTGAAGAGCGGTTGGCGGAGATTCTGTCAATTAACTCAAGACGATCGCCACCCAAGCTCTATGTCCATTACGTTGACTTCAACAAACGTCTGGATGAGTGGATTACGGCTGATCGAATCAATTTAGAGAAGGATGTCATATTTCCTAAGCCAAAGACGATGGACGATGATTTAAGCAAGCAAAAGAAGAAGAAGAAGAAGACGCCAGTTCCTTCCCTGGAGCAAAATGGTTCTAGAGCAGGAACTCCTGACTCGACTGATGTTATGGATTTAGAGGATTTGAATGTCCAAGGGTTACAAGATGAAGAACTCTCGCGAGAAGACGAAATTAAGAAGTTGAGAACATCAGGTTCGATGACCCAGAACTCTCACGAAGTGGCTAAGGTCAGGAACATCAACCGTATCATCATGGGTAAGTTTCAAATCGAGCCATGGTACTTCTCTCCTTATCCGATTGAGTTGACCGATGAAGATGTTGTCTACATAGATGACTTTACTCTGCAATACTTTGGATCGAAGAAGCAGTATGAGCGCTACAGACAGAAATGTACACTGCGGCACCCTCCAGGCAATGAGATATACAGAGATGACTACGTTTCATTTTTCGAGATTGACGGAAGAAAACAGAGGACATGGTGCAGAAACCTTTGTCTTCTTTCGAAGCTCTTTTTGGATCACAAGACATTATACTACGACGTAGATCCATTTTTATTCTATTGCATGACTCGAAAAGATGAACTGGGGCATCACTTAGTCGGGTATTTCTCGAAAGAAAAAGAGTCTGCTGACGGCTACAATGTGGCATGTATCTTGACTTTACCACAGTATCAAAGAATGGGTTTTGGGAGATTGCTCATTGAGTTTTCTTATGAGCTTTCCAAACAGGAGGGCAAGGTGGGGTCGCCTGAAAAGCCACTATCGGATTTGGGTCTATTATCATACAGAGCGTATTGGGCGGACACATTAATCACCATTGTAGTGGATCATGGACGTGAAATTACCATAGAAGAGATCAGCTCGATGACCTCCATGACAACAACAGACATTCTTCACACTGCCAAAACGTTGAATATTTTACGATATTACAAAGGGCAACATATTATATTTCTAAATGAGGACATAATGAAACGGTACAATCAGCTTTTCTCAAAGCCCAGAAGAAAAATCACTCCTTCGAAGCTGATATGGAAGCCTCCAGTCTTCACAGCTTCTCAACTGCGGTTCGCGTGGTGATGAAATGTTTACGATCTATAATTCATAATGCACTGTATTTAATCAAAGGGTATCGGTTTCCCATGTTTACTCTCCATGCTGTTGGCTGCGATAGCACTGGGTATCTTAATACCGCAGCAGTCACCCCAGGTGTTTGTCAATTCCCCGTGCCCGCAACAGGTTCTTTCTTCGACGTCATTGTGTTCTCTGGGTCGTGAGACACCTTCTGGACATGGCAGAAATTTAGCGAAATAGAAATGCTGCATGATGGGTAGTTTCGATAAAACCTCTGCATCATACATCTTTACCATACCCTCGGCAACTTTCGACCATGCCTTGACACCACTTATATCGTCCAACATGGGGGAGTGCCACCTTAAAGAAGCGGTAGTCTTGATTGAGTTGATGAACGATATGCACCCAAAGTACAGATATCTGTCCTCAAACATCTCAACAACTTCCTTATTATGAATCGACTTGGGCTTCAAATGCTTGTGAGTGGCTAGCTGATATGCCCCGAAGAGGAAGGGCAGGAAGTGATAGTCATCAAGGCCCCAGACACCATGAGATCCCGCAGGCTCTAACCAGTATACTGTCTCTATTGTTCTCATGATTTCAAGGTACTTCCTAAACACTATGAGCACCAAATTAGTCGCATCTTTTGCTAGATCAAAGGCACCATACTCATACAGGCCATACAGGAAGCAAATGAAATTCAGTTCGTGCCCAGACCCATAATCGATTCTTGTCCTATCACCCCAACATTCAACGAGATACGATGACACTTCAAGGGCCTGGTCTTCACTGAGGAAACCTAGTTTGCTCTTAGTAAGATCCTTAGCTTGTTGCGATATGTCATCATAGAAATCTCTGAATTCGATCTTGCCAAATCTTGAGTTAGCTGAGGAGTCCTTAATTGGATGCTTCTGGATGAGCGTATTTATATCTTCGAGCAGCAACTTTAAAGAGCTCACGTTGCCACTTATTGGTTCTTTCCACTGTGAGTTTTCAAGTCCTCTGACGGACTCTGCCAAATCAGTTATAAAGGCCAACAGCCTTTGTTTGATATGAGAGTCCTTCCATATTTCCATGTCATCCTGTGTCAATAGTCTCTTTTCTGGTACTCCCGAATCTTTTACAGACATCCCTGACTGATCACTGAGTGGCTGTTTCTTAGCTAGTTCTTGATACGAGCAATCGAGTATTTAAGGTTACTCACTACAAAGACAGACAAAAAACTGTTTGGTAACTTTTACTAGAGGTGAGCTAAGAGTTTGGTTAATGAAACTCAAAAGGTCTTTTTTATTGCTACTTATGTTTTAAAGTACAAATCAGTCCTTTATTCCCTCCCTCTTACCATGAACAACTGCTTATCCGACAATTTGCATATCGACGTCGGCATGACCGTACTTTAGTCTATGCCCGTAATACAATCTTTTCAACTCTTCGATGTACAAATTGTGGTAGTGGTCTACCTGTTCTGGAGTTGGGTTCGGTATTTTATCCTTCACGTAGATCGGTTTCCCTGTGACAACAGTGATAGGTTTCCTAAAAGGCAAGAAACCGAAGTCATAGTTAAACAGTCCTCTGGCGTAGAAAAGTGGAATGGTGAACCCGTAATTCTTTTTAATCCACAGCTGCAATTTTCTTGAGTAAGAGTCCTCACTAGTACGAACGATCTTGTAACAGTCAGTTTCGCCGAACCCGAAAACTGGCACTAGAGAAACGTTACCTGTCTCGAGTGCCAGTCTAATGAATCCTTTTCTTCTCTTCAGGACCAGGTCCACTGTTCCGATTGAGCTCAAAAGGGACTCTCTTGCTCCACCAACCACGATACAGATCGAGTGATTCTGCTCCAGGACTTTCAAAGAGTTCTTTCTCGAAACCGCACTGATCCCGAGCGCCATTAGGTACTCTCTGTAAAGTGGGATGTGGAACTGTGTCACCAAAGTCATCAGAGACGCATCGATACCGGGGAACTTTTCGGACCAGCCACATGCCTCCGTGGCAAATGCACCGAACGCTCCCAGAGCTCCAATGCCATGCGGATGGTAACCAAAGATGTACCTTGGACCAGTGACCTCCTTTTCGTCCTGTCTCTTGAACAGTTTCCACGATCTGACATTGAAGACAGACCACTTGCTTGATTTTGCGTCCTCGGTCGACGGCTTCTTCTCCGTGTAAGTTGGCTGCAAGTCTGAGTCCTTGACCAGACTTATCGGGAAGTACTCACAATAGAACTTCCAGAAGGGCAGCGATCTGAACCACCGAGATCTCCGGTGAACAACCCCACCATTTCCCGGGGTCTTGTCCAGCATATAGTAGATTGTATAGGGAATGGACAAAAACCACAAAAATGGGTTAGATAGTGCATATATCGACAGCACCGCCAAGAAGATGAACGCAGAAAGATGCCAGGCTACCATGACGATCTGGCACCTTCTTCTCAACGGAGTCTGTATCGAGCAACACGCATCCAACTTGGGCAACCCATAGTGTGGCACAATAGGCTTCTCGCCCAGAGAAATCTCACTGCCCTTGTGCGACTGGCTCGCCATGCTCGAAATCTCATCTCGCAAAGCGTTGAACAGCCCCAGCTTGCCCTTGCCCTTCTCCTCTTCCTCCGGAAGCGACGTATCCGGCGTCGTACTCCCACTCACGGGCTTCGTCGACTCCACCTGCTCAGTCCTGAACCTCTGGCGGATCTCTTGCTCCATTTCACCCTGACCCATAACGCAATCCGGCTCTCACTCTAGTGAATCAACCTTTCCAACCACAATCGCTGTGACAACGCGTATATACCCGAAACCTCAGGCGATTTCCTCAACCAGACCCAGTGTAGCACTCGCACTAGCCCAAACCAGCTAGTCTGCTCAAATAGTCCTGCCAGAGCTACCTGCGAGGGATGTGGCACCGATCGGTCGACAAGTGGCCTCTTTTCTTACGAGCCTTGCAGTCAATAGCCCAATACCACAATGGGGGTCGTACGCGGTGCCCCGATACGTCGCTGAACGTGCTGTTTGAGCCCAGCTTGCAGATCGCCGATCACCTAGTTTCCTTAGTCCTCCCCGTTGCGGATATTGCTGTAATAGTGAGCCATCCTCTCCCCTGGTGCGGCGAGCTTAAGCGTGAATTACTCTGTTTGGAGCCGGATAAGGTCTCGGGGAGCGTTTTGTAGCACGGTAGCGCTGTAGTATGATGTCTCTAGTCCCCGCTGCCTATTCTTGGAGTTTTCTAGCTTGATTCTTGCGGCGTGGGATGAGCTGCAACGTTCGTCTGCAGTGGAAATCTTGATTCTGGTCGCAGTAGCGGCCGAGAGTGTCGTCGAAGCGGGAATGAGTTCTCGGATAAGCTCATCGAAGGCTCAGAACTAGCGACTCTGTCGCTATGCCGTGTCGGCCATGGCCGACACGGCACAGGACACATAGAGATATGTTTGAAACGCAGAAAAAAGTGGCATAGGCGGCTTCAAGCACAGAGAGACATTGCCGCCGGTTCAGATCGTCCAGAAGCGCGCTCTGGGCTGTATGTTTGTCGTGTTAGTCCAGGCTTCTAACGCGTCAAACTTCAGTTGACGCGAACTGACAAGAATTTAGTGCATGTTCATACTCTAAAAGCATCGAAAGGAAGCAGAGGGCTCGAGAGCAGCGACTTATCGCAGTCAATGGACAGTGTAACGCAGCCGACGCAGCAGTCGACGCAGGCCACGCAGAGATTTCTGATCGAGAAGTTCTCGCAGGAGCAGATCGACGACAACATTGTGTGTCGGATCATATGCACCACTGGTCAGATACCGATTCGAGACCTGCGGGCCGATGTGGAAGATGTGGTGAGGGAGAAGGCGTCGATCAAGAAAGTGTGGAGTTTTGGGAGAAATCCTGCCTGCGATTACCACATGGGGAACATTACCAGACTGTCGAACAAGCATTTCAAGATATTGCTGGGTGAGGATGGGAACCTGTTGCTCAGGGACAGCTCGACAAACGGGACATGGCTCAATGGACAGAAGGTGGAGCGGGACAGGAACCAGATTCTCTCCCAGGGTGACGAGATCACCGTAGGGGTGGGTGTGCCGGAAGATACGCTCACGCTGGTGGTCTTTATCAATGAAAAGTTCAAGCAATCTCTGGAACAGGTCAAACTGAATGGCCTGAGGCAGAACCTGGAGAAGAGTAACGGCAAGTCGAAGCTCCTGTCGTCCTCGGGAGCAAATGCTAGTCGAACTGGCGTCTTTGTGGATTTCTCCATCAAAGACGAGGTCGTAGGCCAGGGAGCCTTTGCTACTGTCAAGAAGGCCGTAGAGAGATCCACAGGTAAGACGTTTGCGGCCAAGATCATCAGCAAGAGGAAAGTAATGGGTAATATGGATGGTGTAACGCGAGAACTAGAAGTACTGCGAAAATTGAACCATCCGAGAATTGTGCGGCTCAAAGGCTTCTATGAGGACGAAGAGTTCTACTACTTGCTTATGGAGTTTGTCTCAGGCGGTGACCTGATGGATTTCGTTGCTGCACATGGATCGGTGGGAGAAGACGCCGGTCGAGAAATTACCAGACAGGTACTCGAAGGTGTCAAATATATACACTCCAAGGGCATCAGCCACCGGGACTTGAAACCTGACAACATTTTAATAGAACAGGATGATCCAGTGCTGGTCAAGATCACAGATTTTGGTCTCGCTAAAGTGCAGGGAAACGGTACATTCATGAAAACATTCTGCGGTACCCTGGCATACGTGGCACCGGAAGTTATTGCTGGAAAAACAGGTGCTGAGGAGAACGAGAAAAGGAATGAATACTCTTCACTCGTGGATATGTGGTCGATGGGTTGCCTCGTTTATGTCATTCTTACCGGACATTTGCCCTTCAGCGGCAGCACACAGGAGCAACTTTACAAACAGATCAAAAACGGATCCTACCATGAGGGACCACTAAAGGACTTTAGGATATCAGAAGAGGCAAAAGATTTTATAGACTCGCTTCTTCAAGTTAATCCAAATGCAAGACCTACCGCCGAAAGGGCCTTGCAACATCCCTGGATCAGGATGACTCAATCGCACAGCTCAGTTGGCTGCTCCTCGCAAGTCTCACTGTCACAGTCCTTGTCTCAACAAAAAGCTCTGGAAAGCATGGACGATGCTCAATTTGAGTTCATTAAAGCTCAAAGAAGAATGCAACAACAGCAGAAGACGCGACCATACAACGATGACTTTAAACCGAGCGTCCCACTATCACAAGGCTTCAAAGTGCCCAATCAGGCACCTGTACGTTATACGCAGCCAATAGCGCCAGCAAACGAATCGATCGAGCTAATACAGTCAAACAACGCTATCTCTAAGGGAGTCACGAAGAAGAGCGGTGGAAAGTTCTTAACTCTACGTCCCCTCGCTGACAGTAAGATTCAGGAAAGTGTCGAGGTCAAGCAAGGTGTCAATCCGTTCTTCGTCGGCAGATCTGACGACTGCAATTGTAAGATCGAGGACAACAGACTATCTCGCGTGCACTGTTTTATTCTCAAGAAAAGACACGCGGTCGGGAATAGCATCTACGAGTCGCCAGCCCAAGGCCTTGACGACCTCTGGTACTGCCATTCAGGCACCAACGTAAGCTACCTCAACAACGTCAAGATGGGACCCGGCACGAAGGCCATCCTGCAGGACGGCGACGAGATCAAAATCATCTGGGATCGCAACAACGACTTCCTCATCGGGTTCAAGGTGGTTCTCAACGACACAACGGGTCTTTTCAATAACGGTCTGGGACTCGGATCTGCCTCGCAAGATCGTACACTCGTGCCGCAGACCGACGATGAAAAGAGTCTCGTCAAGCGACTCAGCCAAATGATGGCCATCAAGCGCTCCCACAAGGGCTCGCTCCCACCTTCTTCACCAATCACAACCGCACAGCACAGTCCGCAACGGAACGCACCTGCAACCGGCGACGCGCCACACAGCAACGGTCAATTGCTCAAGAAAGTACACTCCATGAGTCTTTCCCAATCACAAAACCATCCAACCAAGAAGGTCAAACGCGCCAAGCTGGGCCAGGCGGCCAGAGACCCAAACAGCTTGCAGTTCTCATAGTAATAGTTATCTTATCGCTTATATCGATGAGGTTACCCGTCCGAGAATAAAGAGAGGGCCGGGTGACTCTTATCTTTTTAAGGGGTGAGTGGCGAAACTCCCTGCGATGGGTATAAAACATGAGAGGTGCGAGCAAGGGTACAGACAGCAAAACTAGAGCTCTCGGTAGAACTCGGTACGTTGCTCTTGAAGAGACTGCAAAGGAAGGTTATCTAATAGCTTCCTAGTGAATAGACAGTTTCAAAGGAGTTGGTGTTTCCGCGGTTCGTTTTTTTGGCTCGTTTCATATCTCTCATTTCATATTACCAGTGTCATTTCTTTCGTTATGCAATTGCAATCTTTGTTACCGTTAGCCCTGCTGTTGGTTGGACAAGGCGCCGAGGCTAAGGTTCATTCTACCAAGATTCACAAGCAAAAGTTGACTGAGGAGTTCCTGGGTACTTTCTACGAGCAACATGTGTCTCACTTAGGTCAAAAGTACTTGACCCAGTTTGAAAATGCGTACCCTGAGATCTCGTTTTCTAGAAAGCATCCATTTTTCGCCGAAAGTGGTCACGATGTTCCTCTAACCAACTATCTGAATGCTCAGTACTACACAGATATCAGCCTGGGTACTCCAGCTCAGAGTTTTAAAGTCATTTTGGACACTGGCTCTTCTAATCTGTGGGTTCCTAGTGTCGATTGTGGGTCTTTGGCTTGTTTCTTGCACGCCAAGTACGACCACGACGCTTCTTCCAGTTATAAGCCAAACGGTACAGAGTTTGCCATCCAATATGGTTCTGGATCTTTGGAGGGTTACGTTTCGCAGGACACACTAAGTATCGGTGATTTGACCATTCCAAAGCAAGATTTTGCTGAGGCCACCAGCGAGCCTGGTTTGGCTTTTGCTTTCGGCAAATTCGATGGTATCTTGGGTTTGGCCTACAACACCATTTCTGTGGACAAGATTGTTCCACCATTCTACAACGCCATCGACCAGGACCTACTAGACGAACCCAAGTTTGCGTTCTATCTGGGTGACAGCTCCGAATCCGAAGAATCTGAAGGCGATGGTGGTGTGGCCACTTTTGGTGGTTTCGATAAGTCCAAGTTCAAAGGCGACATCACCTGGTTGCCAGTTCGTCGTAAGGCTTACTGGGAAGTCAAATTCGAGGGTATTGGTCTAGGTGACGAGTTTGCCATCTTGGATGGCCACGGAGCCGCCATCGACACCGGTACCTCCTTGATCACTCTGCCATCTGGTTTGGCTGAGATCATCAACTCCGAAATTGGTGCCAAGAAGGGTTGGAGCGGACAATACACCGTCGATTGTGAGACCAGAAGCAGCTTGCCAGATTTGACCTTCAACTTCAACGGCAAGAACTTCACCATTGGTCCATTTGATTACACTTTGGAAGTCTCCGGCTCCTGTATCTCTGCAATCACCCCAATGGACTTCCCAGAACCGGTCGGTCCACTGGCCATTGTCGGTGACGCTTTCCTACGTCGTTTCTACTCCATCTACGATTTGGGTAACAACGCCGTCGGTTTGGCTAAAGCCGTCTAAATTTGAGACCGCGTTTTCCTCCGGCTAGGAAAGTGGCCATCCACCAGGCTTGCAGTGTAAGCAACTAAAAGTTAGGCTTTCATACATCTGTATCTCTTGGATAAAAAATAAAAGGTTAATCTGCCTCCATATTCTGGTCACTGAGCTATTCTCCCGTCAAGGCCTATCGATAGGCTAAAGCGGCGCTACCAATTCAAACATCGTCAGGGTAACGCCAAGGAAGTTTCTGTGTTTGTTTACCTTTTACCAAGCCTGAAGGTCTCAGGAAGAGTGATGAAACAAGAGTGAAAGAGTAGAAGGGTTGCTATCGCACTTCAATAAGACTATAATGACCCTGCGGATGGTTGCACAGCTGTATATTCGGAGGTAGCCAATCCATGATACAAAAGAATAGCGGTTCTTTGCGGAAACCTGCGATGAGAGCGAATACAAGTTCCAGTCTGTGCCCATCGCCCACGATACGATCCACATCTTCCATATCAAGTCTGCGAAGGGGGTTTCTGCGATCTACTTCCATATCTACTTCCAGCAGCAGTCGCAGCGCGTCTCCGACAAGGTCGTGTTCATCTCAAACGGGGTCCTTACCCTTGGGACAGAAGATACGGGTACTGAGAGCTAGTAGCAATGAGAGCCCGTCCCGGAGGCGACAGGAATCGTATACTGGGAATATATCGGTCGTTATACGGCCGAAGCCCCTGGCGAATGGGGAGCGAGATCCATGGCAAATAGAGGACCAAAAGAGGATCTCTCATGAAGAAGCAGGCGAGTTCAGCTTTGATCATGTTTTTTCAGCGGAGTGTAATAATATTGATGTTTATGAAAAGACTAGCCGACCTATGATAGATAAGTTACTCGAAGGTTACAATGCTACCGTCTTTGCCTATGGTATGACAGGGTCCGGAAAGACATTCACCATGACCGGCACAAAGAAAGAGGCTGGTTTGATCCCGCTATCGATATCATATCTGTTCAGTAGGATCATGGAATTGGCCGGTTGTGGATCCAACAAGTTCGAAGTTGTTGTCTCATACCTTGAGATTTACAATGAAAAGATCTATGATCTCTTGGATTGTGGAGCTGAAACAAAAGCTCCTTCAACACCTGCAAGATCGTACATCTCCAGTGCAGCTAGAAGCCTGGGTGGTCCTGCTGAGCTCAGAATAAGGGATGATTCTCAGTATGGGGTACGAATAGTGGGGTTGACTGAGAGGAAATGCGATTCTGACGAAGAGTTATCGAGATGGATTGAACGAGGCGACAAAAATCGCAAGACTTCCGAGACAATTTACAATACTAGGAGCTCTCGTTCACACGCGATCGTGTTGATCAGAGTTATTAATACAAATTCAAACAATGGCCAAACGGTTTCAACCACATTATCACTATGTGATTTGGCAGGATCTGAGAAAGCCGTAAGCGAATATGAAAGAAGGAAAGAAGGTGCCTACATCAATAAGTCTTTGTTAGCACTAGGGACAGTTATTTCGAAATTGAGCGCAGAGAGCTCGAACAGTCTGGGTTCCAGCGCTTCCAGTGTCACCGGAGTTATCAACGCTCATATTCCTTACAGAGACTCGAAACTAACGAGAATACTGCAGCCAGCTTTGAGTGGCAATAGTATAATCACCACCATTTGCACTATCGATACCAGAAGTGAAGCTACATGTGAAACAATCAATACCATACGATTCGCTTCAAGAGCCAAAAATGTTGCTCTTCAGGTGGTCAAAAAGCGCCACTCTGATTCAGAGAGTGATTTTGAGAAAGACCAATTGATCGAATCATTAAATGAACAGTTAGAAATGCAACAACAACTGGTGACCACATTAAAACAAAGGTTATGCACTGTTTCTGCTCTGGAAGCAGGAGATAGTGCAATCAGCAATCCTGATGTATCGCAATTAAAGACTGAAAATCAATTCTTGAAGGATAGATTGAACCATTGCGAGCAATTGCTTAATAAGGATACTATGGAGCTACAAGATTCTGAAATGGTAGCAATAATGGACATGCTTCCCGTGGAGGTGGGCACACTATTTGAAGCCAAGTTCCAAAACCTGGAGTCTCGCCTGAGAGAGTTTAGGAACTATACTAGACAATTGGAGTCTAAACTAATGGAGAGAGATGAACAAGAACAGAACACGACATTTTACAAGGATCTTTTCCCCCCCAAAGAGAATGATCTTATTCAAATGAAGCAGTCGGAGATCATGGAGCTAAGGAAGGTTTTAGATCGTAAAGATAAAATGATCGATGCTTTGCAAAGTGCCAAGCGACTACGAGAACGGGTATTGCAACCTATAGAAAACAAAGAGGAGAACTACGAGCATAGAAGGACAGGAAGATTTTTTTAATGAGTAAGTATCTGGATATAATGCAAAAATTTATCTTTAGCCATCGGCATCGTAATTGACCACAACTTTTTTCACTGCTTTATTTGGAGATTCTTGTAGCTGATCGGGCACTTCCTCATCCTCACTATCGACAGCTGCCTGCTCCTCTACAGGTGATACCAGCGAAGTGCCCCACATACACAGTATTCCTTTAGTGTACCCCTTGGTCTTGATGTAAACGACCCTGCATTGCCCATTGGGCCCCAGCAAGGCTCTTGTTGCCCTTGATAACTGATCCAAATTAGAGTTTCGAGGTAAAAAGAGAATGACATTGGAGCTCACCTCGAGGAAGGTAGCCAGCATCTCTGTGATGCCCATCGGCTGCAAAGCCGTCTCTAAATCATACTGTTTGCTGAATTGGTACTCAGGACCTCCCCAAGGTGGGGAACCAAACACGCAATCTATCCCAAGTTTTGCAAATCTACCTTTAGCTGCGATGTGCTGCCAAGTACCATGTTTAAGCCATACTCTATCGGCCACGTCGTACGCCCTGGCATTTCTATAAGTACAGTACAGGTGCTCCAAAGAGGCATCAACGCCATAAACGGTGGGAAAGAGTTTGGCAAACTGAATGGTGTTACCACCACCGCCGCAGAACACATCCACTACCTTCGTAGCCTGGGGAAGACAGGCCCTGATGAACTTTGCCACGAATTTAGCCACAGTTTCGGGTGTCACGCTAAACCAAAGCTCATCAGTCATGTATATGGGTGAATCATTGATTCTCGAGAAGAGTAGGTTCCTTTTCCTCCAATATTTGAGCAGTCTTTGATCTCGCAGGGCTTCATCGGGCTTGACTAGGTATGCATTATCGCGGAAAAGCTTCTTTAAGCTGCGATACTCCTTTTTATGCTTATGACGATCGAAATGCAGGAAATGTGCCTTATCAAAAGGCTTCCTGGCCATTGCGAGTCTCCCAGAGCGTTTAAGTAGCCTTCATACTGTAACTTTTCTTCGATGAGCCGTTGTATGCGTTGATGAAATTTCAAATCTAATGAGAGTAATACAAAGAAGTACCGTAATTCGAGTCAAGAGTTGCTCTACAATCATTAGAGGCTCCTAAGAACTCTCATTCTCTGATTCTCAAGTTTTTTGATCAAAAGTTATTTGAATTCTATTACTATTAATCTTATCTGCCAAGAAACTGATTAAAGAGAGTGACGAAGAGTTCACTAGCAGCCATCTACATGCCAGTGACCGTTTGCTGCAGACTTAGACTGTCCTGCTGATCCAGGTTGCTCTCACTTGAATTTTTTCATTCTAATTATCAAGATGGCTGGCATTTTTCGAGAGGGCGCTATAAAATAATTAACAGCCATTCGAATTATAGAAGAGAAAGTGTGTCATTTCGATTTATTAGGCCAAGGAAAGCCTCCTCATTCTCTCCGATGAAATCGAAAATGATCTGCTAACTGATGCAGTGCTGGACTTGTTGATTTATTTATTCTGCTCTGTAGTTCTTATATATTACGCCGACTTGTAAGTTGGCCATTCCGTAGAGAACCTTGGGAGGTGTGTAGGCTAAACATCTATACAATCTGGATAATATGATCATAAGGGCTCCGACCAGAACAAAGACCAACTCATTTCACGGCCAACAGATGTCGTTCAAATTCCCTTCGACAGAAAGTCTGCGAGACACTTCGCTAGACGAGTACCATCTGAACAATCACCATTTATTAAACGATAATGTTGGCAAAAATTTCGACGAGGTAGCATCACAGATCTTGTCTGACTATACTAGCGCTTCAAACACGAATACAAATTCAGGTCACTCCTCGAATGGTTACTACTCGTTCGCCAACATCTCGGATAATACAACTTCATCGCCAAAGGTAAGTGGAACAGACAACAAAGGTTCCGGTATCTCAAGTGATTTCACCAATGCTTCGGAACAACGACTTATGAACACCCCAGTACTGGGCCCAGTGAGTGATCACGACGATCACGCCAAACTTTCGTCTAGGTCGTCACCATGTCCGCCAATGGAGATGATTCCGGAGGGAAATGGGTTTACTTCCTTTTCAACAGCCTTTCAATCGATTCCCACGGCTGCAAACATTTCCTACAATATCGCATCTACAGCTTCCTCTTCTAACTCTATGGAATCCAACGAGACAACTCTCAGAAAATCACCTAATGCTAAACTACGCCGTACCCCCACTATTACAAGAGTCGAATCTACCGCATCAACAAGAAGCTCATGGGAGTCTGGTCGACGTGCAACAAATCTAAAGAGATCCAAGGCGGTACGATGCAAGGGTGGCCTCTTGCAATACTTCATCTTGCTGGGCATTAGGCTTAAGAAGCAGCTACGCAAAGTAATTTGCAGTATAAGAAACAAATTGAGTCGAAAAAAGAAGAATGAAACTCAAGGTAGCAGGCTCAGTAGTTTACGCGCAGATGGGTCCTATAGTTTGGGTGCCCAACAGAGGCGGTTAAGACAGAGAGAGCTAAAGACATCTCACTTGAAAAGAACACAACGCTATGTGAGCAATTTGCAGAGATCAATGTCATGCAGATCACTGCAACCTGTTTTGATGTCAAAAGTGAACAGCAACAGGGCAGTTTCTAATGATGTGAACGAGGATGAAGAAATAACGAAGAACGAGGTGGCACGCAACCCAACAACGTCATTAAGAAGAACAAACTCTTCTATCAAGAGAGCTGCATCTGTCATAACGACTCCACGCAAGGTATCGGACGCTGCAAAGAGTGGTTCTGTCGGGCCTTCAGTCGCTGCGACAATGGGCAACGCCAATCAAGAGGACAAAAAGATTACTTGCAAAGCTGGACTTGTTAGATCTACTGGATCCCACTCCTTGAGCTCATTGGCGAGACAACCTTCCATTGTGGTCAAAAACAAAGTTATCCCATTGTCCATGCATCATTACTCAATCGAAGAAGAAGAGGAAGATGACGACGAATACGTAATCAGCACGAACTCGATGCGCCCACTTACGCCGCTGGACAGCGAGAGCTCCAGCGATGATTATGAAGATGCACAAGGGTATCTGGAACCATCCCAACCCGACGATCGAAAGCAATTGTCCGAGTCTCTCAACCACTACTTCAGAGCAATAATCTCACAGCGTATCATGATGAGACTTCAAATGGCCAAATATCAAGACACCGAGCTACCTGCGTCGGACTTCATTGGCTCTTTTATCAAAGAGTATGAGAGCGATAGCTCTGTGTCAGATCTATTTGAAGAGCTCAAATCGCGTAACTCAGGCACCGATGCTACAAGTGAACAAACGGACGAAGAGGAAGAAGAAGCATCGTCACGCTACTCTACCAACAATAGTCTGGCGATCACTTTCAATTCACCATTCGCTGGCATGAACCGCATGAGCCACAACAACAGCATGCTCTCTCTTCCTGCGGCCACCGTCAAGAGATCTCTGACCCTCCCCATCGGCATCAAAGTTTAAAACCAAGCGCAAGCACAAGCATTAGCATGGATCTCTGTTTAATCCAATTAATATTTAATTTATTTTTGAAATGACAAGATTTACTGACATTACTATCGATCACCATCCACGAGGGATACCTTATCGGCCACTTTTCGCCACAGGCTTTATAATACAATAAGCTTTAAACTATCAAATGTTACCTGGAAGGTTGATAGAGGCAGGATATAAGCATTTACTTTGTTTCTGAGAGTGCCTAACGTCTAGTATACGTGCTGGAACTCGGTTACCTTCTTTTGTGCGGTACTTGAAGGATTTTCTGACGTTGAAGCGAGTTGAAGCCGTAATATCCAGGTGATGCTCAGGAGACTGGGTGTATTGACGGCTGGAAGAGGCTGCCGCATCAGGAGCAATGCCATAAGAAATAACCACAGCTTTGGAGGATCGCAGAGATCTCAATCATCGTTCAGTTTTTTGAATAATCCGTCACTATTACAAAAAGAACAAGTCAAACAATCGAGAAGAAAGAATCGCAAATCTGTCTGCAAGGTAGACGACGAATCTGAAAGAACTTTGCAGCGAAAAAGTGCAGTTGAAGTAAGCAGGGAAGAAAAGCCAAAGAAACACGATTACTCGTGGCTTCCTCGGGTGCCATCGACAACAAATCTCAAGCCACGCGATATGAGTATGAAAGTACTGTATTCTGGGTATAGACCGC
This sequence comes from Torulaspora maleeae, assembly GCA_003708055.3. Taxonomy (NCBI): domain Eukaryota; kingdom Fungi; phylum Ascomycota; class Saccharomycetes; order Saccharomycetales; family Saccharomycetaceae; genus Torulaspora; species Torulaspora maleeae. The sequence goes on along the minus strand of PPNA03000008.1, from coordinate 350,040 downwards.
TGTTTATAAATCCTGACGAGGTCAAAACGAGTTTAGAAAGCTCACCTAAGAGTGGCGGAACGCTCTATGAATTCGCCATGAGATTGGAAGAATTAGGAGGTCAATCTCCCTGGGTAACATCTGCAACCGGTTTGGAGTACTACAGGGAGTGGGATAATGTTCCTGGTGATTTGCAAAAGAGGCTGAAACCTTTTGTTGCGCCTGAGAATGAAAGGTCAGGCAAAGCCACCGATGATGTGGTGCTGAAGAAGTTAAAGGAACAAATTTATCTGAAAGAAAGGGACAAGATACTCAATAGGGGGAAGGGAAGAAAGAGACCAATCGTCTCGTTATTACAGCTGCGCAAGAAATTGAAACAGGATGAATAGAAATTCTCTTCCCTTCGTAGAATATTGCATTTTTCATGGTTCAGGCAATATTTTAGAGATTATCAAGACACATTTTCACATAGAGTGTTCACAAAGTCTCGAGCATATATACAGTTGATATGGACATATAAGTAATGAATGGGAAAGAAAACAACGCTGCACTTTTACATGCTCTTTTTGAGGAGCTTTTGTAAGTTATCGACGTTTACTGTTTCAAAATGAATCTTGTTCTATAATCATCAATTAACTAATATTTACCGTTGATATTACTTTAAATGTTCGTTAGAACGACACCAGGATTACCAGGAACAGAATTCTCGACAATCTTGGCTTGGTTTGGAATTTCCACTTCTTCACCTGTGAAAATGTCTGTACCAGTCTTAGCACCGTATGGGAATGCGACGGCAACCAATTCAGTAACCTTGATACCTTGGGCAGCCTTTTGTAGAATATCCTTGGTGTTCTTGACTGTGTCAATTTCATTGAATAAGAGCTCTCTCTGGAAAACAACTTCAGCTGGCTCGCTAGTTAAACGTTGTTTCAAGAGGGAGATGAAAGGCATTGCGCGCTTCATTTCTTTTGGCTCAATCATCTCTCTGATCTTTTTATTGTCGTTCAAGCTTTGTTGGGCGAAGAGCTCACTGACAATCTCGACACAACGAGATTGCCATTCAGGGAACGATTGTGAGATTAGCAACGTTAACTTAACTGGTTGAGAAGCATCGATCTCGGCTGGTTTACCACCCTTCTTCTTCTTCAAAGCACGACCCTCAGCCTCTCTGATACTTCTTTGTAGAGATCTCACGTATTCTAAAGACTCCAAGATAGCCTTATCAACTGGCTTAGTAGCACGAGGGAACTTAGCAGTTTGAGCAGAACCGGTGTTACCCAAGACTTCACGGTAGATGTATTCGGCGAAATGAGGAGCAATTGGAGCTAATAGAAGGGCTTGTTCACGAATGTAGCGCAGAACCAAGTCCTTGTGCATAACACCACAAGCTTCACGGTAGTAATCTCTTGCAGCTTGGAAATCAAATAGACCAAACTTCAAGGCATTTTTGTAGTTGGTCAACTCGTATTGTCTGTAAGTTTCTTCAACGAGAGCATTCATTTCATTCTCAAAGGCAATATCAAAGAATTCTGTGATTTCCCCAGACCTCAATGAATCAGCATCCTTCACAATTTCTTCAGCCCATTCCTTTAGATTGAATAATCTGAGAATAGCGGCATTAGCGTTAGACTCATCCAAGTTAGCATCTTCCACTGTGTCACCGGCATCGGCCAAAGCCACACGTGAAGCATCGGCACCGTACTTCTCAACAATTTGTTCCAAAGTCATGAAGTTACCAGTCGACTTAGACATCTTAGCATTGTTCAGCATCAAGTGACCGTTGGCTCTAACACCTCTTGGCCAGAATTTCTTAGGAAACAAAGCAACGTGAGAATAGATGAAAAATGTTAAATGGTTTGGAATCAAATCCTTACCAGAGATGGAAACATCCAATGGGTAGAAATACTCGAACTCTCTTCTTAATTTCTGTAGTGACTCCAAGGGGATTTCAGAAGACTTGATCTCATCTTTGTGTTGGAATATGTAGTCGAAAACATCATCGGTCATCTGTTCGGCTTTGATACCAAGTGGACCAACTTCCTTACCATAGAAATCCTTGAATAGTAGATGGGCGATAGTGTAGAACACTTGGTAAATGGTCGAATCAGACAAGGACTCCACCAAGTACTTAGGGTCCCAAGGTAATTTGGTACCTAGACCGTAAGTACGACAAACAGCCCAGTTCTTCAACCAGTCGAGGACACCTTCGAAAGCATTTCTTACCTCAGGAGCGAACACTTCCATACCTTCCAAACACTCGAAAGCCTGAGCCTTCCAAGCATCATCACCGTAATCAACATACCATTGATCCTCTAGGGAGACGATACACTCATCTCCGGAACGTGACATGACGACAGACTCAGGTTCGTTGTAAACAAAAGCTTGACGTGCCGCAATTAGGTCAGCCTTGACTTTGTTCTTGGCAGCTTCAACCTTTTCACCCTTGTACTTACCGTAGATCATGGTACCGGAGTAGAAATCTTCCTTGTAGGCAATCTTCTTGGCTTCAGCAAGTGGGTTGACATCCTTTGGAGATTGAATCTTCTTCTCCTCACAGATAGCTTGAGCGATCAAATCACCGTACTTCTCTGTGTTAATGATAGGAACAGGTTCATATTGAACCCATTCAGGTTCAATACCGTAGTACTCGGGTTTGTTTCTTAGATCCTTTGTAGTCATGAAATCATCTGGAGAGTTGGAAGGAACGCAAGTAACCACACCGGTACCCTTAGTTGCAATGACAGTCTCCATAGGCAAGATTCTCAACTCCTTGTATGGGGTTAATGGAGCATGGATCTTGGTACCGATCAAGGCCTTACCGTTGATGGTCATGACGGGTTTGTAATCACCTCTCTTTGGAGTCAATTTTTGGTAAGACATGTTCTTGAAAGCACGTTCAGTGGTGATGTAGTAACAGTCTCCGGCATCGAAAATACCGTAGTCAATCTTTGGAGAAACGAAACAACATGTTTGACCGTACATGGTCTCTGGTCTCAAAGTGGCGGCAACAAAGTAGATCTTCTTTGACTTATCGACGCTGGAGTTTGAGTCAACTAGTTGCTTAGCCTCAGGAGCAAACTCGGTAGCTTCAATCTTGATACCAACATATTCCTGTGGAGTGACACCTTCACCAGATTGTCTATCGTGGTCCATGCATGCTTGACCGTCCTTTTCGGAGTAGATGGTGTAACGCTCACCGAATTTGATCTTACCAGCGTCCTTCATTCTGTTCATTTGCCATCTGATGAAGGCATCGTAGTATGGGTTGGCATCAGTGGTGACAAAAGAACGTCTCCAATCGATTCTGGCACCAAACGAACTACAATCCTTCTTACACAACGGTGGGAAGTATGTCAGCCAGTACTTGGCATCTGCAAACTTGTAAACTTCCTCTCTTGGGATACCCAGTTGCAACATGATCTCAAATTGGTACTTACCACGGCCCTTCTTGGCTGCTGCCTTGGACTTCTTGGCCTTGAACTTGGTCACATCCTCAGACTCTTGCTTTACCTCTTCCACTGGTTCTTCTTCCTCTTCTGCTGGCACGTTGGAGTAATCAGTACCGAACATCTCGGCCTCTCTCTTCAATTTATCAGCGCACGCTAGAATAGGCATACCGGTACAGTGGAAACCCAAAGGAAATAAAGCTCTCTTGCCGTTCATTCTCTCGAATCCCACGGAGAACTCAACCTTCGATAAGGTGAAACAGTGACCGGCGTGCAGAACACCGTTCATATATGGATAAGCCATAGAAGACATAAACTTTGGGTACTTGGCCTGTAATTCTTCAGAGCTCATCGTTACAGGCTCATCCTCGATGGAAGGAGCGTCTAGCTCGAATAGATGCTCATCTGCCCAGATTTTTTGGTACTTTTTCTCAATGGCGATCAATGCATCACGACGACCAGTATTCTCCAGCACTAAGCTCTTTTTCTCTGCTGAAGAGGACATTTTGGAAAGGTAATTTTAGTACTCAATGGGACCCAAATCCTGCCACGACCAGATGATAACAAATGAACCCTCTAATTTACATTCAACTTTATTGTCTTTAGTCACTTGTGTTGAAATTGAAAAATTTTCGGTCATCGCGAAGCGACAGCCACTAGCAATGCGGGTAAGATTTGGGCTCTAAGCTGCTAGAAAGTGCCTTAAAGACCGCTAGCTCACACGTTGTACCCGCGATCTCTTAGTTGATGCACTGTCCATATCCAGGTCGAGGCGGCGTCGTCGAGGTTGTTGGCGATGTAGCTTGGCTTGGCTTCGCGGCCTCCCGTAACGAAATATTTGCCGTTGTCCTCGTCTCGAGAAAGCTCCGGCGACAGAGCACACTTGAGCGTAGCTAGACTTCCCTCTTCGCTTGACACTCCAAAGAAGAACCCGACGATCTGGAAAAGCATCCAGAAGAATATGCCCACGATTGGCAGCCGTGTCCAGTAGCTGAACAGGTTGGTGTTCATTACGAGGCCCGGATGAACCGATAGACAGAGGAGGTCCGGATACTTGATGGCCATCATCTTGACGAACTGAATGGATGCCGTTTTGGCCATGGCGTAGCGCAGCCACGTGAAGACACAGTTGGGCTTGTAATTCCAGTCCTGGCTGAGCGCCCAGTAGATGAACTCGAGATTGTGCCCGATCGATGACAGCATGATCAGTCTACCGTGACAGGCCTGGAGCAAAGGAAGCAGCCGCATCGACAGTAGGAAATGAGCCACGTAGTTGGCCTGGAGCTGCACTTCAAATCCGTCCTTAGTCACTTGGTATGGCGTAGCCATCACGGCAGCGTTGTTAATCAGCACATCCAGCTTTGTTTCCTTCTTCCGCACCACCTGCGCAGCTTTCTCGACGCTGCGCAGGTCGGAAAGATCAACGTGCAAGTAATGCATGGACCCCATATGCACTTTTGAATCGCTATAAGACCTTCTCTTGGCCTCTGCAACTATTCCCTTCATTGCTTTGTTCACCCTGGCCGAGTTCCTCCCGCATACGTAGATGCTAAAACCATGCAAATACAAATGCAACACGGTATACCAGCCAATTCCACTGTTACCACCCGTAATCAAAGCAACTTTCCTCTCCACTGCTGGGTTATAATATGGCAAAGTGTCAGGGTTAAACATACCAAACGACGCCAAGGGATCCGGCTGCTGACACAAACGTTGTAAAAATAGCTCTCTTTAAAAGACTTCACCTCACTACCTTTCCCAACCCATAAATATACCGCTTGATAGTTCCAGACTAGCAAGTTTAGTGTAAATATTGGTCTTATTCCTTTGTTCATCGTCCGCCTTTTTTTTTTCAAACCATTTTACTTAAGAGACAAAAAGCCTAAGAAACTCGATAATTCGAGCCATTGACGCCATTGAGTCCCGAGATACCGTCTCTCGGTCTTTGATTGTGCTGATGGGTGAATGGAGAATTTTACGTGGTGTTTTTTGGTCAAGTTTTCGCGCAACAGGCCTCCGATTCCACGTTTCTTAGGATCTCCGTCTAGTGGAGTAGTCTCACTATATCAAGAGCAGCTTGGGTTGCAACAGCGACTTCTTTCTGACGATAGTCTTTCTTCTTGCTTTGTATGATTGTAAGCATCTTGTTTAGTCAGGCGAAAGTTAATGAAATGAACAGTAACAACAGCAAGTATAGTGCTAATTCAACTAGGAGGGCCAATGGATTACGAAAGTATATTGTTTGGTCTGCAGCCACTGTTGAGCCATTCTAAGATAGAAGAGCTGCCTGTCCAGGAGGTATACTTGGAGAGCTACCTCACTGTGTTGGACCAGTTGGCAATATCTTTACGATCCGACTCCAATAGGACAATTGTGGGTACCAATGGACTTTTGAAAGAGCTAATTCGAGCTTTGCTGAGCGTAGTCGATATTTGGTTTCACAAAGATGACGAGAACAATGCATGGCCAAGGCTGGCGTCTGAATTAATCAGATGCGTTGCCAACAGTTTGATCGATAATGACGAGAACCGCTCTATTTTCCTTGAATCTGAGACGAGCAAGCAAAGACATGAATTCATGGATTATTATGTCGGTAGATTGCTCAAGCTGGACGATAGTCAAGATGATCAATTAATACCAACGATACAGATGAGAACTGTTGTCCTTGTCAGAAATTTGTGTATCGACAACGAGGCCTTGAGCAAAAGATTTGCTCCGTACATCAGGGGGCCTCTGTTTTCTCTGTTATCCAGGACACAACACACCTACTTGCACGATTCAGAGTTGGCGGTACTCGCTTCTGATCTTTTAGACGATTTTATTGAAACTTACTCGGAGAACATTGTACTCACAGACCTGTTATTCTTTGCCCAATTTATTGAGCGAGTATCAAAGACCATAGACCACCACGAAAGCTCTGATGTGGAAGGTGCTGACAACGAGGAAGAAGATCCAAGTGCAGAAATTGCCTACAGTCTAACAAAATGCATCGAGACAATAACTAAAAGATATGATGAGAGTAGAAGCTTCTATGGGGAACCACAGACTGTCTCGCAGATTCAAAATGACTTGCTCAGCGCCTTGGATCATTTCAGTCCAAAGGAGTTCCCTAACAAACTAATAATCATGAGGAGAATCACCACCGCAATCGGTTACATATCTGCGAATGGATCTAACAATAACATAAACGAGCGCGATATGTGCTACTATATTTTACTAAACTCCTCCAAGGATTATACTTTAGCTGCATCCTTGATCATTCTTTCTAACTCCATTCATGACAGAAAAGATGTGAATGAGATAATTGATAGAATTTCCCTTGTAAAGATTATTGAAGTAGGTTCACACTTCAGAGATCCAATGCAGTTCCAAGGGTACCTGGATATTATGAAGAAGTTAGTAAGCTTGGATAGCGCCATGATGTTGCAAACGCAGGACCTACAAAAACTGTGCTCTTTCATTAAAATATGCCACGACCAGTCCAAATACTTGACAGATATTTCCCCACTTATAGATAACCTGCTCAAAAAACTAACAACGGTACTAACGGGTACCTCTCTGCAGAAACTATTCACTGAAGGATCCCCAATGCTTAGTATTTTCGCTGATCGAGACAGTGTGCTGTCCTGTCTCGCACTGGACAAACTGCTTATCGCCAGGACAGCCACCCCAGAGAACATCAAGGAAGCACTGTGGAAAGCAGCTTTCAAGTTTCAAGACACCACAGGAGCCCAGCCGGCAGATGACAGGACAAACGTATCCGTTTTCTACCTATTCCAACTGGCCAAGACTTGCGGAATCGGCTTAATGAATTCTAATGCTAAAGAGGGCGACACACTACTGGCAAATCACATAGAGGACCTAGAACGTCTACTAAAAGCGGTCTCCTCGCTACAGGAGGCCACTGATCGTGCCAGCGAAAGCGTGGTTAACAACGGCAGATTCGTCGCCGGCATGATTTACAAGATCCTGGGGCAACGCGCAACACTAACAGACAAAGAAACCAGCCTTGGAGAACTGGCCAAGTCGCTGATCAGTACGATCAACTAGTGGAAAACCGCTAGGCATCGCCTACCGAGATTACCGATGAACATACTTATTGGTGCAGCGGTCATGGTTGACGAGCTGGCTTGCAAGTCATCGGTTAATTAAGCACTAAACTCTGTAGATTATACATACACAAGAAGGTACCCTGAACAGATAGATGGTCATCAAGTCTAGATGACTTTATATAAATCCAAAGAGACATGCCAGCTACTGGGTCCCGTGTCAATCGCGATCCAGTCCTTAATGGGAGTTGCAGTGGTTGCTTCGTTGCTCGCCAAGAGAAACCATGAACATCCTCGAAGGAAAATGATTGTTTGGATGTATGATGTCGGTAAGCAGCTTAGTGGTGCTTTGGGGATTCACTTCCTGAACTTGGGGCTTAGTATCATACAGAGACGTGGTTCTAGAGCGTTCAAACTGATCCCAGGAGATGATGAAGGGGGCGATAGCGAATGTGACTGGTACTTCGTGAACCTGCTTCTCGATACAACAGTGGGAATTCCGATCCTTTGGGGCTCGCTTACTCTGATAGAGGTCATACTCTGTTACTTCCATGTTACAAATGTCGAGAGTGGTAACTATTTCCCCAAGAATGACGATGAAACTGTCACAGAGAAGAAACCAATGTTTAGCGCATTCTTGAAGCAACTGTTAGTTTTCATCGGAGCTCTGGCCCTCATGAAATTGTGCATCTTTCTCATCTTAAAGTACTTTGAGAATGGTGCCTATTGGTTTGCTAATGTGATTCTGGGCTGGTCCGACAAATGGCCTAATTTCCAAGTATTTCTCATCATGTTTGTTTGTCCTATACTGCTCAATTGCTTCCAGTATTTCTGCGTCGACAACATCATCAAGCTACCTACAAACAGTGTCAACCTCGACAACGTCGACAACTTTGAAACAGATTCCTTCGGCAACCAGCCACTCCCAGAGATAGCCGCAATTCAAGGTTTCACCGATGGAACTCCCAAACAATGGGATGGCAACGCCCAATACGGAAGCATTCTCTGAACACGACGCTCGCCAAAACCGGGCCGCCGTCCACTCCCAAACTACGTATTGGTCGTTCCCAGGAAAAAGTGTGCCCTAGTCACAAGCGAGAGGCAGGCACGGCAAGAATGCAATGCATTCCGGTGCCCAAACCTTATTCGAGTCGCTTTTTTTCACCATCTCACAATAGTCGATGAGCCGATCCTATGGACGCGGTCCAAGTCGACGCGAAAAATCAAACGAAACCGAACCAACAGTGGAAGATGTTATAGATTTTCGCGTTGGAGGGTGAACATTCACCAACATTCGTCTGTTGGTTGTGACTAGTGGATGTTCAAGCCTTCGTCAGTGCGGTATATAAACACGGGCCTGTCGAGTGGAGTTGTTCGGCTTGTTTCTCTTCCCGATAGACCGAATTTCTAAGTTTGAACTAAGAATCTGCTTTTTGTCAAAGGTATCCCTCTCTGTCAACCATCCAACCAACTAGAGCCTTCTCTCGCTAGGTCTCGTCCATTCCTTATAACTGATTCGTTTCGATACAAACAAAGCATATTCACTCACTAAAAAATTATCATGAACTTCAACGCTATCGCACCTTTGTTTGCCCTATTGGTCTCCGTCGTTTTGGCTAGTTACTCCAATAACACATTTGTTCCAACCACTGTCACTTTGACTCCAACTCAATCGGTCAAGACTGAGACTTCTACCCTGACCTACGAGGACGAGACTACCACCTTCTACATCACTTCCACCTTGTACTCCACTTTCTGGTACACACCACTCACCACTTCTTCTATCGAAGCTGTTGTGACCGATATCCCAACCACTGTGGAGACCACGGGTGACACGTTCACTTCTACTTTCACCTCCACTATCACTTCCACTCTGCAGATTACTCAGACCATCACTTCTGAGGTTGTCTCCGCTGCTGAGAACAAAAACAGCTCCGAAGTTTGCGTCCCAGTTACTCAGTACGTCACTGTCGGTACTGTCACCGTGACTCCAGAGCCAGTCACCCAGTATGTGACTGTTACTGCCGGGACTACCACCCACCAATGGAACAACGGCACTCAAAACGCCTAAATGACGCACAGTGATCGTTCTTTTGTCCTGAAACGCTGATTATATAAAGAATCATGATGAATATTTAGGTCAAAAGCATCTGTGTGTTTCGTACTGTAACAATATACTATACATATGGTAAGCTGGCGACGGCTTTTCTGTTTGCCATACTTAAGACTTGGTTCTTATAAAGAGGGCTTCTATCGGACCGTTCGCATCGTTAATTGACCTTCCTTACAAGTCATCGCAGAGACAGGGGAAAGAGTTCTGCCCAGGAGGCGCTGAAAAGGGCCTTGAAGACGCTGTCACAGATGTCAAGTATCCACAGATTGGATTCAAATGTGTTGAAAGTACTGAGGTCGCAGGTTTCGACGGTTTCAATGGCCTCCGCGGTTACAGAGTTGGTCCAAAACTCCATAGACGCAGCAGCCAGCAAGGTTGAAGTGGTGATCAACATATCCGGGGCCAGTTTCACTGTTTCTGACGATGGTAGTGGAATGGTACCGGCTGATCTGGATCAGTTGGGCTTGCATAATGTTACTTCCAAGATTAACGGACTTGTAGATTTGATAACACTGAGTACCTATGGATTTCGAGGTGAAGCAATCTTCTGCCTTGCTAGCGTGTGCCATATGAAGATTGCTTCCAAAGCTAGGGGTTACAGTACAGGCAGGATAAGAACACTGCCTCAGTCTTCCCGGATACATGATGAAAAGGTGGTAGGATGCAATTCTACTCTAGCATTGCTACCTTTTGCCCCAGAGGAGCATGGCACAAGAACATTGGTTGAAGATTTACTTTATAATACGCCTGTCAGAAGAAAGATCATGGAAAATGAACCTGCATACAGGACTTATACAAGCCTGAAAGAGAATATGTTTCAAATATTGGTGCTAAATCCCGAGCTTCAACTCCATGTGAGCTACGTCAATGAGTCTGGAGGTAGAAGTACACTTTTCTCTTCTACAAACATATCTAGCCAACTAACCGCTCATCAAAAGCTTTCTTTTGCATTCCAGAATATATTTGGATCGATAGTACCACTCGAATCACTACGAAAAGTATCGGTCGTTTTCAAGGAGGTCAAGTTGAATGGAATTATATCTATAAATGCGGTTAGAGTGAAGGATTATCAGTTGATTTACATCAACGGCAGAAAATATCATAATGTGACATTGCTAAAGACTATCAATAATCTATTTCAAACGACGATTCTTGCAAACAGTTTGTTCAACAAAACGGATGTGAAATATGTAGGGAAACCATACGCAAATCATGCCGTTATCATCCTAGACATAAGATGTCCCAATAACATTGACGACTTGCTGCAAGATCGGAGTAAAAAGCTGCTGTTGGCTTCACACTCTGAAGTGCTTCATCCCCTCATTCTGAAAGTGATAAGGTCTTTCTTATCACATCAAGGATTTTCTAACGCTAAGATCGATGAGCCAACTGTTGATCTTACTAGCAAAATGCCAAGCAGAAGTTCCCAAAAAATTGATGCTGTTCTTAATTCAAAAATACGGATGGCAAAACTCGATGGCCGGGAGATTAGTGGAAGAGTAGGGAAGGGTCGACTATCACTGAGAGGGAAAAAGAAGCAAACTTTGGATGGATTGTGGGAACCAAAAAGTTCTGAGGTTCAGCATCTACCGACAACTAGCTTAACTCAGTCAGATCCTCCACTTGAACTTCGAACGTCAGATAAAAATGATTACTGTCACCATTTGAAGAGTGAGTATGAATGTAGTATTCGCCGGTCACACTTACTAGACGCCGAGGTCGTCAATCAGATTGGAAAGAAATTCATCTTGCTTAAAATATGGCCCTATAAAGAGAGCATGCACCCAATTCTGGTAATTGCGGACCAGCACGCGTCTGATGAGAGAATCAAACTCGAGACATTTCTTAAAGATTTCATTGAGGATGTCTTGGCGGGAACTATACAGGCTCAATCCGTCTGTAACTGCACTATAGAGATCCCTGCAACGGATACAGAGCTTTTTGAACACTTTGAAGACGAGCTCTTAGCATGGGGAATATCTTTCCGTCTTGATACCGACTCAGAAGGTACATTCCTGTCCATACTTTCACTTCCAGCTATTTTGAACCAAAAGTACAACGGCGACAAAGAGTATTTACGTGCAGTCCTTCAGCAGATGGTTCATGATATGAAGTCGTTGAGGAAATTATCAATCCGGCCCTGGAAAAGACATGGAATTGAAAATTTGAGGAATCGAAGCGAATGGGCAAGATTTTTTGGCTGCATTCCTGAAGTATTTCGTGAGATTTTTAACAGCAAGGCTTGCAGATCAGCAATCATGTTTGGAGATAGCCTGTCAAAGTCCGAGTGTGCATTCTTGATAAAAAAGCTCGCCGAGTGCTGGCTTCCCTTCCAATGCGCCCACGGTAGACCATCCATGATACCGCTGGCTCAGCTAGAAACGTCCGAAGCAGATCTGCAATCCATGAATATTGCTAAAGGAACCTTTTCTTTAGATTATGACGCAGACGCGTTATGATATAGTATGCTATTGATACGAGTTTGGGTGTTCTATGTACCACTCAAAATGCTCATAACTTTACTTTCGAACCGAGGAAACTGTAAAACCACTGATAGATTTGATCGGAGTAGTGACATGCATTCTGTGCTCTTTCCCATATCATGAAGTATCTCGCAAAGCAAAATCAGACATTCTGAGAAACGGAGAGGATTTTCAGAGTATAGCGATCCGTTTAACAGCTCAATTAAAAGTGGCAAGCAGCGTGCTGCAACACCGCATGCCAACATTATGCGACACTTTTCGAGTTCAAAAGAAACTATCCATCTGGAGTCGATAACATCGACCCGTGCTTCTTCGATATTTTGGTAAACTTTCTTCATGGCCTCTGGATAATCCTCAATACGGATGAGATTCTTGATCTCCAGCAAGTTCATCTGCTTTCGTTGCTCATAAACAAGATTTGGAGAGTTGGATTTCAGAAGAGTATGAAACACCTTTCCAAAGTCGTTATCATCGTGAGACTTGAGAGATGATTCAATCTCGGATTGGACCGACGGCTTTTCAGGTTGAGCGAAACCTTTGTACACATCGGCGAGACAGTTATAGCCCAAATTTTCCCATACCTTGGCCCAATGCCTTAGGGCACTTCCTAAATTGGATCCTACTTCAAGTCTTTGAAGTACGATTACCAAGTATTTGTAGGCGGACTCTAAAATTTGAACCGAGCTATTGTTATTCATCATCAATAAAAGAGATTCAAATTTGTACGCATGCTCGAAAACCAAGGAACTCTCGTCATCATTGCAGGACTTTAAGTATCTGACAATCTGATCAACTGTGACCTGAAAGTGACCAGAGTATTCGGGATTCTTTTCGATGAAATCGACCACCCAAATCATAATTAAATTTAATGTTTCACTGTCTTTATTCTCCCGAGCCACCTTGGTAGCTTCTTCAAAGGCTTTGACGGCCGCAGGGCAATCGTGCGACTGTGAATGGAAGGTAGCCAGGCATAACAATGAAACGTGAAAACACTTGTCATCGCTGCGGGTCAGCATATAATCGAAGTAATTGTGTAAAGCGTCCAAAGCTGCCTGGTAACAGTTGTTTCTCATGGCTTCTAAGTATCTTATGACATGAATTGCCGGGAAGTGCGTCAACTCATTCAGTGAGAGTAGAGACAATACATTATTCATATCCGGGTCTAATTGCGATTTGTTGCGCGACATGTCTACTATTGCCCAATTCAGTAGAGACTGTAGATGAGTATATCCTATCATGACTCCCTCACAATCTGAGGTCTTAGAATCCTGGCAGAACCCTCTGAAAAATGAAATCATATCATTATCGTTCTCATTTTGATCAGGTTCCTTAACGAATTCAAAATTGACCTCTTTCACACGTTCCGCTATAGTGCTCCAAGTACAAGTGCTCTTGAAGACTTCAAAGTACCTCTCTAGGCTTTCCCAAAGAGATCTTCTTTCCTCAAACTCACTGACTTGATACTTTGTCACACACTTTTCGACGTATACGCCAAGGAAGCTGGATTTAGTTATTCTTTTGACTTTGTGTTCCCCATGCTTCCTTTCGATAGATCTATAGTTCTTGACCAGGCAGTTGCGTTCGAGGGTTTTGAGCAATTGAGTGACTACGTCTAAGCTCCTGAAAGATTTGATGAATGAAACCAACTCAATTGCCAATTGTGTCTCATGAAGTTCAACCAGGCTGGAGACCAATTGCTCTAAGAGAGGCAACAGAGGTTTCTGAACGTTAACACCATTTATGTTCTTCTCCAGTATTGGAATGATCTCTGGCGATGGGATAGTAGGTGTAATCAAAGTGGTAAATACCTTCGCTGGTACTGGGGCTTCCTTAAAGCAGTACAGGTATATCAGAACTAGAATAGAGACATCATATGGCGCTAGCGAAGTCGTGATCTTCAGATTAGATTTAGCAACCATAATCTTTCAGGTAGTCTCATTCAGCCTCGCTTTTTGAAAGCGATTGTGTTGATGGTCATCGCCAGTCAAGTACACAAGAAGCTTAGACGGCACTATGCAAGAAATTGATTGAAACTTGGCAGTAATCTGATTTATAATAGCTTGCTCTGTAAACAGCAGATATCGAGAATAAATACTGTATATAGGCCATAATTCCTTGGGAGAGTCGACCATCGAGGTTTCCGGCTGCTTCAAGTGGATGCCATTACTGGCGTGAAATTGCTCTATTACAACAAGATCCCAATATATAGTGGTGTGAATACGGCATGCTTACTCTAAATAGCGATACGATGTGAGGATCAAAGGCTTATTTGGAAGCGCACCAGGTACTGGTAGTAAGATTCTTAGTTTATTCCTTTTCTCGTTAACGTCAGTGATGAGCCCAAACCCTAAGATGGGCGCCTTTTGTATTATCTGGGGTCCAGCTTTCCGATCAGCGTAGGAGATAGCAACTAGGGCGTGTTGTAGGTTGCTGGGGTTGATCTCCACAGGTAAAAGTTGTTGCGGAGTTTCTTGGCTGTCTTGAGTATCTTCGAGAAGATTCTTGGGTCTATAAACGGTTATATCTTCAAAGCTCACCCCAACAGCATAAGGACTCAGAACCGTTTCTGGTGTTCCATAGAAGAACTCTCGTATAGCACTTCGTTGCAAGGATCTTTTGTAAGCATCTTCAGGTTTGACACATCCAGATATTTTTGGAAGGCTCACAATGTGACTGCCAACCATGGGACCCAATCTTTTAGCAATTTCGTCAACAGTTTGATTATCTGACATTCCCAAGAATACGACAACGTTTACTTTGAACAGTTTCACGTAGAATTCCAGATCATTGTATTCTTTGTCCAGCTCTGATATAGCCGGTATATCTATCATCAATCCCGACCTGCGCACAAGAGAATCATTCATCAGCCTGTCGTTGACGCCAGCACTCAGTTGTTCGACGTAATCCAGATACAATTGCTTATTCTCCGCTATTCTCTCCAGCCCAAAATTCCTCACTAGCGGCTGTTTACTATGCAATGGTGTTGCACCACTGGTCATACTTTGACCCCATGTACTGCACTGAACATCCAGGATGTCCGATATCGGCGTGGCTGTAACGCAACCCGGTGGCGAGAAGATGCCTTGCTGTGGATCAAGATTCACGTACATTGGTTGGTACGACTTGAATTTTATTCCGTAAGAACACAGCGTTCTGCAAAGTGTCGTTTTTCCGCTACTTGGCTCTCCAATGACAAGCACCCTGGGACCATCGAAACTAGAGCTTCTCATCTTCTCCAATGCAAAATGCAGATTGTAGACAAACTTGGCTGTAGAGTTCACCGATATGCTTAGCTTTTCGCTGCTCAATTCTGGACATCGCCATTCCAGTTCGACATCTTCGATTGCAAAAAGACCAAATTTATAATTTCGAAAGTTGTACTCTCTGCCAACGGCCAACTCAGTACCAAATATTTCAGCAATCCCAGAGATAACTCGAACCGTTAACCTCGTATCCGGGGAAACTTCCACATTCCACTCTGAGCTCTGTGCAATTGATAGTTTGTGAAATTCATCATCTCCGCCGGGACTTGTCAATGGCTGACTCTGATCGGTAATCCCAGGTAAACTCTCCATACTACGCAAACCACAGCTTGCCTTTAGCTATTGGTCGGGTCGAGCTCTTTGTTCAACCTTCGGTAGTCCTCATAAGCACTAACTAATCAACTGTCATATTTAACGGTACCTCTTGACCACTATAAGGCCATTCTATACTTAAATGAACTTGATTCCTAGTCTCTGCCCTCTGCCAAGTATTTTGGATCGGTGGATCTAAGTGCCCACTCAGTCCAAGAGCCGTCGTAAAGCTTAACGTTTTCTACGCCAGCGAGTTCCAGCGCTTTCTTGATAATGCAGCCGGACACACCGGTTCCACACATGGCGATCGTGGGCTTTGCCGGGTCGAAAGTGTCCTGTAAACTCTTGAAAGCAGCATTGAGTTTCAATTGCATCTCCTCGGTGCTTGCAGGGAAGGCTTTCGTCTCTGGGTCCAGGACTTCAGTGAATGGAAGAGGTTGGGTGCCGGGGATGTGGCCCGAGGGCAAACCTGGTCTGGGCTCTGGGGCCTTTCCTTCAAATCTGGCCAACGATCTGGCATCAAAAACGTTGTACTTCTTGGATAACTCATTTCTTGTGACAAGGTCTAGTATTTCGCTGTATTCCACGATATTCTCTGGGCATAGATTGACATCTGATTTATACTCAGTGGCTTGGTATGGTGAATAAGCAGTCTTTTGAGTGGTTTCCGTAGTGTATCCTGCCTTTTTGTAGAGTGGGAAGTTGTTCAACAGGTAAACCGGTTCGTGACCAAACATTGACAAGGTCCATGCACACCTTGGAGCGCTGAAATTGCCAATTGTGTCGTAGACAACCAGAATGTCATCCCTCTTAATCCCCAGCTGACTCATGGCTTTGTTGAAAGTGGGCAAGTCTGGGGCCATGTGGGGATAAGGAGACTTTGAGTCCTTCACTCCATCGATATCGAAGAAGACAGCATTTGGAATACGTTCCAACTCTAGAAACTCTTTTTTACCGTCTCTTTTCCATGCAGGAAGATACCAGGTTGAGTCAACAGGGATTACTCTGCGTGAAGTCTCCTTTTGCAGTAGTTCAACGAATGCTTTGGGTGAAATGAGCTTATACAGAGGCATGAATAATGGTTTAATACCAGCAGGGAGATGAACGTAGTCAATGTGGGTTTCACTGTAACCTCGGTTTTGCAAGGGCGACTGATCAATCTCATTATCAAGCGAGAAACGTACCAGGAATACTTAACAAAGAATGAGAGAAAGAGGTCCGAGATGACCTTGGTTACGATTAGTTAGACTCAGAAAGTGGCTGTGAGAGAGTTACGCAATTGCCCAGAAATTGGTTTTCTTGCCCTTCATTCTCTCGAAGTCAAGCTGCCCCGTAGGACGTTTATACAACATGCACGAAGCGCCAAAAAGCGCCGACTCGATGAACCTGTAAGTACTTATCGGATCAGCTGTTAGTGAATTAAAAGCCACTAGGGTGATATATCAATCTACCGCATCGTTCTCGATTTCCTAGATCAATTTCCCAGATCGAGGTAAAATACTCAGCAATCGGTCGCCAATGACTTACCGCCTTTTACATCTGCTGGAATGATGAAAGTGCTTCAATGGATTTCTTGCCAATAAATTGATTACTTGATTTACATGAGGCTTTTTCTTTTTTCGCAGATCCAATTATGAAAAATTCGATGCTTAACGTGGTCAAATGTGCCTAACTTGAAAGGTGGCCAGTTGGACCGTTTGATGTCGACTTTTCTCTTGTCCAGTGGCATGGGCTATTGGATTGATGGGATCTGTTTGCAAAGTAGGTGATATTTCGCCGCTATTTCAGGTTAAACAAACGGCGTTTGGCGGTAGAGGATGCTTCAGTGTTGGGCCTCTGAAAAAAGGCACTGTTGTGCTGGAGGCTAATGACAGCGTAGGGGTGACTATTGCGCATGAGTTTCGGAAGGAGGTTTGCCATAATTGTTTCTTGTACCAGAATGGGACGCACATGAAAGTGAGGTTGAAATTTGCAGATATAGCTCATCTCATCGACCCCGGTTGCAAAATCAGCGGAAAGTCTTTTCTTGGAGCTGGGCTGTGGTTTTGCTCGGGGCCTTGTAAGCAGGAGTACATCTCCCGACCCTTCGCCATCGAGCTTGTAGAGTGCTATGAAGTCTTGCTTCATACGCTGAACATCATGCAGAAGAGGACAGTAGATCAGAAAGAAGAGGCAATTCAGGACAGTATGTCAGAGGAGACCATTGAAGTGGCATGGAAGAAGATTAACGACTCTTGGATACCGAGAATCGACAAGATGAAGCCCTCCAAAAGACTAGGTCAATTGCCGTACATCGAAGAAGAAGAGTACAGCTGTGCGAGATTTGTCGCCAAAACGCTATTCAAACTCAAACATCTCGACCCATACTCAAAAACCATGACCACCTTCCAAACCCTTCAATCTAACGAACTGAGTAAAATCACCAGGTTCCCAGTCCTTCTGAATTTCCAGATAACGGTCTTCAAAACCTTGTATCTGCTGCTACCGGAGCAGTTCCATAATGACTTGTCGACGGATTTATTCAGGCACATAATGGGATCAGAATACGGGAATGCTTTTGGTATTTGGGAGGAGCAAGAGGTGCCGGAAAACAGGGAATTTCTCGGATACTCAGTGTTCCCTAGAGCGTCATATTTCAACCACTCCTGCAATCCAAACATCACAAAGTCTCGTGTGGGCAGGACAATGCTTTTCACCCTGAACAAAGACGTACCGCAAAATGAACCACTCTGCATCGACTATTCAGGTCTCCTGGAGCAGCCAGTGATCAAACGTCGTGAGCTTCTGAGGCAGAATTGGTTTTTCGATTGTTTATGCAGCAGATGTGTATCAGAGCTGCAAGCGATCCATTAAAGCCTCTTCGAGTGCAGATTTACTCACGCTTAAGTTGGAGGAAGTCTCACTATCCGAGGCGTTTGAGTTGGCACTGCTTTTCTGAGCATTTTTTTCATCACCTAGTGGATTCTTGGAGTTGCTTAGGATCCGTGAAGTATGTAACTGTTGTAGAGTCTTCAAAGTTGTATCCTTCGTGTCACTAATCGCTTTATCTTCCAGAAGCTCTTGCTCGACGAAATGGCTGTCGCTGTCGGTCAAAGTGTGCACACCGGCCGTTGGTTCGAACTGTCTCACGCTGGTTTGTCTGCTGCCATCGTTATCGCTGGTTGTCATCATCTTCCTCTCGATCTGTTGCTCTAATAACTTCAAATGAAGCGCAAACAACTTGTAGCTACGCTTCTTGAGGAAATAATCAGGAGCCTCCAGGCTCTGTGCCAGCTCCTTCCAATCGATCTGGTCTTGATAATCGTCAAGTTTGGATATAATGGCCCATAGCTGTCTCTCTTTCTCGGAATTCCAGTCAAAAGGGGCCGGGTCCACAAATCCTGGGGGACGATTCCCGTTAACCCTCACATATACAACGCTATTCCCATTATTCATCTGAGCTCTGAACGTCTCTCATATAGATATTCTACCTTCGAATCTGAATATTCATTCAAGGTGATTTGCTAGGTGGATTTACAAGGCGCGATGACATATAGACTAAGAGACAACGCTAGCGCAACACGGGACTGAACTTGGCATCAGTTTGAGTGTCGTTGTGTCCTGTAAGGTGGATTTAACTAGAGCTGGTAACTATATCACGATACAATATAACAGTAAGCATGCTGAGAAATGTCGGAGGATGAGACTGTCACTTCACAGCTGCACTCTACGATCAACCCGGAATGGATGCATGTTCAGTTGAATGATTATGATTTCTACCTCACGAAACCTAGCTCTCTGGATCCCCATCATGGGACAAGCTTACCAATGAATAGGTTTTTCAGAGTCCCTGTTATAAGAGTCTACGGTTTCTTACCTACTGGTCATCAAGTCCTCTGTCACATCCATGGAGTCTTTCCCTACATATTTATACGGTACGATGGAGAGGAAAGTGACAGCGTTCCGATCATCAATCAGAAATGTGCTCAGCTGCATAACGTGCTTGAAATCAAGTCCCAGTTATCGATGATCAAGAAGAAAGACGTTAAGCAGGTGAAACAAAATATCAGCGATCTTAAATACATTGCCAATGTTTCAGTCGTCAAGGGTGTCCCATTTTATGGCTTCCATGTTGGGTATTCACTCTTCTATAAGATATCCTTGCTTGACGCAGGGTTCATGAACAGATTATCCGATTTAATCAGAAATGGCAAGATGTTTGACAAGCGAGTTGAGACTTTTGAATCTCAACTGCCGTATTTGTTACAATTTTCGGCTGACTTTAATCTATTTGGATGCACCTGGATGGACTTTGACCAGTGTTACTTCCGAAAACCCGTTCTCAATACAGCACTCGACCTTGATAAGATTTTGTATGATGAGAGTCTGGGGAAAATACTAGGGCAGTTTTGTGATAAAAATTCGAATGTCTTACGCGAGCGTGAATTTCCCAGGATGGGGAACGGCTTACTTGAGGTCGATATATTGCCGCACTTCATTCGTAACATAGATGAATTACACTTTAGAGACTTGCATCACGATTTTCGCGAAAAGAGAGACAATGCTTCAAGCCTCTTGACCAAGCCATATGTGTCGTCAACAAAAAAGATCATTCGAGATATAGCGCTACAAAGGCGAATATCTTCTTTGGAGCCGTACGTTCCAATCGCCAGTGTCCAACGTGTGGCTGGTGAAAAGACGCAATGGCAGTCCTCGAAAACCTTTGAGGAAATTTATGATAAAGCCAGAAAGAGAAGAGACACTGGAGTCAACGGTCAGGTATTGAATTTTGATACGTTTGTTGCAGAATCGAACCCAGCGACAAGTAGAAATGACATTAAGGTGGTACGTGATTCTCTTTCTGAACTTTGGCCTAAACGCCCCGATTTTTCTATTTCTTTGGAACCACAAGAAGATATCCCCCAGGTCATTGACACATTAGATTGTGGGTACAATGCTGCTGAGGTTAGTGATGAAGAAGTTAACGAATTCCTCAGCTCTCAAGACTATCAACAACCGAAAGGTAAAGAGAAGTTAAATGATAAACCTGATCATGGAAATCAAGATGAACTCTCTTCAGAATATCCAGTGGGTCTCAGAGACGTCGTTCTAACTCAGAACATGGCCAAAATGCGTAGTAAAAGAAGCAGATCCTCACACAGTTTGACATATCCAAAAGAGTGGAAAAAATCTAAAGTCAAAAGAGCTGGGATCAGACAAGGAGGAGGCTCTTACACATTTAAGAAATTTTCTTTAGAGTATTGCATGATTTTAGATGACCTGGAAACGAAAGGATTTCCCAAGATTGATTACAATGATCCATTTTTCAGCAATCCACTGGATCTTCGGCAGAAACCCTACGTTTATGCAGGTAAAAGGTTTGAGATAACCTCACCTTATTTGAGCTGTCGGCTTCCGGTCCCATTTCAAAATGAGCATTTATCAGAAGGCATCAAGAGGAAGGAAAAGGTGTTTACTTCTTGGAAATACATTAGAAAACCGCCCAAGTATGACAAAATTGCTAAAGAGATGTTTGATAAGAAAAGGAGGCAGTTTAAATCGCAATTGGAAAATCCTGCTTCTAAAGTTGAAATGTTGTTCAAAGGAAACACCGATCAAGAAAAAAAAATGGCAGGCTCAACTATGCATACATCTTTGACGCACTTCAGTGTAGAGATTCATGTTCAAACAGAGGGATCGAAATTGCCAGATCCCAAAAATGACAAGGTATCGATTGTTTTCTGGTGCCTCGAAAAGGAGTCCTATCCTTTCGATCTAAATGTCTCGCCTGTTGGTATAATGGCTCTCAAAGACCCCAAAAGCGATGCTTATTTTGACCAACGGGTCCAAGAAGCTGCAGGTGATATACCTGTTGCTTTTTATGAAGAAGAGTTCGATCTATTAGATGCTCTGATAGACATTGTTTTAATATTTGACCCTGATATCTTGTCCGGCTTTGAACTTCATTCAGCATCTTGGGGCTACATTGTTGAACGATGTAGAATCGCACATCACTTCAATTTTGCCGATGAAATCTCCAGAGTGAACATCAATGCCAAGACTACAACACGGGATCAGTGGGGATATTCGCACGCCTCTGCAATCACCATATCTGGGAGACATATGATCAACATATGGAGGGCAATCAAGGATGACTTGGCCCTCACAAAATACACAATCGAGAATGTTAGTTATGTGGTCTTTCAGCAGCGATTGCCACATTTTTCATCTCAATCTCTTTCGGCATTGTGGAGAGATAGTCACAGAGTGGCTGGACTAAAGACGGTTTTAAGTTACTGGTTAGATCGGCTCCAATTGAATATTCGACTACTTCAAAAGCAGGAGTATATTCCTCGGATGACTGAGTTGTCCCGTTTGACTGGAATAGATTTTTATTCTGTTTTCTACAGAGGCTCTCAGTACAAAATAGAATCGATTCTTTCCAGGCTATGTAAAGCAGAGAGTTTTGTGATGGTGGCTCCAAGCAAGAATCGGGTTAAGCAACAGAATGCTTTAGAATGTGTTCCCCTAGTAATGGAGCCCGAGTCTGCGTTTTACAAAAGTCCTTTGGTGGTACTTGACTTTCAGTCACTGTATCCTTCGATTATGATGGCGTACAACTACTGTTACTCCACCATTTTGGGCAGAGTTCGAGAATTGGATCCTAAGCGGAACGTAATTGGAGCGACAGAAATTTCTATCCCACCTGGTTTGCTGTCCTTACTCGCTGATCATATAATCATTTCTCCCAATGGAATAGCATATGTCAAAAGCAGCATTCGTAAGTCAACTTTATCCAAAATGTTGGAAGATATACTCGACACCAGGTTCATCGTGAAAAAGACGATGACTGATATTGGAAAGAGTAATCCAATGTTGAGCCGGCTGCTTAATAGTAGGCAGTTGGCTCTGAAACTGATAGCGAATGTGACATACGGCTACACCTCGGCTTCATTTAGTGGTCGAATGCCCTGTTCTGATTTGGCGGATAGCATTGTGCAAACTGGTAGAGAGACCCTTGAAAAGGCGATTACTTTAATTGAAGATAATGCAGACTGGGGTGCAAAAGTAGTTTATGGTGATACCGATAGTCTGTTTGTCTATTTACCGGGGAAATCCAAGGAAGAAGCCTTCAAGATAGGAAAGGCCATAGCTGAGGATGTGACGAGAAGTAATCCTTCGCCTATTGTCCTAAAATTTGAAAAGGTCTACCACCCAAGCTTACTTCTCAGCAAAAAAAGATATGTTGGGTACATGTACGAAAAGAATGCACAGCAAGATCCCATTTTTGACGCCAAGGGTATCGAAACTGTTAGGAGAGATGGTCATCGTGCTCAACAAAAAATAGTTGAAAAGGCCATCCGAATACTGTTCAACACGAAAGACCTATCAAAGGTCAAAGAGTACATTCAAGGAGAGTTTACCAAGATCCAGCTGGGTACCGTATCAGTGCAAGATTTTTGTTTCTCTAAGGTTGTCCGACTGGGATCTTATAAAAGTGAACAAACGGCACCGCCTGGTGCAGTCGTTGCAACACGTATGATGCAAAATGACCATAGGGCTAGGCCCCAGTATAAGGAAAGAGTCCCTTACGTGGTGATAAAAGGACCTGCTGGTCAGTTGCTGCGAGAAAGGTGCGTCTCTCCGGAGGAGTTCGTGGCAAATGGAAGCTCTGAGCTTGATTCTGATTATTACATAAACAAAACATTGGTGCCACCTCTAGAACGGCTATTCAATGTTCTAGGTATCAACGTTTCAGAGTGGGCTTTCGAGCTACCAAAGCTAAAGAACACGAGAGTCAGCATGGACACGAAGAATATTGACACCGGCCTTACTTCTATCCACTGCGTGAACTGCCACGGAGAAGTTGAACAAAAAGACAGCCTTCTTTGCATAACATGTTGCAGTCGACGCGATATCACGGCTGCCCAACTGACCCTGCGCACAGCCTCTGATGATGCGAGGCTCAAAGCAGTAGCCACCGTTTGTCGAACATGCTGTTATCGATATACTCGTGATGCCAGCGAATTCGGCGATTCTATCGCTGTCTGCTGCGATTCGTACGATTGTCCAGTATACTTTGAGCGAATCAAGGCCAAGGGATACGTCACCTCTAAGAAACACATTCTTTCCGTGAAAGCACTGAGTGCCATCAATAACTGGTGACTGATTGGACGTATATGCCCTATTCCGCTTAGCAACTCTGGTCCTTCATTGCGAGTAGCAGTTGCTCAGGGTAGAATCGCACAAGCAGTGTCACGCAAGCTGAAGAAAAAAGTGCTTTGCACAGGACTCAATTTTTTTAATGCATATATAAATTGAATCGATTTCTATGGTCCCCCCAGGGCCTGCTGGCTGTTGTGGTAAAAGGTTCTGATTTTTTTTATTATTTATTTTGTGACACTGTCAAGGTGACAGACGCTGTCGCGCGACATCAAATTTTTTATTCAAGCTCATCTCATCTCTCATCTCATCTCGAGATGAGAAGTCCATTTAAAGCTCAATCGGCATCGCTGAACGTTCTTTGAGGCCGCCTAAATTGTTTCCGAGTCTCAATGCCTCTGTCCAAGTCACTATCAAAGATTCAGAAGAATCTCAAGTCTGGTGGTAAAAAGCCAACGGTTCATCCAAGAGGTCGTAAATTCCAGCAGCTAGCAAGAGGAACTCTGCGTGAGAATAAAATAGCTGCCAAGAAGAAGGCACATAACGAGCGTAGGTCGAATGAGCTAGCTAGGGTGAAGTTTATTCAAGATGTGATCAACACGGATTCATTTAAGGACAGAGCCACTTTTGATCATAAGGAAGTTGCAGTATTTATTCAACAGTTCATTTCCCGAGATGATTCGGAGCTAGAAGATCTTAAGAAGAAGAGAAGACAGAATAGGCCACCTTCCAATAGACAGTTGATCCTCCAACAAAAGAAAGACTCGGAAACACAGGAATTCGAGAAAGGATTTCTATGCCCTGATCTGACAGACGAGAAGAACGTTACATTCTTGAGAAACTGGAACAACTCCTTCGGTCTGATGAGCACACTGAAGCTTGTTAGGATAAACTCTCTGGGTGATCAAGTTGTCGGTGGTAACGCCCAATCAGCTGCCAACAATGCGGATGTAGAGATGCAGTAATGGGTTATTTTATTTGGGCATGTTTTCGTCCTTTTTTTCACTGTTCCTGTCCAGCATTTGGTGACTGCCTGGCGATCTGGCTTGGGTTTTGTATAACCCATAAAGAGAAACGGCTAGAACTGCTATCCAGAGCCAAGAGTTTTTACCCAACACATGACTCCCATTTTGAGAGCTGGGAGCTACAGTTCTCTGAAATGCTATCGTCTCAGAGTTATCGTATAGGTCACCAACCAGTTTCCATCCTTTGCTCTCAAATTGTGTGATAACACTGAGAGTCTCCTCTGGGGCATTTTTAGAGCTGTTTATAATTCCAAATAGGTCTTTGTAATTTATATTGAACGGGCTACTGTCATTAGTCAATGGAATGATTCTCTGCTTTTGACTAAGCAGGTTGTAAATCAGTAGCTCTGCAGGCTGATCCCGACCAACAAGAGAACCATTCTCATTAGGAGATAAGATCTTTGAAACAGCGGTTTTGAAATTTTCCAGTCGATTGACCTTGTATTGCTTGTAGACCGAATTTTGGAACAGTAATTTGCCTGGAGAAAGCTTGAAGTTTTCATTGGTAGTTTGATCCCAACTGAAGTGTTTTGGGTCCTCCCAAGCATACTTTCTTCTTCGCTCTCCACGCTTCCCGGCTTTTTGAAGGTAATTCCCAAGAGATTCGACATCTATATCCTTAGTCGTAGGTTTCAATCCCACAGACTCCGTGCTATGAGGCCTAACATTATCGAAAACATCGTAATCTGTCTTGGATAACAATGCGTTTCCTTGTAATTTCTCTACTTTGTCTATTACATGTTGCAATCGATCTCTTGCCTGGGGCTTAATCCTCAACATGGGTTGTTGCTTGGAATTAACGGCTTTAGAACTTACTAAAGTTTTTGGAATAGCTATATTTGAGGGATTCTTACCTCTAGCCATCACTATGGCTTCCCAAACTTCATGCTCGTTGATACGGTGTTGCATAATCATCTCACATAGCTTTCTGGTCGATAGTTCGCCTTGATTAGACAGATACTCCATAGCCCTAAACTCTTGAGAGCCTCTCAAGGGACTCAATCCGGACTCGGCTAAGCCTATTAGGTTCTTCCTGAACTGATTGATAGCCTTCCTTCTGGATGAATCGGGGCTAAACACTGCATCCCAATCGATACGTTTCCGTTGAGCAGTAACATAGCGAACAGTTCTACAAAGCATGCTACAAGCTCTCAGCTTATGGCCATATCTGACATGAATTGGCACCATCAATTCACCTTATAAGCTTGCCTTGTTCGCAGAGTTGATCTGTAAGCTCGAAGACTTTCTTCGACACTTTGTAAAAAGACCACCTCGACAAAGGACCGAATTGTAACTTTTCAGAGGCCTGAAGTTATCGTTTGAAGTACTGCACAATGCCCCGTGATTTGACCACCCTCGATAATGTCTACGAGAACAACCTAGGTACCTTGATGAAGCTGTCCAATTCAGTTTTGCCGGTACAATATCCCGAAAGCTTCTTCCAAGAGCTCTTCCCCAAAGGTAAGAATGGCTCAAAGGACACTTTCTTCGCTGAATTGGGCTACTACAGTGAAGTTGCAGTTGGTGGAGTGAAGGCCAAGTTACTGACCAACAAGAAGGGCGATGTTCTGCCTCAAGGTGTCTATATTGAAATCCTAGTTGTGTTGGAGCATTACAGAAACAAAGGAATCGGCAGCAAATTGTTGAACTACGTTGAAACAGAGTGCAAAAGACACTTCCAACACGATATATATGTCCATGTTGCATGCGACAACGATTCCGCGATCCGGTGGTATATTAAGCACGGCTTTGCCAAAGAAGGTGAAGTGCTCAAGAATTACTACAAAGATACCAGAGGATCACCAGATTGTTTTATTTTGAAGAAGCATATTTAAGAGCTGGCATTAAACGTTATATAGATTTTTATCAATGCATGGGCAGTACTAGTTACGTGCGAGAAGATTCTCGAGATCAATCAGTTTCATTGACACCATCTTCTTCCACCTCAGTATCAGTATCGATATCTGTGTAGTCGTCTTCGCTGTCCTCTTCTGCTTCGTCTTCGTCCTCGGCATCTGAGTCATCGGATGATTCATAGTCTGATTCAATTTGATCCACATCATCAATGCTTTTCTCCTTGCCTTGCAGTGGTGGTTGTTCACGCACTTGCATGGTCATTGTGAAATCCAGATCAGTGGTGAAGTAATCTGTAGATTTGATGATGACTCTAAAAAAGGCATCACCGACCTCGGATGGGGCTGGTTGACCTAGCGGAATCTTAATTGTACCAATTTTCCAATCCTCGGGGTTGAACTCTACATCCAAATCCTTGATCTTTCTTTTATCGAAGTCTCTGGTCAAGTTCTGGAACGACAGCTTTTCAACTACGACAGGACTTTGCATGATTTTAGCATCCTTTTGCAAAGTCACCAAACAGCACAAAGCATTGCGTCTTTTGGATGGGAAAAAAGGAGCGTATGAATAGGGCATCAGTGGTTCGGATTCCATTATATTGAAAGGATTCTGCTGAAACTCGAAGTCTTGGGGTTCCTCCAACATTGATTCTGGAAAAAGTTCCGGTGAGATCATTTTTTGCTTAGGCGAACGAACAAGCAGTTTGATAGAGATATGCGGTGTGGATTGTGGAGTCACTTGACTCTCACCTGGAACCATAAACTCTGCTTTGATCAATTTCAGGTGGGGGATACTTGACGCAACAGTCAAAGTCTGTTTTAGTTGCGCTTCATCTTCAATGCCCAAGATCTTGGCAATTTCTTCGTCCTTGTAAGTGAACAGTTTTCCCAGTGTGTAAATTTCATCCACAGATCCTTGTAGAAACTTCTGCTTGTCGACGTTGGGCAGCTGCATGATCTGGCGATGTGGCGTGTGAGGAACAGCCTGGACGATACATTTGAAAGCCTCCAAAGTGACATTAGCAATTTCGGTATTTCTGACACCACAAGACAAATCTAGCAATCCATGCAATAAAGAGTGACACTTACCAACCACTCTGAAACGAACAGCTTTGTCCTTGATACTAGAGGTATCTGTGCGATTTATGTGGTCATGGATCAATTGTTCAAAATCCTTGGATGTCAACTCAGGGAATAAGATCTTGAACTCCTCCGCTTTGGAGATCCAGTTGATAATAAGGTCCACCGTGACGATTTCCGAAGGCTTGTAGTTGATCAGCCTGTCAACAAAGTGAGATGCAGTCTTGACATGAATTCCCTTTTTAGTGTAAGATCTGGTTCTTGACCACCATTTGCTTACAAGGTATGGCAGCACGATACTCAACAGCAAAACGTATGTAAGAACAACCAAAGGAGATGCTGCGCGATCAACCAGGAAGCTAGGGATCGCAATACCGTGGCTCACAGTTTGAGGACCATCAGGATGACCGTATGTCAGATAGTTGGCCTTAGTGATCTCATCCGTAAGCGCTTCGTAGGCCTTCGAGATCTGCACATACATCTCCTCGATCTTGGTCCTCTCCTCGGTCGACAAGTTCTTTGCCAATTTATCGGGATGAAATTTCAGCGATAGCTTCCTGTAGGCAGACTTAATGTCTCTATCAGATGCGCTTGGCGTAACACCCAAAAGTGCATAGGGATCGAATGCCGCAGTCGCAGAGGCCTCGAGGGAGTCATTGTTTCTGATTCTTTGCACCAAAATGGCAAACAAAGCCCATCCTGCCACTAGAAAGATGTTTCTCTTGCTCCATACCCTGGATCTTTTGCTCTTTTCGTACGCCAAGCGGAAAGTTCTCACCTCATCGCTCATCAAATCATCATTGATCTTCGCCGTGGTCTTCTGCACCTCCCGCTGCTCGTCATCCCGCTCTACTCGACCGCTGAACAACCGGTACGCTTGCGATATGGTCAGTGGAACCAGCACCATAAACAGCAACGTCAGAAGGAAAAACGGCCATGTCTCACTGGACTCATCGTACTCGTAGCTCTGTGGCATGGCTGCACTTACAGTTTCAACAATAAGACCCTCTAAACAACGGTTGTATGCTCTTCAATGGTCTCTAATCCTGGTTTATTGGTGATTCTTAGACACGCTGTGCTTAAGACGGCTTGAAAATGCACCTCGTACAAAGTGATGTTCTCTGAGATACGAAGATTTGAAACAATTGAAGCAGTTTAAGCCGCCCTGCTCCACTTTTAATGAGTTCTACGGTCTCTTGTTACTATTAGGCGATTATTAGGTACTTCAGGAGGTCCTGGTAGCTGCCTTTTACGGTGCTTTTGTGCTAATGGACTCATGTGGTGAATTTTTCAATATAGCGGTGAAAAAAAATGTCGTACCTAGATGGAGATGCTTAGAACGACTACCATCAGTTTGTAAGAGTTTGAACAGTTTCCTGTGTCGTTGCTGGCTTCATTGCTGCGTGATAGAATTGTCGAGATGAGTGGGTATCACAATGTCAATAGTATAAACGTAATGGCTCAGCAGCAGTCGCAGCAGAACCGAGTGAAAGTTGGAGTGAGAAACTGGCAAAACGCTACGGTGCAGGATCTGATGAACTTTTTGAGTCGAAACACTCGTATAGCCATCACGGGAGCCACCGTGGAAGGTCCTTTGGTTACCGGGTTCGTGCAATCCAGGGCTGACGCAGATGCATTGGTGAAATGGAACGGGATAAGGTTCGCTGGTAACAACCTGAAGTTTGAGATCCTAGACGAGGCAAACGGGGGCACTTCTAATACGATTGTGCTACTTAAGAACTTCTTATACAGAAGGTACAATGCGCAGACCAAGATGTTAGACCTGGGAAACCTGCACGGCGATCCCGATTTGGTCCAAAAAGGTCTCTTTTCTTCCATTTCCACCCAGTCAAAGATGTTCCCGGCACTTATGAAGCTAGCATCTAAGGAACCCTCGTTGGTGGTGGAGAGTGTCAACCTGTCAGATAACAATTTGAAGGATGTCTCCGGTGTGACCACTTTGGCACAAACTTTCCCCCGGTTGAAGAACCTGTGCTTGGCAAACAACCAGATTTCTAAATTCAGAACTTTGGAAGTGTGGAAGAACAAGTTTAAAGATCTAAGAGAACTGTTGATGACAAATAACCCGATAACAAATGATAAGCTATATCGATCTGAAATGCTCAGATTGTTTCCCAAGCTTGTAATCCTGGATAGCGTGGTAGTCAGAGATGAACAAAAACTAAACGGCATATATTCACTTCCTGTGAAACTACAACAGTTTTTCTTCGAGACCAATGACCTAGGTTCTTCGTCTACTGATTTTGTTACCAACTTCTTAAACTGTTGGGACACGGACAGGACACAGGTTTTACCACTTTATACATCTCAGTCTCAGTTTTCCATCTCAGTTGACTCCTCCATGCCACCATCATCAGTGCCAGACTCCGATCAAAATCCGTCGTTTGGCTACTACCTGTCATTATCTCGTAACATCAGCAAAGTTTCGAGTGAAAAATCCATACAACAAAGGCTTTCTATGGGGCCAGAGGCTATACTCAACAGCTTCAAATCTGTACCAAAAACCAAACATCATTTGCAAGATGCGCCAAACGATTATTCCATGGAAGTTGTGTCTTTCCCACAGATCAATGGCTTCATAATAACACTGCATGGATTCTTCGAGGAGACAGAAAAACCAGAAGTTGATGCTTTCAGTAAACCAACTGGTACTACAAGATCAAGACGATTTAACCACGGGCATAATACATCAAATAATAGACTTTCAAAAAAATCATTCGACAGAACCTGGGTGCTTGTGCCAACTGGCACCGGTGTTGTCGTAGCTTCAGATCTAATTACTATCAGGCCATACACTAGCGCTGCTTGGGTCATACCTTCTTTGAATGCTCCAGATCCATCTACTGCGTCCCCTGCCCCAGTTGTGGGTGCTGGCGGGCCTGCAGTACCAGGTGTTGTTCCAGGAAGCACCGGCTCCGTTGGGGCACCACTCTTACAGCCTAGCAATCCTGCTATGCCATTGAACGGAGCTGCAGTTCCTCAGCTAGCTCCAACTCTTCAGCTTCCGCCTGACGTTCAAGCTCGCCTAAATCCAATTCAGTTGGAACTACTGAACAAACTGCATCTTCAAACAAAATTGAATGCCGAGTTTACATACATGCTCGCAGAGCAGAGTGGTTGGGTTTATGAAGTAGCAATGGAGGGTTTCCAAAGCAGTGTAAACAACTTGCCCAGAGAAGCTTTCATTCAATGAATTCATTCTGTCATATAGTCCAACTTGGAAGTAGATACTGACATCAAGGCCAAGAGATATCGAATTAACGTATAAACGAATTCATGTGTCCTTTCATCCTTTTCTGCCGAGTTAGTTCCTCATATGTTGCGCCACAATCGAACTTTGTGTCGCCGTTATAGATAAAAAAAAATATGATGAACATTACAAAGAGGTGAATCAAAGTCAATCTCTCAGAGATTTGATTGATTTGTCATAAGTCTCGTGAAATTTATCATGAGAGCTCCACCGCCGCCTAGAAGGTCAAGATCGCGATTTGCGGTGCTTTGCATTGTGCGACTGCGTCAGTTGGTAAGTGGTCATAAACTGAAGAAGCGTTGGCACCTGCACAAGCTTCACAAATTTCAAAGACAAGGGTTGATCTGTGTCAGTCCAGGGTCTGGGATTCGTGCCGAAGATATGATGAATATTCCAAGCTCTTTACAACCAAGGAATGTCAGGCAAAGGCCTTTGTTAATTGCTGCTTTCCCAAAAGGATGCTCGCGTTCACCAAGAGTTCGGGTATTGCAAAGAAACAGGCTCTCGAAATTGATGATCAGCAAGAGAAAGTATAAGCTGAAGCGTTTTGATATTAAAAGTCACCGTGGAACTGAGGAACAGAATAGCACAGTGACGCACAGATGTGCTCAGACTGTAGGATCGATAAAAAAAGTTACTGCGAGTAATGCAGATGTGAGGGTTATCTTCCATGAGACTAATGTGATTAAATGCTCGAACATAGGAGTTACTTCTGAGGGAGGCCAATATTCTCCTGAATTATTTGAATTTGCTCCCAACCAATCAATCAGGATTCGTGATTACCCATCACTCAGAAGAAAATCGTCAGGGCTAGGAAAAGTGGACCAAGGTGCAGAAAGTGATCGTGAATCAGTTAGCTCTTTGCCATATCCGAAGCAGCCTGATAATTTGTCATCGCTCAGAAACTTGACACTGAAGCTGCAATCTCCTGCATCAAGTGGTGACGTACACATGTGGCCTAGAATTATCAGAATAACCACGTTTGCCGATTCTCCAATCATATCCTATTCAAAAGTAATCTCTTGATCACGTCCTGAGAAGTGAATGTCCACCACTGGGGGCCTAACAGGAGGCCCGAGTCATTCCTCCTAAAACGTCGCTTTAGTGCATTGAAAATACGTAGTAGCGCAAAGCTATGTATTGTTTAAATACTCATTTCATCAGCAATTCAGAAACCCATTACTTATTTCGATGCTTCGTTGACACCTGGTTCTGGGATCAATGTTCCTATACAAGGATACTTCTTCTCGAAATGCTCAACCCAACCGTTCAAGATCTCCTTTTGTTCAGAGTTGAGATCGTGTAGGTCATCGAGCGGCTGATCCCACTCTCTCACGGTATCAAGATCAAAAGAGTTCAGAGCCAAACCTCTAGATGCATCGTGGCCAGCAAAGTTCGAGTAAGGGCCGCTGGGTCCGTAGAATTGCCTACCTTGTGAGCAATCAAAGACTTTACCCTTTACTGCTATGAAGATCTTCTCATCGTCGTGACCATTGAATTTGTAAAGAGTCCTAGGAAAAAACTTGCCCTCTACAATAGGTTCAGTTTGACCTTCTGATGGGTTAGGGGCTCCAGGAGTTGCTGAAAGTCCGGTAGGATCTTCACTGGTTTTGTACCCTCCAAAGAGAAGATTCTTAATAAATGACATCGTTTTAAACCTGAGAGCTATTTGGTCTACCTTTAACTACCTAATTGTAGACACTAAAGTGGAAGACAGGTGCTTTGTCCTATTTCTTTGATATCAGCTCATCAACCTTTATGACTTTTGTTGAGTAGTTATCTAAACGATTATAAGATTCCAAGTCACGTGGAACGCATAGTCCAGAATGCTTGATAGTCAAAAGTGTATTTGAATGGTCTTGAATGGATCCTGAAGTTTCTTTAACCAATTTAACAAACATGCTGCAATTCCTATTCTTACATGGTGAGATTTCGAGAGCAGCAGGTTAAGTAGAACCCGGTATCAGCGGCTCAGTTTCCGACATCGGTGGTTTCTTCCAGGAAGAGAGCAGCAGACTCAGCAAAAATATGTGCCACCGCATCTAGCTGCTGCTGTGCTGCTATCCAATCACCTTCATTGATTGCATCTCTGACGCCGGGAAAACTCCACGAGTCATCGTCCGCTTGCCTCCAGAAAGATGGCCCAAATACGACGTTCTGGTAATAAGGACGGTTTCTCAGACCTTCTGGGATACACTGCCGTCTGCCGATGTTCGATAACTTCTTGTTCCAAGTCCATCTATGAACCGATATCAGCGAAGGTTCGATGCCTTCATCACGGGAAAATACGATGTTCTGCCAGCCCTTGTTCCACGCAGACCAGTCCTCGCCAATACCTTTCCACGTCAGCAATGCTCTGATGGTTTCTTGAAAATTCAGGCTGCTTGGATATTTCTGTTCTAGTACCTCTAGGAGCCTGTCCACGTAACGCACATACCAGTTTATATCAAAGGGAATGAAAGGCGAATCAGCCAGTTTCAGCGATGACTGTAGAACGTATAGCATCAAATCGGCTAGTGTTTCACGATTATCCAGGTTCTCCAGCAGGGTACCGACATTCTCAAAGGAATCTTGAGACGATTCTATTGGTGGTTTGTGCTCTAGCACTTTCGGAGATGATAGCACCGTCACAGGAATGCCTTTGGCCATGAGAGGAGTCCAGTCCCCATATTGCTTGACATGCTCTAACGCTATGTCAAACCCCATCTTATCATTTTCCTCACTGAAAAACTGATGCAAAAGTGGATGGGCTTGAATGTTGAGGTTTCGAGACTCAGGGTCAAGATCCAATTGACTGATATCCAAAACAGAGTAGACATGGTCCTTAATTTTTGTCGCCTTCTGTTCTGTCAACACAGCGGACCCTCCGAAATTGAATTCTGTCCCACCATAGGAAATAAAGTATATGTTTCTTAGAGGTCTCCAGTCGTATTTGTATCTTAGCTCTTGAAACAGTTGGATCAGTGAAAGGAACATTGTGGTACCGAAAGCTGGATAACTAGCTCCGCCGTTGACGCTGGTTCTCGATGCAGCAATTATAATTGCTTTATCGTTCTGTTCTCGACCCTCTATTTTTCCTATGATGTTATGAGCAGGATGGAGGTTTCTGGCATCAATCTTAACTAGCATATCAAGGTGCACATCACCCAATTTACCACTGAAATTATCGTCACCAAATGGTACTCCATCTTTGGAGAGCAAAGATAGAAGAAGCGAGCCTTGCCTCCAAGACAATGGCATTGTGGGTATCTTTGGTACGACTCTCATGTCCCAAGTTTCATCAGTGCCTGTGTCCGTGTAGATAGGAGTTCCAGCCCAATACTGTGGGATACCTACAGACCTGCTTTGAACTATATCCACATTTTCACCGTATGGGTCTGTGATAAATAGCACACCTTTAGCGCCGAACTTCTCGGCAAGTAAAACTTGCTCACTTACCAGCTCCCCATAACGAATCAATAATATGAAGTCATCATCGAGAAGATTCGCATCCTTGAGCTTTTGTAAGTCCTCTGAAGTGCCCATGTTACCGTAGATCATTCCTACTTCAGTTAGCTCTCCACTTGTCGCGAGTGGATTGAAGTTTTCAGTGGTGACATTTATCTGGAACGACACTTCGCCTGTGAAGGCCCTGAGAGACATCTCCTCTGGATAAGTTGAATATATGAACACCTCGTTCTCTTTGACCACTTTCAACTTATTATTATTCATTGTTTCCTCCACAAAGTGCCTAACTGCAGAATCACCCTTGGTCCCAGACATATGAGGCATGCTACTCAAGTACTCCCAATCTCGTTCGAATTTTGGGAGATCCACCGAGGCTCTTGCGTAGTTCATGAGTACATTATGATCAGAGAACATTCCCTTGTACCCTGACGTTCTCTCGTTTGGTATGAATCCACTCGAAAGCACCATATATGCGATTCCAGACATCATAAAGATGTAGAAAAATCGTCTCAATATAAGTGGATTCCCCACCTTGTTCAGATAGAAGTCAATCTTGTCCGATAGCAAACCGAGTAACTGTGCCAATGGATCTACAATCTTGTCTCTAACTGGCTTCACCACATTATTGCTGAACCGATCTCTGAAGCGATATACCTTCTCTACCAAACGTTCACCCACCAGAGGCTCTTCCACATCCATCTGTTCCACAGGTTCAAGATCCCCATTTGGTGTTTCAGAGCCAGACAGGTTGTCATACCCAGGTGGCTCTGGTGGCAGCTCATTGGTTTCTTCTGGGTCATTCTCCGTGGCAAGACCAGCTTCAACGTTCGGTAGCAGGTCATAAGCATTCCTAGACTCCAGTATCCTCATCTTCAAGCTCACACCAACTAATCCGAGCGCAGCTTGGCTTACTACCTACGGTGTAGTTGTTGTCTGAGCCTTCTTGTTCGGCTAATTTCTAATAATGTGACTACAAGTACATCAATTTGGTTAACCTCGATAAATGAGGCAGGTAGAAGCCTATAGCCAACTGAATTGATCATTCAAGATTATTCAAGATGGGTTTCAACATAGCGTATGTCGAGTTTTTCTATTCCCAGGGTTTTCTTTGAGATGACAGCATTACTAACTAGATGCGATGGTGGTTGCAATAGAATGGCCTGTGACTTCTTCTTCCCGCAGCTGGGTGGTGTAGAGTTCCATATTTATCATTTGGCACAAAGTCTCATTCAATTGGGACATTCTGTGGTCGTGATTGCACATGCCTATGGCGATCGAGTTGGTGTACGATATCTAACCAATGGATTGAAAGTGTATTATGTGCCCTACTTCGTTCTGCATAGGGAGACTACTTTTCCCAACGTTTTTGGAACATTTCCCATAATCAGAAACATTCTCATTCGTGAGCAGATCCAGATTGTGCACTCTCATGGGAGTGCGTCTACCTTTTCCCTGGAATCGCTCTTCCATGCGAACGTAATGGGTCTCAAGACTGTCTTCACGGACCACTCGTTGTATGGTTTCGCCAATATTACTGCAATTTGGGTAAATAAGCTATTGACATTTGCCCTTACGAATACTGACAAAGTCATATGCGTTTCCCACACTTGTAAGGATAACATGATTGTGCGTGTCGACATACCACCAGAAAAGATATCAGTCATTCCTAATGCAGTGGTCAGTGACGATTTCCGGCCTCCTGAGAATAAAAAGACATCAGATGGCACTATTACCATAGTTGTCATCAGTCGGTTATATCCAAACAAGGGTGTCGACTTGCTAATAAGGCTTGTCCCTCGAATATGTGCCATGCATGAAGAGATTAGGTTCATTATTGCTGGGGATGGTCCCAAGTATGTGGAACTGCAGCAGATGGTTGAGTCTTGTAGGCTGCAGGAGAGGGTGCAATTAATGGGTTCAGTACCTCATGAAAAAGTGAGAGAAGTTATGTGTCAAGGCGATATATATCTGCATCCGAGTCTTACTGAGGCCTTTGGTACTGTTTTGGTGGAGGCAGCTTCTTGCGGACTGCTCATTGTATCAACAACCGTGGGCGGCATTCCAGAGGTTCTGCCCAAGCACATGACGGTCCAGGCTCCAGAGACATCGGTCTCTAGCTTGGTGGAAGCAACCAATAAAGGTATTGATTTAATCTCATCAGGTAAAGTTGACACTTCCTCGTTTCACGACGAGATCTTTGCCATGTACAATTGGCTGGACGTAGCCAAAAGAACTGAGAAAGTCTATGAAAATGTCTTCAAAGATTCTTCACCTCGGGACAAGAACTGGGCTCAGATTGTTAAGCGTTTCTATGCAAGAGACGGGAGTTGGGCAAGGCTTCTTTATGTCCTGTGCGCAATTGTTGAGTATATAATTTACATTGTTTTGGAGTGGCTATATCCTAGGGATGACATTGATTTAGCACCAAAGTGGCCATCGCCGAAACAGTTTGCATGATAGAATAATGATAATGTATATTTATGCCGAGAGGTCCCGCAGTCTCGAGTCTAAAACTCTTCGCTTGAAGGCGGTGTTGGCCGCATAATGCTTCTGCCTCTCTGGTTGATCACCCCGATAGTTCACTATTTCAGTGTGTCGTATAATCTCCATGGCGCTCATTGCTAGGTCGTGAACTTTGTTTTTGAGCTTGATATGTTCAACCTCTGATGTCTTTGTATTTCGGTTATTATTATAAAGCCAGTCAAAGTTAGGGACCTCGCTGTGTTTGCGTTTGGTTAGGTTGACAACTAACCTCCGCA
Source organism: Torulaspora maleeae (assembly GCA_003708055.3). Classification (NCBI taxonomy): domain Eukaryota; kingdom Fungi; phylum Ascomycota; class Saccharomycetes; order Saccharomycetales; family Saccharomycetaceae; genus Torulaspora; species Torulaspora maleeae. Next base: position 312,818 of record PPNA03000008.1, on the reverse strand, counting down.
GATCATTGATTTCATTGTTCGTGTTTTGTCTGGCAAGAGATTCCGACTGAAAGCTTTCTAAAGATTCTTCAGAAGAGGTAGTAGATTCATTGGAGTCTGAACTGGAATTATGTCTAGAGTGCTGCCTCACAGGGAGATGATCTCTATCATCTATAGTATCAGTCTTGGGCAGTTCTATTGCGCTGTCAGAAGTCCTCAATCTGGCCGCTTGACTAACATCACTCTCCTTCAGCTTCAATTCTAATAAGTGTGTTTTTACCACTAGTTCTTTTATCTTTGCATCTTTTTCTGATAGCTTAGATTCTAGTATTAAAACCTTAGTATCCTGCTCTTCCTCTAAATCAGTAGAATCAACTGGAGAAGCGGTAGCAGTCCCACTACCTGGTTCCGGACTCAACTTTACCAGGCATATTTGATCAAGTATCTCATTCAATTTCACCTCAAAGCTCTTGAAGTGAAGATCTTCTGAGCTGGATTCACATTTTATTAAAGCGATTACCACGTCTAGAACATGGGATAAGCGAATATTGCTCACAGATAAGGAGTTTGGACCGGAGCCAGCTTTTTCATCGAGCTTCTCTGCCTCGTCTCTGATTGAAAGCGAACAAGAGTACAGATTGCCTACAGTCTTTGACATGTCATCAGAAAGACCCTTCTTTCTGTGATATGCCAGCATTTGAGGCATCACATCACCAAATATGGATATTAGCAGGGGCACCATCAGTCTGACATTCGAGTCCAAGGACTTCAGACCTTTGAGAGAGCTGATAAGCTGAGAAACGTCAAGCGAGTTTTGCTCGAAGTGACACGTCAGAAGCCTATTGAAACTTGCTTTGTTGTTACTGAACTTTTCTTCCAGTGTAACCAAACACTCATTTGGTTCACCTTGAGATGCTTGACTTGCCAAAGCATGTAGAACAGAAAAGTATATCCTTCCAATCAAATCGTCTGGGACAGACAGATTGAACGCTCCACTTGTGATACATTTCAACAAAAATTCGTACTGCAGTTCCAAGAGATACGGTGAAAGTTCACCTTTTGGAAAAATGGTGGAGCAAAGGTCATTGAACAGCGCAGTTTTAGCCACTTCAATACTCGTAACCGGACGGTTAGATGCTCCCGCGTGTGTTGTACGAATGTAGTCCTCTGCTTCTTTGAGCTGATCTCGTAGTTCTTCCTCTATTTCAACGTAGACACTGTGTAAGGCTTCAAACTGTCTGTTGTCCTCCCTCAACTCGTTCACCTCTTTGTTCACGGTTCTCAGTGACTCTGAAAGCGTGTCCTTCTCCTTTTGTAGCAATTCTACAAGTTCATCTACTCGTAGAGACTCTTCGGCTTCTAAAGCTTGAACTAGAGCGTGCAACTGCTCGTTTTCTCGCGAGATATCGTCCCGTTGTTGCGTGAGACTCTCTACAGCACCTTGCAACTCCGCCACAGCCGAGTCTTGGTTCCATTGGCTGCGCTGCAGGTGAAGCTGGCGAATCTTTCGCTCTAGGGCTTCCACAACACTTGCCAGTTTCTTGTTTTCGTCTCTCAGAGCCACGAAATCATCGATCTTGATCAAATCTTCCGACTGAGCAAAGATCCCATAGTTCCCACGTCTTCCTAGAAGTTCAAAGTATCTCTTGCCCTCAACACTGCCGTCGTTGAAACCCTCACACCGGTCCAGCTCAACTCCGTACCAAAACCCGTCGCAGAACTCAGTCAACCCAGCATACCTGACCACACCCGGCTTGCCATCGACCAGTACTCTGTCGTTAATCGCTATGGAGCCCATAAACCGCCATCCCAGCCTTTGTGATGCTCTCTCTGTGCTGTTTGTTTACCCAAGGTAGGTTCCGGTACTCTTGAACTTCACGAATCATCACCACTACAGCAAGCACAAACTCGCAACTTAAACACACAAAGAAGAGCCATCTGGAGCCATGAGCAACATCAGAAGAAAATCAGTGAAGCCCACGCCTGCAATGCCGTCCCCTTCTGCCGATACCTCGCCCCTGCAGGACCAGTTGCTCGACGAACAGAAGCAAGAGATCTACGAGGCGTTCTCCCTCTTTGACATGAACAACGACGGGTATCTGGACTACCACGAGCTGAAAGTTGCCATGCGAGCCCTCGGATTCGATCTCCCCAAGAAGGAGATCCTCGATCTGATCGACCAGTACGACCGCGACGGGCGCCGGCTGATGCAGTACGAGGACTTCTACCTCGTTATGGGCGAGAAGATAGTCAATCGGGACCCAATAGACGAGATCAAGAGGGCGTTCAAGTTGTTCGACGACGACCACACGGGTAAGATCAGTCTCAAGAATCTCAGAAGAGTCGCCAAAGAGCTGGGCGAAAACCTTACGGACGAAGAACTGCGGGCGATGATCGAAGAGTTCGATCTCGATGGCGACGGAGAGATCAACGAACAAGAATTCATCGCCATCTGCACCGACAGCTAACCTCCAGGACCGCGGCCCATCCCATCCAAAAGTTGTACCATTAGTCGAGAGCTTATATAGCTATACCAAAGGGGTTACCCGTACGTTCATTCCAGTAGGCCTGGTGAGATAATGAAAAATTATGGCTAATGGATGGATACAAGAGCTTGAAAGCTGGTCCCGTAGCGATCTGATCAGGTCAATTTAGGGCTTTAGAGATGTCTGGTGGCTACTTGCATCTGTCTAAAGTCGGGGCCCGAGTGGCAGCCCGCATGAACAACGTTCCGAAGCATATGCAGGCACAGATGGACAAGCGAATGAACGAGTCGGTGCCAGCATTCATGAGGTCGGCATTGCCGGCTGTGAAGGACGATGAGAAGTTCCAGGGCGTCAAGCAGTGGAAGTTTTTGCCGGGAGACAGAGTTGTGATAACAAAGGGTGAGAAGAAGGGTCACGTATGTGTGGTCAGGCAGCACGACAGCACGACTAATGGGTTTATCCTGGACGAGAACGGACCTGTGATGGAAGTACCCGTGCCCAAGCAGTACTGGCTTGAGGGACAGCGTACGCATGTGCTGACTGTGCCACAGGCCGTTAGACAGCGGGACCTGCGGTTGGTCGCCGACATCGATGATCCGGAGAATTCGGGGCAGTTGAAGACTGTCGCCGTGAGAGACGTGGAGTTCACGGGGACGTACTATGATGAGAACTATAAGAAGATGATGCCGTACCGTTCGGTGGTCGGCGAACGCGAGTTGGTCATTCCATGGCCCAAGCCGGAGGAAACTGAGGATGGAGAGCTGGGCACCGACCCAACGTTTGCCCGGGAACAAACTTTCTGGGTCGACTCTATCGTGAAAAATCCGATCCCTAGACGTGCTCTGCTGACCGTTCGTAATCCGCACTCTAAGTTCCGTAGAGGTACTCTGACGGCACGCGACGTTGCCAAGCTCGTTGCGCCAAAGATGCCGTTGTCCGACACTAAGAAGGCCTACTTGGAAGAGAAGAGAAAGCTGGCGCAAATGCCAAGGCCTAAGCTGACCGATGACGAGAAGAACGCTATCGGCCAGAAAATTTACGATCACCTGAAGGGGAGTCTGTAACGGAGTAGGAATTCATCTAGTTTTTCATGTATATAATAGACAACTCTCGATTCTTGAGCTCAATTCTGGTAAGGCAGCGGGTCAATGTCGTGGAAACTAGCCTTGCAGCCATATATAAGGATTCCAGATCAGTTCAGGGCCGATGAAGTCATTTTCTTCGACGAAGATGTGGTCATAATACATGACAAGTTCGCCAAAGCAGTGTGTCATCTACTGGTTCTGCCGAGAGATAGATCCCTGAGCTTGAGTCATCCAACTACTGGTCTCACATATGAAGTTAAGGACAAGCTGGAACGATACATAGCAAAGGCGCAAGATTATGCTTTCCAATATTTCACAACACGGTTCAAACCGGTAAAGCTGGGACCTTATTTCGCTACCGAAGAGAGTTTTACCGATAAGGAATCATTCATAGATAGTTTTGTCCAGGTCGGAGTTCATAGCGTACCTTCTATGGCCAATTTGCATATCCATGTGATGACGAAGGACCTAAACTCTGCTCGTCTGAAGAATAAAAAACACTACAATTCATTCACCACTGGTTTCTTTGTTGAGTGGGAGCGACTGCCATTGGATCAAGTTCCAGATGCAAAGATTACAGAAAATTGTTGGCTAAAGGACCATGACTTGAAATGTCACTACTGTGGGAGAAATTTCACCAATAAGTTTTCCAAATTGAAACAGCATCTGACGGATGAGTTTAATGATCATTTTGCATCAGTTTAAATTATTTATATGGACGTACATTATGTTGTTATAGTTTTTGGTACTCCAAGGAACCTTCTAGTTTCTTTACTTCGGATACCTTTCTAACAGCTTTCATTAGATCTTCCGGTATGATGTGATCCCGATCGTCTCTGATAGCGAAAAACCCTGCTTCAGTGACACAGTTTCTGATATCGGCACCGTTGAAACCATCACTCATTTTCACAGCAGCTTCGAAATCAAACTCACCGGTTTTCTTGACGTGTGCAGTGTGGATCTTGAAGATCTCCAATCTGCCCGCTTCATTCGGCAAAGGAATCTCGATCTTCCTATCCAGTCTACCTGGTCTCAAAAGGGCAGGATCTAAAGTATCAGGTCTGTTTGTAGCCATAATAATCTTTGTTTGACCCAAATTGTCGAAACCATCCATCTGTGTTAGTAGCTCCATCAAAGTACGCTGGATTTCACGATCTGCTGAAGTACCTTCACTAAATCTACGACCACCGATGGCATCGATTTCATCCATGAATATGATACAAGGTTCGTGTTCTTTAGCGTAAGCGAACATCTCACGAATGATACGAGCAGATTCACCGATATATTTATCGACAATACCAGAAGCTGGAGAAAAGATGAAATTGGCACCAATAGTAGCGGCTACTGCTTTAGCTAACAAAGTCTTACCAGTACCTGGTGGACCATAGAGCAAGACTCCCTTTGGTGGTTTGATGCCGACCCTTTGGAAGATCTCAGGGTTCTTCAAAGGTAACTCTATCACTTCTCTCAACTCTCTGATCTGTTCGGTCAACCCACCAATACCATCAAACGATATCTCACCTTGCTCGAAACTCGTCATATTGTAAACCAATGGATCCGTCTCACGAGGCAGAATTCTCATGATAGTCAACGTCGTGATATCCAAAGTAACTCTAACACCTTTCTTCAGCCTCGAGCGATCCACAGAGTTCCTCACGCCAACGATGTACCGCGGTCCAGAAGAAGCCTTGACGATGTATTTTTCCTCCGACAACTCCTTCATAACTTCCCCGATCAATTGTCCTATACTTTGCAAAGCCTTGATATCATTCTCTGTCTTATCATGAGCCTTTTCCAAGTCTCGTATGGTCTGGCGACGCTGTTTCAATTGGTCATCGAATCGTCTATGTTCCATCAGCTTCTTCTTGAACTCGTTCAACGCCTTAGCACGAGCTTCTTGTTCCGGATCCAACCTAGGAGCTCTCTCCTTCTCCTGCACAGCAGGAGGAGCGGCAGCTTGCTGCTGCTCTTGCTGTGAGTTGTCACCATTGCCGCTGCCGCTGTTACTATCGCCACCTTTCCCCTGGTCGCCGTCCTGGCCATCCTGCGACCGTTCGTTCTCGAAAGCCGCCATCAGCGGGTCGTGCTCTTCACTCATCTCAAAAGTACCCTCAAAAGCCCTCCAAACAGGTCTCTAACCGCTGCAATGTTGTCCTTGGCGTCCCTAAAAGTCGTCGGTGGCAAATCAAACTTAGCGGCTCTCTTATATACCGCCCCAGCAGCCGGGTAACACACTTCATTCCCGCCCAAATTTGAAAGCATCTCAAAGTGCCACCATCGCCTCAATGATGGCCTTTAGAGTCCAAATCGGCTCTCCATCTATTCTCCCAGGCCGTCGCTGTCCTTTCCCGTGCTGAGCGGCTACTTTAAGTTGCTTCGATCTGCTGGTCCTCTTTATATAGCTGGACTTGCGCCGGGTAACGAGGTTGAAAAATATTGATTTCAAGCTTCTATAGCAGAGAAGAGAGGCATAACTAAGTCATCGAGACGTTAAAGTGGGTCAATTGAGCTGCTGTGGTCATCTTAAAGTGTTGTAAGGATGCAGGCTTTCATATTCTGTGGTAAAGGATCAGAGCTTTTGCCCTTTTCCCACTCAGAAATCGAAGATGGTGCTTCTGGGATGCCCAAGGCGTTGCTGCCAATTGGAAACAGACCTATGATCGAGTATGTGTTGGATTGGTGTGACCAGGCAGACTTTAGGGAGATTAATGTTGTTGCTTCTGCGGAGGACATTGAGTTGATCAGCGAGAAGTTGCAAAAATTCATGTCGTTGAGGGACCAGCAGTTCGAACTTCTGTCCAAGGCTTTGAGTGCTTCTATGCATGCTCATCACTTACAGAAGCCCAAACCAATCAAGTTTGTGAGCTCCAAGGCCAACTCTACTGGGGATTGTTTGCAGCGAGAGCTGCTGGAGAGGATCACGGGAGATTTCGTGCTGTTGCCCTGCGATTTTGTCACTGATATACCACCTCAAATTCTGATAGATCAGTACCGTAATAGGGACTCTGGTAATATTGCGCTGTCTTTCTACTACAAGAACAACATGGAGAATACTGATAAGAAGCAGACAGGCAAACAGGCGTTCACTGTGTACTCCGAGAACGAAGGCAGTGATCTGCAACCTGTGCTGTTGGATGTTTATCCGACGGAGGATGTCAAGAAATTCAAGTATTTGCAAATACGGACTCATCTGCTATGGAAGTACCCAAATGCCACAGTATCAACAAAATTGGCTAACTCTTTCATTTGTTTCTGTGCCTATGAGCTTTGTGAGTTGTTGTCTGATAAGAAGCTACAAGATGATGCAAAGCATGATGGGGATGAAGATGAAGTCTCTGTGCCTCAATCCAATGCAACGATCATCAAGCCAAGCTATTTCAAAAGCGAGAATGAATTGATAAGAGACCGTATCAGTTGTAACAAGTCTTTAGCCAAGATCTTCAGAGATCTGGCAAGACGTTCGTGGCAACATTCTAAGGGTAGAGAAACTGTAGGCATGTTTATCCTTCCGGATGTTGGTACGTTCATTAGAGCAAACAATTTGAATGCATATACAGAGGCCAATAGGTTTCTGCTAAGGATAAAGGCTCAAACTTTGGCTACAAATACACAAACGACCACCGCTTCCGCTTCCGGAATTGGTGCCGATGCTATCGTGGGACCAGATTGTACTATATTGGAGAGAAGTAACATTAAATTATCTGCTATCGATGCCGGCTGTGTGATAGGTAATCGCTGTCACATTGCCGGTTCCATTCTACATTCCAACGTGAAAATAGAGGATGAGGTCACTTTAGAGAATGTTATCGTGGGTCCGAATGCCGTCATTGGTAAGAAGAGTAAGCTAACAAACTGTTACGTGGAGGGCTCTTTTGTAGTTGAACCAAGAACCGTGACAAAGGGAGAAACGTTGACTAGAATGTATCTTGAATCAGAGGAAGATCTCGATGATGATGAAGCCACTTCATCTGGCAGTGAGGATGATGGTGACTTTCCAGAAGGTTACTACGATGATGAAGACGACGCATTTGGAGATGATGATTTTTTTCAGCGTTAGAACATAGTCAATGAATAATAAATAGAGCTGTCCTGAGTACATGCATTTAATTCTCTAGACTTTATCTCTTGTAGAGTTCTTCTACGGATTCGCGGCAATCCTTTGTGAAGTGAAAGTGACTAGTGCTCAACTAAAGATAAATTTGAATTTAATAGCGAATCGTAGGACGTAAAAAGCTTCCAGAAATTTGATCAAAGGAGTTCAGAGAGTTCTAACGATTGCTTTGTCTCACGAAACTATATTATACACGAATAAATTATTTTCTTGTGATGTCGCCTGTCTGAGATGCAGGCATGGCATCTTATCAGATCTATTTAACTAAAATCGAGGGCTTCGCTCAGAAAGTTTAACCACATTTATTCCAAAGAAATGATTAGTTGACGGAAAGAAGTTTTTCCTGGTGTCTTTTCAACTTTTATCAGTCCTTACTTTTGAAGCCCTGGTTTCAAGTCTGTCCACGGAGATTTCCTTGGAAGTATGTACATGATAAGATAATCTCAAACCTTACGAATCTTTTTCCTGTGTCAACCAGTCCCAACGCCCTTTCTTATGCAAAATGGCCAGTATCAAAACGGCTGGCAAATGCAAAACGCTCACTAAGAATGTCTTTCTGGCATAAACATTGGCCAAGATCAATCCCTTCTCTGGCTTCAGAGCGTCTTTGAAAGCCTTGGAATAGTTACGCCTTTGTTGCCAGTAAAATTTGAAAGCCCAAAAAGACATCCATGCATTGATTAGTCCTGAGTCAAGTTGGTAATACCAATCTGTCACACCAAAGTATGAAAAGCCAAAGCAAATTGGGAACATCAGCAAAGAGTAACGAAGAGCCACACGAGCATTTAGAAGGGGATTTTTCCATGCCGTCATGACATAACCTGCATTTTTGTATTCATTCTTGATGTTATGACTTAGCGTGTTGAAATGAGGAAATTGCCAGGCGTACAACAGACCTGCAACACACCAGGCCCCTGGATGCGACAATGGACTTGCAGCTGCCCATCCCATAAGCGGTGGGAGAGCACCGACCACTGCACCAACCCATGTGTTGATTATGTGCTTCCTTTTTAGAGATGTGTAGATCCAAGCATATAGCACTATGTTGGAGGCACCTAGAAGTGCTACTGTGGGATTAACACCGGCGTAAAGCACTGATGTACCCACCGTACCTGCAATCGCTGCAAATTTATATGCCTGCTGGGGCGTCACAAGACCCCTAACAACAGGTCTCGCTTGAGTTCTAATCATCTGTCTATCGAAATCTGGCTCTCTACCCATGTTGATAGCGTTAGCGGAGGCTGAACATAGTGTAGTACCGACAGTAAGACACATCAGCTCGCTGACTGAAGCCGCATAAGGAGAGATAGCATACGAGCATATGGCACTCAACATCACCAACATGGTCAACCTTGGTTTACTCAGCTGCAGATACGGATCAATGACTTGCTTCTTGAAGCTCACTCCTCTTTGAGTTGTTTGAGCTGCACGTTGAGCTTTTCTGACCTCTGGATCAACCATTTTGATAGCAAATGGTAGCTTAGCGTCCTTTTCGTTTGCTGGTTCACTGACATCAGTAGTACATCTTAGTGCCTTGGCTGCAGTCTCAGTCAAGTCTTCAGCGCATTTCTTTCGAGGAATGTTAGGAGTAAACTCTATCGGAGCTGTGTTCAAATGTTGGCTCCAGAGATCGCTGCAGGTCTTGAAGCCTCGTACGGATGATATTCGTTCAATTGCAGAACATTTATTGAGCGTTGCGTGGAGTAATGGCCGTGCTTTACCAACAGCGATCCACTTTACCATATGAAGGTGACCCACTGGGGTTAAAGACATTCGAGCCTATCTATAACGTTGACTGATATACCTAATTGATGGCTCCAGCAGCGCTTTTTGTGATTCCACAGACGGTTATACCTCGTCTTTAGACCCTGAAGTGGTATTTCAACAAGATATCTATTTTTTCGTAAAGGATCGAGAAAAGCTCGATCTTATAACCGTTAAAGAGAGGCAAAGTACAATAAGAGACCGATCTACTAATGACAGATTATATATTGGTAGCTCACTAGGAACTGGTAACCGCAGCCTCTTCCTCTTTGGCTAATTTGCCCTCTTGTTCCGGCTTCTCGGCCTCGTTCTTTCTGGCTTTTTCCTGCAGTTTTTTGTTCTGTATCTTATTGTCGATCAAATCGTCGAATGCTATGATGGATCTCACTAGGTTGGCCACGTAAATGACCATCAGCTCATCGTTTGTCTTCACGGTAAGTGCCTTTTGCAGATTGTTGGAGGAGCTGACCACTTCTGTGCTCTTCATGTTCATCTCGTCCTCATTTGGAGATCCCAGGTTTGGTAGAAGGTTGAATACGTCCTGTAGTTTGCCCAAAATGATGTGATTTACGGGCAATGTACCCTCGATGACCTTGTTTAGATAGCTGACAATGCCTCTCAGTTTTTTTTGCAACCCTTTCAGAGACTTGAGCTGGTTGGTTAACCTTATAGACAAACCGCCGGCTGCCTGGTCACGGACGTCCCTCAGGAGATGCTCAACACCGATCTCCTCTGCCTCCTCGGCTTCTATCGTGCATGGCAAATGAATGAATGTCTTCTCAGTGGACGTACCGTCGTCTTTAACCTGTTCCACTGCCACATATGCATCAGTTGGAAGTCCCACTCCCTCTTGTTTCACGTCCACAATCAATAAAAGCGGGTTTGTGCTGGTATATTTCTTGAACAATTCATTAATCTTCAAATCAGAAGCCTTCAACTTGGGTCCGCTGTGATACCATCCAATCAATTTCTCCTTGGCATTGATCTTCTTACACATCTCGTTCATATTCTCAATGTAGTTGTGGTCCAAAAACCACACATCTGGATTTTTCTCATCTTCTTCGAATGGCAGAGCAAACGAGTTGGTCACTTTCAAAGTAGAGGTAGAAGCATCCCCCAATATCACTCCCACACATCTCTTGTTTGCTGGGGTATTTGTACGTTGGTAATGATCCAAAACAGACAGTAGAACCAGTGGAGCGACCGTAACACCTTCATAACTCATCGACATCGTCTCGCAATGTACAATTGACCGCCTAGATGCCCTTCTTCTTGAGTTGTGTTATGATTCAAAGTGTTGATCTATTAGCCTAGTAGGTTCGCCACCCAACTTGATACCCTTTATGAGATCCTCCGTGAAAAACGACTTACCATCGTCTTTACAAAGAAATCTGACCTCGATGAGCATCAAATTTACAATTCTTGACGGTTGAATCTGTAAAAGAAGGTCGTCTGGAGATGGCATTTGGTCAGATTGTCATTGGTCCACCTGGGTCTGGTAAGTCCACATACTGTAATGGCTGTCAGCAGTTCTTCAACGCTGTTGGGAGACATGTTCAAGTGGTCAACATGGATCCCGCAAATGATGCGCTACCATACCCTTGTTCAGTGGACATTAGGGATTTCATCACTCTGGAAGAGATCATGCAAGACCAGCAGCTGGGCCCGAATGGTGGGTTGATGTATGCGGTCGAATCGCTGGATAGCTCGATCGATCTGTTCATCTTGCAGATCAAGTCGTTGGTACTGGAGGAGAAGGCGTACGTGGTATTTGATTGTCCTGGGCAGGTCGAATTATTTACACATCACTCTTCGCTGTTCCGTATCTTCAAAAGACTGGAGAAAGAGCTTGATCTAAGGCTATGTGTTGTTAATTTAATGGACTGCTTCTACATCACTTCTCCCTCGCAATACGTCTCGGTGGTGCTGTTGGCTCTTCGGTCGATGTTGATGATGGATCTGCCACAAATCAATGTCTTCTCCAAGATCGATCAGCTGAAATCGTACGGAGAGTTGCCCTTCAGGCTAGACTACTACACTGATGTGCAGGACCTTGAGCATCTTCAGCCGCTGATAGAAAACCAGGAGAAGAGCGCCCTGGGGAAGCGATATCACAAGCTCACAGAGACCCTGGGCGAGATAGTGCAGGACTTCAACCTGGTGTCTTTTGAAGTTTTGTGCGTCGACGACAAAGAGAGCATGATCAATCTGCAAAGTGTCATCGACAAGGCTAACGGCTACATCTTCGGTGCTTCAGAGATCGGAGGTGACACCGTGTGGGCAGAGGCCACCAGAGAAGGCGCTATCCTCTCCAACTACGACGCCCAGGACAGGTGGATCGACAATAAAGAAAAGTACGACAAGATTGAACTGGAACGGCAACAGGAACTCATCAAGCAAAGAGAGCTACAAGATAAAGAAGTCGATGTTAATAACGACGATGAATGGGAGAGAGCTCTCAAAGAGTGGGAACAGAAGCAGGGAACCGACTATGTTAGGTGAAGCATGATTATTATAGAGGGTCACGTGACAATACCCAGCCTTCTCTTTTTCTCTGCATTAGTGATTCACCAGCCATGGAAGATCGATCCAATAAGGTAAAATGAAGCTAAAAAGGCTGCATTTGAGCGTCAGTGCCATATTGTATTCCGATGGCAGGCTCTTTGACGTACAAGTAATGACTAAACGTGTTTTGATCAGGCGGGGTTTCGTTTGAGAGTCTACGGGATATATAATTTGCATTCTTCGAGATCCTGCAGTAATTCTAGAGCCAACCTTTGGCCCATTTTACCTTGGCCACGACCAACTTTCATCGATTCTTGCCCGTGATGCCTAGAAAATTTCTGGGGCAGAGGATTGAGAGAGATGTCGATTTTGTGCGGCCATCTTCGGTGACATTGACTGCTGAAGACCTGCATCGAATTCCACCGTTTCCAAGCGATGCCGGTGAAGAAGGGGAACAGGGATTCAAACATAAGATATCGAAGAGGTTTGGAGGTACCATAAAATTGAGGAAAAGATTGGAATCTGTGCCGGAGTTGTTCCTGCATGATCTGAGGAAGAAACCGAACAGGGCAAGGGCCGTCAAAAAGAGGACTACTTTGAAAAGAGTGGATCCTCCAAGAGAGACTCTTCCGACGCTGAGGGAAGAGGATTCCAAACCGCTGTTTGCTGATGACGAGCTCAACAAGATCTTTGTTTCAAAACCACTTGTCATGCCAGTGGAAATCCGGTCCATGAATAATGCGTTTGCCAGACGCAGCACCGAGTCTATGAGCAGCAACGAGCTGCTTTTCGACGAGATAATCTCAGCGTATGGTGCTGCTCCTTCACGCAAGATTCCGAAGGTTCTGAACTCCGAGATCGATCGTGTGCTTGCCCATCTAAGTCGAGGCCATGAAGCCAAAAAACCTGCCGCAACATTATCCCCCAGGATCTACGGTTCTGATGACATACAACCAACAACCCCGATCTTAGATCCAGTATCGCCAGCTTTGCTAGAGAAAATATCGAGCCCCGAATACACAGGCGCCAGTTCTTCCGACCGCTGGAGTTCCGGCGACGAGTTCTCAGAGATACTTGGTTCTGAGGTAGGTGACAATGGTGACGACTTTTTCACCGCTGTTAACTCACTCCGATCTAGCAGTTGTTCACCGGAACTCGCAACAGAACCCATCACAAAGCACACATTGCAGAAGGTCAAGCTGCGGTTAAGCACAGTAACGCCTTGCATATACGTTACCCCAGACCATGACTCTTGTCTCAATGAGGCGGTTCAAGACGATGAAAGTGTCCAAGATCTCGCAATTTCAAATCTCTCAGCATTGCAACTACTACAGGAGAAAATTGAGTCTATAGACATCGCAAGCGTGAGCAGCAGTGTCTACAGCGGGCCCGCAGCTTAGTGGATCGGCCTACTATCCCATTGACCTTGTCTACCCTCTGTACCTGTCATTAACAACGTTATAGTTCTTGAAGTTTGAATCTGTTTTATAACGTCAAATTCTGTTGCTTGCCAAGAGCCAACTGGCATCCATAGGAACCCATATCCGCCGATATCATGTCACCTACCCAACTGGAGATCAAGGTCAGAGCATTGCAAAGGCTGGTTAAAGAAGAGGACTACTACCAGCAAGAATTGAGGGAGCAGACCGAACATGTTGAGAGGCTCAAAAAGGACAAAAGCTTCGATCCTTATGATCTGAAGAAGCAAGAAGAGGTGCTGAAAGACACGGAAAAGCTCCTGCCTACCCTTTATCAGAAGATCGAGGAGTTTAAAGAGAATTTGGAACATTTTTTGGAGTCGTACCAAGGCAATGAGGATCTTCAAGGCGCCAAGGCTGCGCTCAAGAGTGCCAACGACCTTCTGAAGGCTCATGTTCTATGATATAGCATCGACACATTCTCAAAGACTGCTCATCGCTCAAAGATCATTTTTGAAAGGTCTGCGTATACCGCAAAGCAGATACTTCCGCTAGGTGATCCATTCTAGAGATCAGTTACCAATCAATGGGTCTGGAGTTGCAATTACATAGCTGGAATAGCTTTCTAATAGATTAGACTTCAAGTTCTCGAGATCAAGCAGATCATGTAGTGATTGACTTGGAAAAAGTGAAAAATTTCAGTAACTCACAAGATTGATCATACTGTGGGAGTAGTCTGCTAGCTTTCCAGTTGATCTGATCCACTAGGAATCGTATGCTAGGCATCCATGTGAGGGTGAGGACCCTGCAGTATTCTATCCAGGCCAGCAGGCCGCTTGCGATATCACTGGCGAACCTTGATGCTACGAGATCTAGTTTCAAAACCAACGAGTTACTGGGGCGTTTGAATGCCAAGCTTCAGAGTGGGGAGTTCGAGGTGTTGAAACATGATGACAGGAGTATTGGAAGCTTGAATAGCGACAGGTCGCTGCCGATGACGGAGTTTCCCAAGCAGAGAATCTTTGCTGAAGTTGCTAACGATGACAAGGTGGCATCATGGAGGAGAGGTATCACGAAGTGGATTCGTCTAGGAGTGTTTATGATGAAGCACTACAGGAATGGGCTGCAAGATACGTATAGGGTGGCCAAGAGCTCAAGAAGCCTCGTAAAGGACAAAAAGCTGGAACCTACGGCTCCTCTGGCAACGCAGATGGCGAAACTTATTGAATTCAGCGAGATTCGAATGCGTCTGGGTAAAAGTCCGTCGAATTTACCTGTGACGAGGAGGCAGTTTGTGGAGTTTTATAGGCGTGGTCAGGTCTGGAAGATTCCCTCGTTTTTCCTGATAGCATTACTGTTAGAGGAGTTTACTGTTGTGTTGTGTTACTTCTTCCCAAAAGTGGCACCACATAACTGTCTCACACCGGGAGCGTTCCTCAAAGTCACTCGGTCTCACGCCAATGCCAAGGGCTTCACGGACCCATTCAAGTACAGATCACCATATGGGATAGCTAAAGCACCATTATTTCAAATTCTGCGAACGTCACCCGTAATACAGACTCCTCGTTGGAGATTGAAGGTTTATGAACTGACTGACAACAGGCGGCAACCATGCGAAACTCTGATGCAGATCCATCAGTACCTGTTTGTCGACGATTGGTTGTTGTTGACCAGCATTCTCAATGGGAAAACTCGATTAAGTGATAGAGAATTGGTTAACTGCATATGGGAGAGACAATTGTATTCAAGAGATGAAGATCTAAACAAAATGGTTAATGACGATACCGGGAAGCGGATTTTGGTCTGGAGACTATTTATGTACTGGTCTTACAGATTCAATGGCACTGCAACAGTTGGTGGCGACCAACTGTTTTCTGAGAAATGGGGAGTTAACAACGTTTCAGTCCTGAATTACACAGGTCTTGAAGGATCGCACTTGTTGGATGCAAGAAGTCTATCAACGTTAGACAAATTTCTAAATAGCATGTCTTAAAATAGAGTATCATTAAAAATTATACATTCGAGAAAGTTGAGAAAGGTTGTTCAGATTACTTGTATTAGACTTTGTAAGTTTCCAAGTGAGCGTCTTCTTCCCTGACCAAAGTATGGTGATGGCCTGGGGCTCTTATTACCTGTTTCTTTGCATCCATTGTGCAGCAGGGAATGTTTTTGAACCATTCATCTTCGTACATGTTGGCCAATGTGGCTCTCGTCCCTGGATCAACCTGTAGAATTCTTGACATCAAAGGCCTCGAAGCATGAGGTAGCAAACGTAACAAACGGTATGGCCCATGAATAATTTTCTTATGATGAGCATGTCCCGATCTGTGAGAAGCCACCGATTTAAGATCCTGTGAATGGGAATCAACCTTTTCAGTATGTTGGTGAGTATCCGCCGACTTCACATGATTATGATGTGCTTCCTCTATTTCCTTAAGCTTCTTCACTTGGTTCGGTTCTTGTGGTTGCGTGTGCACCTGGGACTTTAAATCATTATCCTTAAGTCGTTGATCTATACCTCCATCTTCCTTTATGGTTTCTTGAGGTTTAGTGTCATCCGGTGTTTGTGAATCGTTCTTCTCATAAAGAGTATCCTTTTGGTTAGGTTTCTCATGAGGTTGCTCTTGGGAGACATGTCCCTTGACTTGTTCATGCAACTCGTGCTTTTCTCTTCTCTCTCTGAGCAGTTCTTCATGATGCCTTGCAGACGCAACATAATCATGTTCGACATCATCTGGTAGACAATAAAGCCTGAAATTATCGTCTGACTCTCTTGGAGCTTTCCATGGAAACCTTTTCAACATCATACAACAGTAAATAATACCGATTGACCAAATATCAACGCACTGAGGATCGTAACATTTCGTAGAGGTCAAAACTTCAGGTGCCAAATAAGGATCACTGCCAACCACACCATGAGCCATCGCCACTTCGGTCTCCATTGGGTATCTGAAGACCACAGCACTACCGAAATCGATCAATTTCAGGATACCATCCGAGGTCATCACGCAATTATCCAGTTTCAAATCTCTGTGAGCCAACCCCATTGAGTGCAAGTATTTCACACCCTCTGTCAATTGTTTCAAACAACAGTTGATCTCACCACGGGACATCTTACCAGTCATAACCACAGCAAAGAAATCTATCGGGCAGTATTCCATAACTTCGTAGTACTTATTCTGCTTGGAGTCGGAAAAGATATCCAAAGTCTCGATGATATTAGGATGACGCAAAGTGGATCCAATACAAAACTCTGCGGTACACTTCTTGGCATAATCGTTAACGGACTCAGTGGGTTTCCTTGGTCTAAACTCCTTCACGGCAAACGTTGCACCATCAGTGGGTCTCACCAGCACTTTCACGGAGCCACCGGCACCTGCACCCAGCAACTTGCCCAGTTTCCCGTATTTCTGAGCCAGAATAGCATCATCATGGTAGATGTTGATGTTGTTCGACAGCGACAGAGTCGAATCTGAACTTGGCGGTATTGCCGATTGCGTATGGACATGATGCTCGGAATGAGAGTGCGGTTGATGCGGGCGATGGTGACCGTGACCTGGCAAATGGTGCTGCGATGGTGCGGCCTGGTGATGCGTAAACGGTAAATTCAAATTCAAAGTCGACGTCGACCTGTGGTTGTGAGCATTGGTAGAAGTGGTGCTCTTCTTATGGAGACTGGGTCTGAAGAATCTCTTCAACTCTGCCATCGAATGCGAGCTCTTTGGCGACGTTGTCATGGTCGTCGTATTCTCATGCAGATTGCTATGCGGAGAAACGTTATGTGAAGGAGTAAACGTGGTCTGCAACGAATCAGACGACTTCTCACTCCTCACAGACTCGTTACTCTGTCTTCGATTCATAAAGTTCAGAAACGACCTCGAGTTCCTCGTCACCGGTGGTCCACCTGGTGAAGAAGCCCGATTTGGGGGTGAGTGAGTCGAACTCATCCCCATGTTCCTCGATCCGTGATCGTTGTGATGAAACGGATTCCTTGACAACAGATTAGGCATCCTCTCCAATCTTTACCCTATGTCTCTGTGGATCGCAAAGCGTGCTGCCTTCTTGTTACTCTAGCTAACGAACAAAGAATCTACCTGTCTGGTACTCGAATACTACTAGTCCATCCAACTCAGATCCACTTAAACTATCGATCAAATGTTTGAAGAACCACTATTGGTGAAGATCCCGAAACCCGGAACCGTGGTGACCTGTTAGCAAGAGTCTGTCTTAGAGCGAATTTGATGTAAGAACCGCACAGGGACACCAACAAGAGGCAAGCAAGAATGGGTCACTGGCAGGTTGCTGCGATCCACAACCGCCGTGCTAACCGAGCTACCTTCGACGCTGCAATTGCCAGCGAACGTTGCCGCAGATTCCGAGTCATTTACGTGGGCCGAAGAATTGGCGTTGCGCGCCAGCGTGGCATGGCTCGTTAAAAGCACTCAGTTTGGCGAGCGCTCGCTACGGGAGGCCTGCCGGCTAGTAGCAGCCCAAGTGCTATGGCAATGGCTGTGGCACGTCTTGCAAGGTCCGAGCCAGCCTCTGGTCTTCTTGTTAAGTGTTCTTGGCAGGTTGGCAGCTTATACAAGATCATGAGTCATATAAGAGTATGTCACGTGACGGGTACTCTAGTTGATGCTCATCAGGTGACAGGTGGTGCTTTTATAAGTCGATATAGCGTTTTATAGAGTTCTTACACGGCTGGGCTGGGGCCGGAGGATGCGGCAGCAGCCTCGGCTTCGAGGTCGGCGATCGCGAAGGCGAACGGCTCGTATGGGGTACCCTCACCGACGAAATACTTGGACATGGACTCAACCCAGTGCAGACGCAGCGAGTGCAGCATGGCGGAGGTACCTTCCATACCGACCAGCACGGCGCACGTGAGGGCGAACCACATGGCGAAGAGGAAAACGGTCATCAGGACACCGACGAAGCCGGTGAGACCGAAGGCAATCTGGATGGTCATGGTCCACAGAACGCTGGACAGCTGGGCGTGGGCCAGTGACAGAGCCCATAGACGTAGGTAGGATGCGGTGTGGGAGACACAGTTCAGACAGAACTCGATGGTGTGGATCACCTGGTGGATGACCACGTCGCTGAATTGCTCGCCGTGTGCGTGTTCTTCTTCTTCGTCGTTGTCTAGCTCGTCGTCATCGCCTTGGTTGTTTCCCAGCAAGTGTTCAACCTCCAGCTCGTCTTCGGTGGCTAGTGGTTGGTGGCTGTCCTCCTTGTGGGTTAACTTGAAATGCAAAGGCTTGATGAGGAGCAAGCAGGGTACACAGAACAAAGCCATTAGCAGCAAGAAGACTTGAACCTTGGCCTGATGTGGGTAAAGCTCGTCGTCGATCTTGCCTGGAGCAAGGAACATGTTGATCAACATGTTCAACAAACCTGGAGCAGCCTTGCCGTCCTTGATCCAGTCCACTGCCCATTTGTAAACGATACAGACAGACAAGTAGCCAAAGATACCTTGCATGAAGAGCAAACCTGGAAGGAAATTACCGACGATGTCGATCCAGGACTTGAAGTAGATGTGGTTGGCCAACGAGAAGAAGTAGGAGTAGGTCATGTGAACAAAACCCATCAAAACCGACAGTTTCATCTTGTAAGAGTTGGCAAACAACAAAGCATTGTCGGTACCGTGCCATGCCCAGTCCAGACCAATTGGATATGTGCCAACTGGACGAGCAGTGATGGACTCGCCAAGTTCCCAGTGTTTAGGCCATTTCCAACCAGACTTGAAAATGGTCATTGACTTCGAAAAGATATCGTTGTATAGCAAACCAGTGTACATGGAAAATAGACCCATCAGTAAGACGATGTATCTACCACTGTAGAGCATGTCGAAGATCTCACCTCTCTTCAATTTATCAATCTTACGTTCGTTCATAACCAAAACGACTGCCACCATAGCCATCAGAGTACCATGACCCAAGTCACCAAACATGATAGCAAACATGAACGGGAAAGTGACAATTGTTGGCAAACCAGCATTGATTTCGCGGTATTGAGCGATACCGTAACAATCACAAATACTTTGGAAACCAGCAGTGAACTTGTTGACTCTGTGGAAAGTTGGTGGTGTTCTGTTGGTTTCAAGAACTTGAATGATGGAGGGAACATCGACACCCAGCTTGCCGGTCATCTCACCCAACTTCTCTTGTAGACTTGCTAGCTGATCTTTTGGCACCCAACCCTCAGCGATCAAAGTCTTTCTGTTCACATCAAAGTTGAATTTGTTCAAAGTCTCGCAGACGGACTTCTCTCTAGAGATGTCCTGGAACCAAGCGTTCAATTCTTTAGCGATAGCGTACAATTCGCTATCTAAAGTGTTTGAAGTACTCTCCAAGACGGTGCTCAAGTCACTCAAGTTTTGGTTGATTTGATGCAATTGTTTTGATCTTGCCTCTGACGATTGGTCGACTTGGTAAAGCTTAGCATCCAGAGACTCGGCAATCTTTTGAATTCTCTTGATAATCAAATCACCATGAGAAAACACAATGAAGGCATTCTTGACAACTTTCTCCTTAGACTTGGCGTCATAGACTGGTTCAGATAGTTCGAGATGTCTGAAGTACAAGTTACCACGTAGCACTCTCCACAAGATCTGCTCCAGGATGGCAATCTTTTCTCTTGGAATAACACCGGTTACGTAGTTCACTGAAGACAGCAACGAAGAGCCAACGTTCATCTCTTCATCGTTGTCAGGAGCACTCCCAGCGCCGGCTTGCATGTCCCTCGAGAAGAATTGTTCACCAGACTTCAAGACAAATCTGTACTGTTCCAAATCTGCCTTTTGCAACTCCAACTGCTCAGAAGCTTCTTCCATTTGCAACAAACGGTCCTCCAAGTAGGAAGCGTTCTGAATGTGATCATCAATCATCGCGCTGCCAGGCGACAGCTCAACTTGCCTATCATCCTCAGGGATCTCCTCATACAAACGGATGTTGTGCTTGTTCAGCAACTTGTAGAAGTAGCGGTACTGTCTTTCCACGTTGTCCAGCTTTCTGATGTCATCGACAAACGCTCTCTGGAATGCTCGCACTTTCGAGTTCAAATCACGGAACTGTACCAGACCAAGTTGCCCCAGCGTGTACACAGTCTCTCTAGCGATCTCCTGTGGGATATACAGCTGGATAAGCGACATATCCGCAGAGCGGAAAATCGCCTCCTGCTTCTCCTGTATCTCTGAAGAACCTGACATTTTTGCCCTCTGCTCTCTAGCAACACCTCTAGTATTCAAAGCAGGTTCAGATAGCCGACTAATAGCACTCTTGAAGGTCTATCTGACAATGTAAATAACTGAATTCTACCTTCTCTTCTCATTATATCCCTTCAATTTGCAGCCATTTAGTGTTGCCTTTCCGGGTATCCAGATACCTCGTGTGACGTGATCTATAAAACGATTAATTAAGATTTGACGAAATTCTTGAGACTGAAGATGGATATCAAAAGGCGAATTGAGCCCGTTAAGATCACTTATAGAGATCAATTAGTCTGTTGTGAGTTCTTGAGAGCCCTTATTGCTGAGGATTTGCTTTCAAAGCGAGTTTTTGGAGTTTTTTTCCCCGTTTGAGTCATGTCGCTACCATTCGTTACGTCTGCCCCAGGTAAAGTGATCATCTTTGGTGAGCATTCTGCTGTTTACAATGAGCCTGCAGTGGCTGCCAGTGTGTCGTCGTTGAGAACGTACTTGTTGCTCTCTGAGCATGAGGATGCCGAGGCTGTGGAGTTGGATTTTCCAGATATCCAGTTCAGACACAAGTGGTCTCATAGCGAGTTCGATTGCATCTTAAAGGGCGATGCCAATGTCAGGAGTCTAGAGGAGGCTCGTGCCAACACTCGGGAGCTGTCTAAGCTGTTGGTGAAGAATTTGGAGATTTTGCACTCGGATTTAAAGAAATCTCTGTTCTATCATGCGGCCTTCTCTTTCTCGTACTTGTACATGTGTCTCTGCCCCCATGTTAAAGGTATAAGATTCTCTGTGAGATCAACTTTGCCTATTGGAGCAGGTCTGGGTTCCAGTGCATCTATTTCTGTGGCCCTGGCCTTGGCCATGTGTAGGCTCAGTGGCATGATCGAGAGCACCAATGAGCTCTCTGTCCAGGATAAGAAAATGATTGAAGAATGGTCATTTGTGGGCGAAAAGTGCATCCACGGTACTCCTTCGGGTATCGACAATGCAGTGGCCACTCACGGTAACGCAGTTCTGTTCAAGAGAGAGATGGATGGTACTACCAATTTTGAGTTCGTCGAGGATTTCCCACAGGTTCCGATGCTCTTGACCTACACCAAGATACCGCGCTCTACCAAGACACTAGTGTCAAACGTGAGGGACTTGGTTTCTAGGCATCCTAACATTATCAAACCTATTCTCGTGGCAATGGGTCAGTTGGCAACGAGAGGTGCAGAAATCCTGGATTCTTTGAGTGATGAAAACTATCATGAATTGTTAGAGTTGGTGCGCGTCAACCACGGTTTGTTAGTCGGACTAGGTGTTTCTCACCCGGGGCTGGAACTCGTAAGATCACTGAGCGATTCTTTGGAGGTTGGATCGACAAAATTGACCGGCGCAGGTGGTGGTGGTTGTGCACTAACCATGCTCCGGAAGGATGCTACGGAGTTGGCGCTCCAACAGTTCAAAGAGACTCTGGAACAGCAACATGGCTACGCACTATACCAAACTCAATTGGGTGGTATCGGTTGTAGTTTCGTGCCCCGTGAAGCCATCAACGATCAAGTCCTACAACGCATCAATACTTTATTCAGTGAGGACTTTGACAGCAAGCATTTGGACGAAGTTTTACTGCCTGGAGAGTGTCCCCTACATTGGGTCACTTAGGATGATTAATATAAATGTACATTTAATTGATAGACTCTTATTTTCATTATGATTCAACCGTGCTAAAGCGGATGAATCTTCTCTATAAGCTTGAGCCGTTTATAACATTACAAAGTATTGGTTTTTGGTTACATACCTCTGTTGAAGTAAACCAAATCAATAGGCTTGTCATTTTTATCCTTCTTGCCCTGTAGTTCAGCTTCTAGTTTGTTCAAATGGATAGCCTGTCTTTGTGGGAACAATGCCAAAGCGAATGGCAAAGCGGTGAAGGCAGTTGCTGCAATGACACCTAAGCTGGCGAGGGTTTGGATACCAAGCGATTTACCCTTGAGCACGGTTCTTTGTAATCTAACGAGGACCAATGGTGGAACAACCATGACGGGAGTAGCATTGATAACTCTACTCAAAGCAGTTTCACCAACGGCAATCACAGCAGCTTTCTTCGACTTACCCACTTCCTCACCTTCAGAATCATACACAGAAATACCCTTTCTGATCTCGTTACCTCTCATGAGGAAAACATTCACGATACCTGCACTGACAACGGCAGCAAAAGGCACTAAACGACCGAGAATCAATTTGGTATGTGGTTTCAAATTCTTCAATCTTGGGACCAACTTATTCAGACCCACTGCAACACCACATGAAGCACTCACGGCAACCGCATAATTTGTAATCAACTGCTTGGTGGACATTGGGTGAGATTTATTGGCGTTTGCGGAGTTCACGGCGACATTCAAAGACTGATTTGCCCATTGCCAGAACAAAGTACCAGCGGTACCCAGATTAGGTGTCAGCATACCTGCTGTGACCACCAAATTGGACAAAACGTTACAAGACATACGGAATGGTAAAAGAACAGTCTCACCATTGTCTGGATGCACAGTCGAGTCCAGTTGTTTCTTTGCATGCCAGAATTCCGGGGTGGTTTCTTTCAGCTCACCATGACGATACGAGCTGACAATCTCCCTAGCGCGCGCAAGGTCCTTGGAAGTGGTCAACAACATAGTTGGATCGACGATCTCCATGCAGTGACGCACTCTGCCCCAATAGGTGGACAAATCATAACGCGATTCTGGAAGCGGAATTGGACCTGATACTGAAGAAGCCATTTCTTAATTGCTGGTTGGAGTAGTCTTAGAGGCAAGAACAAGGATCAGTGACGAGGGCGCTAATTGTAGATCTTGTAAGTCTATTCTGAATGGTCATAACAGAATTTTTCACTCGGCAAAAAAGAAAAGGCGCGAGCCGCCGGTACCGCTTGCGTCACGTGACCGCTATCGATCGAAATTGACAGCGCTAAGGGACCTCTGTTTCCCATTCCGCCATCTTCAGCGGTTCAGCAGCTCTTTGATTCTTCCCATCATATCCAATTTTCCCGCCCACGATCTCGCTTACAGCCTCCTGCCTGATTAGCAGACTCTCAGAAACGGGTACCACACCAATGAGTTCACATACCACCTCTTAGTCCCCCCATCAGGACCAGTAAGCATGAACATGGCTCCTCTCCCTGTGGTGGAAAGAAATATGAAACAGTTGAGCGGCTACTCCGTTTTCGGGCGCCACCCGTGTGCGGGTAATGGATCGCTACAGAGGTATATAAGGAGCCCGAGTTCAGCTTTTTTTCCTTTCTGGAATTCTTCAATAGATTTCTTGTTTAGAAGGTTGATACGAATGCCTTCTATTCACTGTGCCATCTTGAAATACCGTAGATGATCAGAGGGGAAAAGAAGAGCTAGATTAATGTAAACTTTTAGCTTACTTTCATGAGCGTCCTCATACTGTCTAGGGTATTTTATTTCCTATGGCTCTGGTCGGTAACTGCGCAAATGAGACATCCTCGCACGCACCGTGTGCTTCTTGCCGTTCGTACGTTTCTTGACGATTCTTGATGGTAATTTAATAGTTGATTTACATGAGCCAAGCTCTGCGGGTTCTTCTCGGAGGTCTGAAAAATTGACAATTTTGGAAAAATTTGACAGACTCATCTCATCTCATCTCTTCTAACCAGACATTGTTATAGTAGCGTGGTCCAGAGGCTGTGATAGTGTGTGTGAGAGTGATTCTGAGATAACTGGAGATGTCAGAGGATAAATCGCAGGTTAGAGTGAAGTTTTTCACTCGTGAGCAGGATGAATCGTTACACGTTCAGGACACGCCGATCTACGCACCAATTTCGCTGAAAAGATACGGTCTCTCTGAGATTGTGAACCACTTGTTGGAGTCTGAGAAGCCTGTTCCCTTTGATTTTTTGATCGAGGGGGAATTGCTGCGTACATCGCTGCAGGACTATTTGACAAAGAAAGGTCTGTCGAGTGAAACTTCGCTGAACATCGAGTATACAAGAGCTGTTCTTCCGCCATCTTACTTGGCGAGTTTCAACAACGAGGATTGGATTAGTTCCATCGATGTGGGTGACAAACATATCATCAGTGGTTCTTACGATGGGATTGTGAGGACTTGGAATCTATCGGGAAAGGTTGAGAAGCAGTACAGTGGACATTCAGGGCAGATTCGTTCTGTGAAGTATATCTCCAACACCAGGTTGGTTTCCGCGGGGAACGACCGTACGTTGCGTCTGTGGAAGACAAAGAATGACCAGATAGCTCAGGCACAGGTTGAAGATGATGAGGATATTGAAGAAGGTAAGACGCTAGCGATTTTGGAAGGTCACAAGGCTCCAGTTGTGTCAGTCGACGTATCAAATAATTCGAGAATACTCTCAGGTTCATACGACAACACTGTTGGTTTCTGGTCGACGATCTATAAGGAAATGATCGCCATCGACCCTATGGAGGAATTGAACAATTCTACCAATAACAAAGTATCCACTGCGGCAAAGAAAAGAAGAAAGCTCACATTGAAGGACGGGTCGATCAGAAGACGTGGTCCGTTGGCTCTTCTCGAGTCCCACACGGGTCCCGTAGAGCAAGCCATATTCGACGCTACTGATAACACAGTCGGTTACTCCGTCTCACAGGATCATACTATAAAGACTTGGGATCTGGTTACCGCCCGTTGTGTCGATACGAAAACTACTTCGTATTCATTGCTATCTATGGCCCAGCTCCCAAGTCTACATCTACTTGCGTGTGGTTCTAGTGCAAGACACATTACTCTTCACGATCTACGTCTGAATAACTCAGCTAAGATTATTCAACAACAACTTGTGGGACATAAAAATTTTGTGGTTTCTCTAGATGCATGCCCTGAAAACGAATATATGCTATGTTCAGGCTCTCATGATGGAACTGTGAAAGTCTGGGATGTCAGGGCAACATCCCCAATGTATACTATCACCAGAGAGGATCCTTCGGTCCAAAAGGGTGTCAATGATAAAGTTTTTGCAGTGAAATGGGCAAAGGATGTAGGCATTATCAGCGGTGGGCAAGATAAGAAGCTTCAAATAAACAAAGGTGATAACATCTTCAAGACCGAATAAACATCAAATGCCTTGTGTTATACTAGACGCTTTCCGAAAACGAGTATGAAACTTAAGTAGACCATAGTAACCTTGATATAGTGACTCGTAATCGGTCAGGTATCCATTTAATCCTTTCTCGTAGTCAGCAGTTGTCTCTTCGACAACATCATTCCAGCCACGGATTTTCCTCAACTGTTTTAGTTCATCAGCGGTTAGCTGAACCAAAGGCCTGGTTCCATATTTTAAAGGGCCTATGTTGATCCATTGCAAATCATCACAATAATTGCTAAATGATTCAATAGCCTCCAAATAACTAAACAGATTCTCCGCCGTGTCGATGAAGAAAGCTGTGCAGACAATGATTTGTTCATACCTTTTACCATTGGTTGTGTATTTGAGGAAATCTCCCCAGTGTGTCGTCAAGTTTGGAGGCCTTCTTACGCCCTTCAACTGGACGTCAAACTTCCTTGTCTGGTTTTGAAGGTTGCAGCTTCCAGAATAGTGTTGACAAAAAGGCCTCATGCCAACATCAGTACCATGATCTAACGCAAACTCGTTGAATATATACATGAGAGGCGATAGTTCGACAGAGGCAACATCGAAACTTGCGAATTTTTGGGCCAGGAAGTAAGGTAATTGCCCTGCACCAGCACCTGGCATGATAATTAAAGTTTTCTTGGTATTGTCGACACTAGAGTGGTTCAGACTTTTGGTGATGAAATCAGTCAGTGGTTTTCTTTCGCAAAGAAAGCAGCTACTCCAGTCCCTGCACAGATGACCTATAGCCTCATTCACTCGGCTCTGGTTGGATGTTGATGCTGCTAAGACAACTTGCTCGCCACTGAACTTCAGCTTACCATTATCATCGAGAATATAACCTAACTCAGCGCAGATTGTTTTCAACTGGTCAGGTATTGTCTCATTCTCTGGATTACCGAAGTTGGTCCGAACGATCTTGTCAAGTGTATCGTGAATAACTGCTTGTAGAACAGTATGATTCTCTTCAACGCACCTATTTACCTCTTTGATCTTTGAAAAATACGATAGCTCTCTCAATTGTTCGAGACACTTCTCATCTAGCTCTTTTGCTCTATTAAAGATGGTATTGTTCTGACGCTGAGCTCTAACGCTATACTCTTGTAATTGTACTAGGGCCTGCGTCAATTCATACAAGGTGATGCTTCTCGAACTTCTGAAGTTGGGTGAATTCTTTCCAATCTTGAAGCTGGGTGTGCTCACAATGACCTGTTTGGACGGCAGAAGGTAGTCGGATAATGAATGCTGTAACAAAGAAGCTGCCCAATTCCTAAAAGGTTTGTACCTTCTGAGGAATGACATTAGGACTGCAATGCATGCGAATACTATGGTCGGTAAGCTAGAATCCATAGCTTTCTCGATCACTTTGCCTCAAGTACTATGTGGTGTTTTTCAATGGCAGATTAGAAGTACAAAAATAGCTTCGATAACTGTGAATAAAGTTTCACAAACTCACGATCAATACTTCTGATGTTCATCAAGGTCTAAAAGATATCTGTTCCGTTGAATTTAGCCTGGTATCTGGGGAAATGATAAATAGAAGATTAAATGCTGTTCTATTAGAATTATTATACTATGTTTGAAGCTGCGTCAGCGTATTCACCAGGACTTTCATCCTTACCAACCTCGTCGTATATCGAGTCATTTGGAGCAGTATGTGCAGTAGTCGATTTCCTTATTGTGCGAGGACCGTCATGTTTCTTCTCTGAGGGATGTATCGAATGTGAATCATCGTACATCCGCAGGGTGCTCACTCTACTCAATGTGACTTGATCTGATCCCTCTTCACCGGCATCTTCAGCTTCACGTTGCTGTTTGATCAATGCAGCGTAACCGAACATAGACTTTCTTCTGATTTTGGATCCCCATCTCTCAAAGATCCATGGGATTGGCACCATCACGACACAGACCAGGGCGAAAAGTGTACTAGCCCATTTAACTTTCAGGTTCTCATACATTTGAATCGTGAAAAGTGGGAAGACACTACTGGTAACGTATCTCAGCAGCGAGTTGGCCGCCAGACATGAAGCAACGAATAATGGTGGATAGCACATGGAGAAATAGATGATAACACTGAAAAAGATAAGAATCAAACCGAAACCGAAGGGAACACCTGCTGCCACTGGAGCCATCCAGTGAACATCTGGTCTTGCAGTCCAGGCCTGCCAGAATAGTGCAACGGGCAATGCGATCGAACCAAACTTACAAGCCAACAAAAATCTCTCCGGTACGACCGGTAGCAATTCATTGGTAACAGGGTCACGATGTCCTCGATATGGTCTAGATCTCTTGGACAACCGGACTTCCAGATCTGGGGTGCCCTCTGGCGCCTTGGGGAATAAGTACTTACGGTCCAAGTACATGTAGAAGAAGGACCCGATCCACAAACCAATACCGATACCCAAGAACGGCAAACTAGATACACCTTGACCCATCTTGTAAACACCACGGTAGATCACTGGATAAGCTTCGAAAAAACCAAACAACACCGCAAAGATGAATGAGACATAGATACTGAACACAAAGACAATTGGCTCAACAAACAGCATCTTAATTGGACGGAAAATAGTGATGGTCATGGTCATTTTCAAGAAAGCCTTTTGATCCTCCTTTGTGAATGTTTTCAAATTCAACTTATTCTTCTTTGCACGTTTCCTCAGAATGACACCCTTGTGCGTTTCTGGCATCAATGCGATAAATGGTAAGATCAACCCACCAGCGATCAGTTGGATCCATTGCGACCAGCGCCATCCTTGGCTCTGTGTAGCAAAACTGCCCATGATGGGACTGATCACTGGACCCAAAAATGGTGCCAGACAGAAGAAAGTCATTGCCACAGACACCTCGTCCAAGTCGAAAATATCCATAATAGTACCTGAACCGACTGACAGTGCAGGTGATGCGAAAACCCCAGAAAGGAATCTCAACGGCAGAATTATCCTCATGTGTCCGTTAGATAAACCAACACCCATGGTGAAAAGCATAGAGATTGGCAATGAGAATAGATACACTGGCTTACGACCAAACACTTCACTAAGAGGTGCCCCGACCACCGTTGCCAACCCAAGCAGGTAAAACGTGAGACCCGCAAGGGCCAACGTCTGGTTGACATGATAACGCCTGACTATTTCTGGAACACCAGAAACGTACAGCGACGATCCCATCGTGACCACCAAGCACAGCACCGCGACCGTCATCGTCGTATACCATTTCTTCCAACCGGGCCAATTGTGCGGGTTTTCCGGGTCATCTGGACCGTTCCAATCGAGCGTTTGCGGATCGATCGGCTCGTCGCCAGTGGCCTCTTCCTTCGCGACATCCTCTCGCCCCATCGACTGCTGCTCACACACGCCATCTGTCTCGGAACTCTGCTTCACACTAACCGACGAGCTCGAACTTTCGTTGGGCACGGCTTCTCCCGTCTGTTCCAGCTGTGCCACACTATCCTCCGGACCTTCAACACCTGACATTTTGAAAGACCGCTGTGATTTGTTGAAATGATTCAACCAACTTTAATTGACATGCAGAAAAACTCTTCTCGTTATATATACATCACAAGGCCCGTAGGCTCTCATTGTCATCCCATGTTGATTATACAGCACCACCATATTGGTGAGCTAAAGGCGCTTTAGAAGTCTCGGTGTTAATCTCGAGTCGCCGAATGTCGACATCGCGGAAGAACCTGGAACAAGCGCCTGTCACACGGTCGGGGATAATCCGCCGGCACCGAGCCTGTCGCCCAGTGGGGGTAGCAACCGGATCAATCTAAGGGCGGTTTTTCCGCCGGGCAGTGGGGTGGCTAAACGAGCGATAGGAGGCACATGCACGGAAGAACTGGGTTTTTGCGAGAAGGCGATGTGATCGACGGTTATAATATAGTGGATTTCCGGTTGGATGAAAGCCTATTCAGGCGGTCTGCAAGGTTTGAAGCTTGGAACTTCGTTGGTGAACTTTGATCAGTTTAGTTCGTGTTGGCATAGACTGCGAGGCTTAAAAAGGTGTCAAATTGGGTTCAGACAGAGGCAAGCAAAGGGTTCGCCCACGGATGTTGCGAGACATACTGCCCAACTGCTTAAGGGTTAAGCAGGTGTTGCCAAATCACCCGATCGTGTGGCAGGGCAATGGCGAGGGCAAGGGTGGCACGATATCGATGCAGCAATTGATCGATACGTACAGTCCCGAATTTTCCAACGGTGCAGTCTCGCTGCTGCATCCGATGTTGATCAATGGACATTTCCAGACGGCGTATGCGGGTTATAGAACTTTTAAGACTGTGGATAAAGTGAACTACAAACGATTGGTTTTGCGATACCCAGACCAGGGTGAGGGCACTGTGGACTTTGCAGTGAATAGTTTTGAGCCGGAGAGAGACTTTGGCTACGTGCCACTATCGCAGAGGGCTCATGAGTTACCGCAAAATTACTCCTATTTCAAGCCAGACGATCCCAGGCAGTACTCGTCAGACGACAAACCAATGCTTATCATACTGCATGGGCTCACCGGTGGGTCCGCGGAGAGTTACGCCAGATCGTTGGTGAACAGGATCGCCACACATTACAACTTTGAAGCTTGTGTGTTCAACGCTAGGGGCTGTTGTCAGTCTACCATAACTACGCCACAAATGTACAATGGTGGATGGACTAACGATGTGAGGTTTTGTGTCAACGAATTACGCTCTAGGTTTCCCAATAGAAGGCTCTATATGGTTGGGTTTTCTCTGGGGGCATCAATCTTGAGTAACTACATCGGTGAAGAAGCTGAGAACTCGCAGATAGACTGTGCCGTGGCATTAGGGAACCCTTGGGACTTGTCTCACTCATCGTATTATATAAATAATACAAAGATGGGGGCCAAGTTCTACTCTCCTGCATTGGCCCAAAATTTAGTGGATCTAGCCAAGACGCATATCGAAGTGCTCAAGACTCATTCGAAGCTGGGGAAACGGTACGAGACAAAGATGACAAACATTCACACTATTGAGCATTTTGATAACCTTTTCACTGCGCCAATGTTCGGATACAATACCGCCACAGAATACTACCGAAATGCTTCCTCCTGTAACCGTCTGCTCTCGATCAGAACACCTTTCTTGGCTATAAACTCACTAGATGATCCAATTGTCGGTTACGAAGCAATGCCAGAGGAAGAAATCAGAGCCAATCCCTACACTCTGTTAGTCGAGACTACAAAGGGTGGACACGTTGCATGGTTTGAGGATTCCAAGGGGAAAAGATGGTATACCGATCCTCTGTGCCGCTTTTTGAGTGCATTCCACAAGGAGATTGTTCTCAAGGACCTAAAGCCTGTCGTGGACGTCGATGAACTCCCGCATAATAACGTTGGACCTGTGATGACTACGAATATGCATTTCTAATGGTCCATCGTATGACGCCTATTAAAGTTCGATTTGCGGACTTATGATGTTGTTAAAAGCAGAATCGATACCGATGATTCAAGTCTTGTAATTTTTGTATCTTACATATCACAGAAACCATCCAAGTATGGTATGTTTCTGTATTTGATTGAATATTGGATTTTAGTTCTTGGTGTGAGCTAGCTTGCCAGTGAGGACATCGAATACAAGTACACTGAAAAAGGGCCATATAGAGGTCAGGATTCGAGTTATAGTCTCACAGGTGCCGGTTTCAGGAAGCAATGCATGAAATTTTGACCATCTCAGTTGGTCATCGACCTAATCATCTAACTACACAATTTTTTAATGGTCAAGAACAGCTCTTGTCTAACCTGGGAGAAAAGGTCAACGATCCATCCATATTCCTACAACCAACTATAGACAGGATCTCCAAGACTGTTTCATATGCCCCTAGAGTACTACTTTGGGATGCCAAGGCGGGAAACGGTGCTTTGGGTACCTATCAGTACCACGGCTCTGATGATTACTACTATGCCGACAAGAAGACCGAAGAGGTACAATCTGAAGTGATAGTGACCCATCCAAGAGTGGCCAGAGCTGAATATCAGTCGGCACTGGATTCTGGAGCCGCTGAGTTGCCCAAATTGAGTTCTGGGGCGGCAAAGTACTGGTCAGACTACGCCAAGCTCATATACCCATCGACAAGTTTTAACAACTTGAGAGACTGGTACCACGATGTATCCAGGCCCAATGTACCTCATTTCCAAAAATTTGAGTCTAGAAGATTCGACAGTTATGAGATCGGCTATCAAGAGTTTAACGATAACTACCTAGCTGACTTCTTTGATGGTAATATGCATTCCCAGTTGGAACAGTGCGATACACTGCAAGGTTTCAATCTTATCACGGACATGGATAGCGGTTGGGGAGGGTTCTCCTCTGCCTTGCTCTTAGAACTGCGAAACGAGCTGCCGAAGGCTTCAATTATTACTTGGGGCTACTATCAGGACGACCCATTGACGGCAGAAGATCCAGTCAGCGCAAGAATTACCAAAGCTAATATTGGAACTATCCAAAACAAGATTCGCAGCACTGTTGGTCTGTCAGAGGAGTCCGATCTAGTCGTTCCGTTGTACGCCAATTCAAAACTATCGAATTGGGAGCAGGCTGGTCTCAGCTGCAAGATTTACGATACTTTAAACTCATTGGCTTCACAATCCGACTTGCAGACGAGGCGCTCATTGGAAGATATAATCAGTTGCCTCACACTAACTGATAGTTCCAGGAATTTTGTCTCATCGATTACCGGAGCTGAGCCAGGTGATAGTTCATTTTTCTCAAGGCTAAGGCTTGTAAAGAGCCAGCCTCGTAGTCAGCATGTCTTTGACACTTGTCGCATCTCCCGCCAATCGAGTGCTTCTACTTCAGAGATGGATTCGAAAGACAAGACGATGGAAACTTACCCATACACTCCATCAGATACAGTACCTGATATTTACTGTCGAGAAAGGTGCTTTTCTGTCGAATACTCTTCAACCGACATCTGCAGAAATGTGTTCATGCAGTATGAGGACGTTGTCAGCAGGTATTTGCGTCACGATTCTGATAGAGAAGAACTGAAAGATAGTCTAGCCACAATGAGAGGCAGCTACGAATACGGCTGGTATGATGATGAGTTTTCGGGAGATGATGATATGTAAGCGTTTTT
The DNA here is from genome assembly GCA_003708055.3 of Torulaspora maleeae. Classification (NCBI taxonomy): domain Eukaryota; kingdom Fungi; phylum Ascomycota; class Saccharomycetes; order Saccharomycetales; family Saccharomycetaceae; genus Torulaspora; species Torulaspora maleeae. Next base: position 280,086 of record PPNA03000008.1, on the reverse strand, counting down.
AATATTTTGTTGTGAATCCCGTTAATACCAAAGGTGGAATCATAAAAGTTATTGTAAGTTAGATGTAGCGAGACATACAAAAGTTTAAGAAAGTCTATTAATCAGAGATTATTTCTTGTTAGAGATTGCAACTGCAACAGATTGGAAGTCATCGTGGGAGATGGAAACCTTGACTTCGGAAACACCAGCTTGGCTAGCAATCTTCTTAGCGTCCCCATGAAGCTTAACTTCTGGACCCTTGCCGCCAGCACGCGTGATTTCAATCTCCTTCAAAGAGGCACCACCGCCTTGAGATTTGACACCTAGAGACTTGAAGACAGCTTCCTTTGCGGACCAAGTTCCAGCGAAGGAACTTTGAACACATGGCTGAGATTTGCAGTAGGCGATTTCATCCTCAGTGAAGTTACGTTCAACAAATGTTTCGTTGTCGATGTTGACACTTGAAATCAATTCAACGTCAACCCCGACACTGCTTCCGGCAGCATTTGCAGTGGCTTGCTTGGCAAGATCGCCAACAATGGCAGCGGTCTGCTTGTTAGCATCGGAAACAAAGTTATTAGACTTCTGAATGGTCTTTGCACCGAAAGTCAACTTGCCACTACCCTTCTCGGCGGTGACACGAGCCAATGGGTCCAAGTAGACTGGTTGCTCCAATTCGTCAGAGTAAGGAGCATGTTCCTTACTGACAAATAGTTTGTTGTAGATCATACCGTTGTGGAAGAACTTGTGAGCAGCCTTTTCTCTGGCTGTAACCTTAGCAGCGTATCTCTCATAAGTACCTTGATCAACAGCACCAAACAAGTAGTCTGGGTGAATAACGATAGCTTGAGCACCCTTTTGACCGAAACCGAAAGAGGTGACGGAAACAGCCTTGATACCACTTGTTCTCAAAGACTTGGATGGATATAGAACAAATTCGAATTGTTCCAAGATCTTGTCAACGTTATCAGCGTTACGGTTACCTGGCACAATACCGGTGTTTAAGATTTGAATGGCACCGTTCAACATCCAAGCACCAGCAGCACCCTTTGGATGACCAGTCAAGTACTTCTGGAAAACACCGATGACTGGGTTACCTTCAGATCTACCTAGGTGCTTCATCATTTCATTGATGGTAGCAGATTCATTCTTGTCATTAGCCTTGGTGGAGGTACCATGGAAAGAGGCGACGCCCAAATCATCAATGGTTAGACCGTAAGTAGCCAAAGCTCCTCTCAATGGAGCGATACGAGGATCATTCTTATAGAATTCATTACCCCATTGAGCCTGTGCGGATCTGAGTTGGTTTGCAGCTTCCCTCTTGATCTCTTCAGTACGCTCAGAGAAGAATGCCTCGTGATCCTCAGCAGGAATCTCCTCAGCCTCAGCTCCTAACATATCCAATTCATTTTCAACCCATAGTTTGATTTGCTTTTGACGGTTGACTAGTTGACGCTTTCTGTACTTGATGTCCAACAATGGTGTTGGGAATTTCAAACCACCATGGTGCTCTCTGGCGGTGGTCAAAATACCCTTACCTGGTGCAGGGACAGATCTACCAATCTTATCGGTAGCAGTGGCAGTTAGACCAACAATACCGTAAATTGGAACACCCATCTTCAAAGCTAGGGCGGCATTCATGATGATTTGAATACCAGCACCTTGAGCTTCCATGAAACCGTTACGAGAAGTTGTGGCAGGTCTAGACATTTCAGCTGGGGTACGACCGTGCTCAAATTCGTCTAGAGTATCAGAAGTAGCCTTCATGTTACCGAATTCGTAAGAACCCTCTTCCTGGAAATCATCGTAACCACCGACAATACAAATCTTAGCCTTACCGGACAAGATGGTTTCAACACCAACATCGACAGATTCAACAGCAGTGGCACAAGCACCAACTGGGGTTTTGATTGGACCAGAAGAAGAGATCAACAACATATTAACCCATGCGGACATAGTGTTGATGAAAGATTCCTGTAGAATATCGTTCTGGACTGGTTGATCTTTGTAACGATCCTTGAACATACCACGGAGAGCGCTAACACCACCCATACCGGAACCAGAACAGTTACCAACTTCGGAGACGTGAACGTATTCGTACATCTCGTATGGATCAGTGATACCAGCAGCAATGAAAGCCTCGACAACCGAAACCAAGGCATACAAAGTGATTGGATCGACTTGAGAGATGACATCATCGGAAATACCGTAGGTTCTAGCGTCCCAACCGGTTGGAATTTGACCTGCAACCAAACGATCGAATCTCAGTGCCTTTGGAATAAATAGAGTGGCACCCTTCAACAACTTGACAGAGAATTCACCAGTTTCTGGAATCTCGAATACGTCAACCTTGTCCCCGTGCTCGTGTTTGAACTGCTCAGCAGTCTCCTTGGAAGCCTCGAATGGTTCCAAGTCTTCCTCAACAACCACTTCTTGAATCATCTGCTTCTTCTTAGGGTCATAACCATGGAATAATTCTGGTTCAATCAATCTGATACCAGCGTGTTCAATAATCTTGCTTTCATACTTGTTCTTAATGTCTTTGTCATCAACTGGTTCGTTAGACTTAGCATCGACCCAACCGGTATATGGACGACCCTTCAGGTTACCATTGTGGTATTTGATTAAGCCCATAATCCAAGCCATCTCAACGCACCCTTCCAAAGAGAACTCGCCAAACGCTTCCATCTCCCATCTGGTTCTAGCAGAACCCCAAGGACCAACTTCGGAGAAACCGGTAACAACAATGACCTTTTCAAGATCAAGCAAGCCTTCCAAGTCTGGCGAGGATAGCTTCTTGACCTCCTTGTAAGGTTTTAGAGTTGGGAAGTTTAGCTTGATGTTAGCCTTTGGTTGAACTTCAACTTGAGCGTAAGCAGCATCTGCGTTGTCACCACTGACAACCTTGTGTTCAAGAGCAGTTTCAATAGAGACAGCCTTTCTGATATCGGAAGTGTCAGTCAACTCACTACGCAACTTTCTGGTGAAATCCTTCAAATCGGTCAAGTATTGCAAGCTACCGTTCAAGTCAGCCATAACAGGAGACTTTTGACACAATTCTGCAACTTCGGGAATCAACAAACCCAACAAGTTGAAAGCCATTTCCTTTTGAGAGAAAGTACGGACACCAGCCTTCTCAATACCTTCAGCAATGATGTTGTTGGCACTCATCAAGCCAGTACCTCTGGTCCAACCAATGATAGCACCACAAATGGTCAACTGGTTGCCCCAGGACTCAGAGTGCCATCTGTTGAATAGAGTTTCCAAGGACAACTTGGATTCAGAGTACAAACCGTCACCACCGAAAGTACCATGGTTTGGAGACATTGGCAAGATAACTTGAGCTGGTCTTGTTTCGATACCTCTTGCAGATTTTTGCTTCTTGACGTTACCCATAATTCTCATAATGTTGGTCAACATGATTCTGTGAGCAAACTCAGATTTAGAGTCGATGTTCTCCAATTCGATACCATTTTCTGGGATGGCAGCGAATGGGATGATGGCGTCCAAGTCCCAACCTAGACCACCGTTCTTTTCATCGTCATAGATGTAATCGATCAAAGCTTCAACATCTTGCTTTGAACCTTGATTGAATGGAACGACAATCAAAGTAGAGCCCTTAGCACCGTACTTGGCGTACAAGGATTGGTAGAAATCAGTCACTGGCTTAGAGAAACGAGAAGTGGTGATAATAACCTTAGCACCACCTTGGATCAAACCTTGCAAGATTTCAGCACCAATAGAACCCTTACCAGCACCGGTAATCAAGACATACTTGTCCTTGAAAGTGACACCGTTGAGAGCGGCCTTCTCCAACCCATCCAAGAACAAGGATGATAGTTGACGGTCGTACAACCATTCACCGGTTGGCTTCTTCTTCTTCAAATGCAAGAATGGGATGGTTTGCCTTGGAATAGTGGAAGAAACGGTCTTGGAAATCTTAGATTTGTTTGGCAAGGAAGCGACTTCCTTGGTAGAGTCCTTGTCCAAAGCATCGCCAACAACACCAGCCAATTGAGTGGTTTGAGAAGCATCGATTTCCTTGGAGTTTTGCAAGAATTTCATCAAATCACCATAGATCTTTTCAAATTCAGAAGCGGTTGAACCGGAAATATCATGCTCAGAAGCCTGGGCGCTAATAGCTTTGTAAACACGGGTCAAATCTTCTTCAATGGTAGATTGAGCTTGCTTAGCCAAGGATCCACCAATGGCCATTTCTTGCACGTATTCAGATAGTTTTCTGACCTTTTCTTTTGGTTCTTCGGAATATTTAATGTTACCGTTCTTATCAATAACGGTCTTTGGACCAGTTGGTTTACTGATGTCCTTGTAAACTGGGTCCATGTCTATAACTTGTTTACAGTTTTCGATCAATTGTTCACCGAGGCTCTTGGCTAGCTTGTAGTTGTCACCCTTGGACTCGTCGGTGTGAGCAACGTGGTATTCCATGAACTTGATCAAAGTCTCGTTGGATCTGTTCATGATGTTGATTGCTTCGCTAACGACTTCTCTGTCAACGTTCTTTAGGACACCGTGAATGATTTCAAAGTACAACTGTAGCAACGATTGCTTGGCCCAGTTCCAAGAGGAATCGAACACTCTAGCCTTCTTTCTGGAGAAAGAAGTGGCAATACCGTTGATAAAGTACTCACCCAGTTCGGTGTTGATGAAATCCAATTGTTGTTGCAATTCGGCAACGTTGTCCTTTTCCTTCAACAGCTTTCTCTCTCCACTGTCAAGATCCATCTTTAGGTAACGAGCCAAGACCTGTAGTTGTTGACGTGCCAAGACCTTTTGGTCCTTGGTCAATTCATCGAACGCAGCAGCATCGATGGTTGCACCACCGGCACCACCGGCAGCACCACCGGCACCAGCGCCAGCAGAAGCTGCAGATAGATCAATACCTGCGGTGGAAGCGTATTTTTGAGCCATGGAGTCCAAGAAAGCCTTGGCCTCTGGCTCGGAACCGAGACGGGAAGCTGGTTCGTTGGTCAACGCGATCAACAACACAGAATCTTGTCTACCGGCACCCAAACCCCAGCGACTTTGCAAGTACTTTCTGGCAATGGTGATGGTGAACCCACCGGGCATCTTGGAAGACATCAGTCTCGAGATCAAAGAGGAAGACTGCTTACCCAGGGAGCCCGAGAAGCTCTCCTGGAACGTCTCAGCCAGCTCTTCCAACGGGGTCTCCTCAGGCTTCTCCGGCGTGGCACCAAACTCCTTACCTAAGTCACCGAGGATTTCGTTCTGCACAGTCGACTTACCGCCGACCAAGTCCTTGATGGTCTTGGAGAGTGGCACACCGTCCAGACTCTTTTTCAACTTGTGAGCAACCAGAACGTGCAACAACAACGATGCCTTGACAGGCTCGTCTGGCACGTCTGCCACAGGACCAGAAGGAGCTGCAACTGGAGCGGCAGCCACAGGTGCAGCGGTGGCAGCAGAGGCCGCGGCAGCGGCCGCTGGCTCTGCCACCGCAGCCGCCGAAGCACCACTTGTCGCAGACTCCTTGGCAGCCAACTCCTCGGGATCCAGCGTGTAGTTGATCTCCTTAGAGTCCTTGGCGTAGCACAAGACCTGTCTGTGCAACGACAATGCCGCATCGTACGACTCGTACTTGCTCTTCATCGTTCTCTGAGCCATCCCGGCCAGCGTAGGCGAAGGCCCGATCTCCACCACTCTCTCGGTGTTGAAGTCCTTCAAGAAGACATCCTGCGTCTCGATCCATCTCACTGGCGACGCAAACTGGTACGCCAACAGCTCTGTCAACAGCACATGAGCCAATTCCTGCTCAACTTCCGGCTTCATAACCATCCTAGCCTGTCTGCAATTGCAATACTGCCTTTAAACATCGCCCGCAACAAGGCCAGACTCCCCATCCGCCGCCTCTTTTATACCCAACCGCCCTTGCGTCCCAACAACTTGTTGGCTCGTGTCTGCCTGTTCGCTGCGTACGAAATTGTTGGATTTTGCCCACATGCCCGATCCAGCGGCTCCGCGACCCGAGCCGCCGCCAGCGCTGCCGGGGCAGCCGCATTGCATCGATTCGACCGACATCCCCGGGCTCGTAGCTCGCAGCGGCCGCCCAGGCCTGCTCTTCTGTGCTCTTCGAGCCCTAATGGCTTGTTTAATACTTTGCCGTACAAAGTGCGCTCTGGGGGCCCTTTGGTATAAAAGCGGGCGGATTGGCCAAAATTGGTAAGACTCCTCCTCACCAACACGACCAGTCGACCTGCGTGCTACAGGCGTAGCACGTGTTGACACTTCTTGTCCAAGAACATTCAAAGCCTTTCAGCTGGCCGGATTTCAGGACTCGCCACCGCGGTTGCGACCGCACCGGCGAAGTTCACACCCCCACGGCTTGCTGAAAACTTGTCCTTGGGATACCAACGTCCCAGTTTCCACCCCGACGTGCACTCGACCGTTGCAGCGTTGGGACTAATAAATAGGGCGACATTTGCAAAAGTGTGATTAATTAGAAAAGTTACATTACACAGGCCTGGCAGCGGGCGCTCATTTTCTCGACTCGACCACAGAGGGCACGACGACGACGACAACGACGACGGCAAAGATGAGGAAGCAGATGATGTAGCAGCGCAACTTGTTTCTTCTGGCGCGTCTGGCGCTGGTAACAGCCTTGTTGGTGTGACCGACACCCTGCTCGACGTCCTGCTGGGCGTCCTCAACGTTCTTGTCGATGACCTCGATGTTCTCCTGCTGCTCGACGACCAGCTGTTCCATGTCGTTGAACAGCTGGGTCAACTCGGCCATGGTCTTCTCCAGTTTCAAGAGCTCCTGGTGTCTTGCCTGCACTTCGGCCAGCGCGGTCTTGGCCTCGCCGCGTCTGTTGGCGTTCAACAGCGCCTGCGAGAAGATCTGCTGTCCGCCAACGTCGTTGATGGCGTTCTCAACCTCTTCCTCGGTCGCATCGGGCTGCACCACGCGGTACTGTCTCATGGCCTGCTCCTTGTTCTCCTCTTTGTAATTGGACTCTATAATTCTGTAATCCTGAATTGCCTTTAGGAACCGCTGTCTCGAGTTCTCCGCCTGCGCCTGCTTGCTGGCGTCGTGCAACCCATCCTGCTGCGCGCTTTTGATCTGGTTTCTCAGCTGGTATTGCAAATCGGAAGCCTGGGCCACGATATCGTCCAGGGTGCGTCTTAACTGCATCTCCTGGTCCTCGTTCACCTCCGCCAACAGCTTCTTGTGGTACGTGTCGATGCTATTGACCAATTGCTCGTACGTGTCGAGCTCGCCGTTAATCTGATTGATCTTCCCCATAAACTGGACGAAATCTCCACCACCGGCACTGCCTGCCGAACCACCGTACGCGTTGTTACCACTCATCTCGTAGGACTCGATCGCAGGTGCCGCACCGGACTCGTACGGGTTCTGCGACTCATATGGATTGTTGTTGTAGCTCATCTCGCCCTCGTCAATCCTGTTTCACTACTCGTAAACTGGTCCCCAGTGGTTTAAAACCTTCGTTCCGTGTCTTGTACCAGAAAAACCACAGGTGAAAAAAACACAAAACAAACACACCTTGCAAACCCAGCTGACTGTTCGCAAACCGTTCTAGTAGACGCTACACAACCGACGTGGCAAGAACCTATGGGTCGTTAGCACTTGCTGTGTTCTATTTACCTGCTCCAGAGGTTGCCCAGCAGCCTGAAAGCCAAGCCCTCCTTTAATACCGCGTCCTGCGGTCGCTTCATACGTCGCCGTGGTCTCGAGCTATTCGAGTTGGTCTTCGAGGTAGGCGACCAGTTGCTTCATCTTGGTGATGTCTGCGCGTGTCTGCGGCAGCGCTTGCTGGGCGTTGCGCAGAGTCTGCAAGGACTGCTCGTACTGGGTCGCGAGAGCGCTCCAGCGGGCAGCGTCGCCGCCCGCTGGGGCGCCGCCGGCCGCCGGTGCAGCATCTGCGGGCGCTGCAGCGCCCGCACCGCGCTCTGCTTGCAATTGTTCGATCCTAGAGTCGAGCTCCGCGAGATACGCGTCCCGAGCCTCTGCGTACGCCCGGTTCACCTGCTGCGGCGCAGCGCGCCGCAGCTGCGACACCTGCACGGTCTGGTCCTCCCATTCCTCGTACGCCTGTCGCACCCGCTCGTTCAGCTCGAGGTCGAACGGCTCGACGTATCGCTCCTGCGACCGCGCTATCAGCTCGCCAACGCCCAGCGTGCCGCCGGCGTCGTCAGAGTTCACCACGTGCACCGAGCCCGACGCCATCTCCATTACAGTCGCCAGAAACTCCTGCAACTCCATCCCCACCTCGCGGCGCACCTGGTCCGTGCCCTCCGCCGCCTCGGCGGGCAGATGCAGCCGCGCCCGCTCGTCCAGCGCGTCGTAGAGCTGCCCGTAGATGCTCCGCAGCTGTTCCACTGTCACATCGAGCTTGGCCATCGTCAGCAGCGCTCGTAGCGGGCCCTCTCAGCGGTTCTTGTCGCTGTGCTTGCTGGCTCAAGCTCTTTTAAAGCCCTGGATCGCAGGGGTTACCCGGGCTTTGAAATTTGATGCGCTGCAAAAGGGAGCCCGGGTTAGGAAAGGTGTTGTAAAACGGTTGTAATGGCGATAGATGGGCAGTAATAGTGGCCGTTGAGCTGGGTATCAAGTATCGAACTGGTAGTGAAATGTCGGCTGTGGTGGAGAGCAACGAGTATGCTCCGTTCTACGCGCCCTTTTTCGGGTTTGCGGGTTGCGCAGCAGCCATGGTTCTGTCGTGTCTGGGAGCGGCGATCGGTACGGCCAAGTCTGGTATTGGTATCTCTGGTATCGGTACGTTCAAGCCGGAATTAATCATGAAGTCGCTGATTCCGGTGGTGATGAGCGGTATTCTGGCGATCTACGGGCTGGTTGTTGCGGTTCTGATCGCTGGTAACTTGTCGCCCACGGAGGAGTACACGCTTTTCAATGGGTCTATGCATTTGAGTTGCGGGCTGTGCGTTGGGTTTGCGTGTTTGAGCAGTGGGTATGCGATCGGGATGGTCGGAGACGTTGGTGTGAGAAAATTCATGCATCAGCCCAGACTGTTTGTTGGGATTGTGTTGATTCTGATCTTTTCTGAGGTGTTGGGACTATACGGGATGATTATTGCATTGATCCTGAACACGAGAGGTTCAGAGAAATAGACGAGCAGCCAGTCTTTCCAATAGACGAGGGATTGGATGTATATATACGTATTGCGCGCAAGAAAAATTACAAATAAGCATCACTCTGTAGTGTCCATGGGTTCTGCGCCCGTGGCGACCGGTGCGGCGTGGGACCCGCTCGAGATGTCCACGTACCCGTGGTCGTCGATATACTGTGTGTCGTTGTCCTTGACGTATTTCACGGATCTGGCGCTGTCGAGGAATAGCAAGTAGGCTCTCTTGACGTCTACCACGTCGACCGCGTTGCTCTTCCTCTTGAAAGAGATCTGTTGGGCCACAGAGATCAGGTTGCTACTGTAGCGCAGACTGGTCTCCGTGCCGATTTTGGTCAAGAGATCGAGCGCGTCGCTGGTCAACTCGACTTCCTCCTCCTGGGCTCTGATCGACAATATGGTCTTGATCTCTTGTTCGTTGTAGTGGGTTGTCGTTATGATGATCGATCTGTCCAGTAAGTCCAGTGGCAACCCGTGTGGTGATTTGTAGTTGGTTCCTCTCGTCTTCGATATACCTTTGTTGGTGGCCATCATGACAATTGGGGCAAACTCGTCTTCCAGAGCTCTGTTTATGAACGAGAAACATTCTATATCCAACATGTGAACTTCATCGATGAACAGTACACCTGGTACAATCTCTGCTTTGCCTTCTTCCTTCCATTCTGCAACTTTTGTGTTGATTTGGTCTCTGACCTCGGATCTAATCTCACCAGTGTCACCGGTGAACAGCGCTAGAAAACCTTGCGTTCTAGAGTTGATCACATCGATCTCATGCAGTGATACTGTATGAACAGCTGTCTTTCTCTTTTGCAGTTCTCCCTCTGGACATTGAACAAATCTCGTGTCTGCGCCCATGGCATCGTAGTCTCTGGACCTGGCAAATGATCTACCGAGCTTTGTAATCTTACCACTGGCTTTGTCAATCGAAATAACGTCACCTGCGAGCACTTTCTCCTTGGTCAAACCGTCAATCATCTTATTACCAAGTTCGTAGATTGTCTCCATATCGGTGGTCTTGATGGTCAGTTTCCCTTGCTTATGGCCACCTGTGATAGACCTGTCAATTTGGATCTCCACCACTTCACCTTCGATCAGCTCAGTTTCCTCCTTGATCTTGACACCGATGGATCTTCTGAAAGCCTGCGTTAAGGCCTCTGTCTTACTCAACTCCAATGAGAAAATCTCTGAACCAGCGATTGCAGTAAATGGAACGTCTTTACCCAAAGATTGAGACAAACCCATAGCCAGGGCAGTCTTACCGGTGGATGGTGGTCCAGCAACTAGAACGGCTCTCCCGGCAATTGCGCCGTTCTGAACCATTTTTAATAGAACACCAGCAGCACGTCTAGCCTGCAACTGTCCCACCATTCCCTCAGAAGATTCCTTAGCCTGTAGGTTCTCGTCAAGGCCTAGACCTGTAATGTGTGAATGGGCCGCAATCAGCGACAAAGATTTCAGAGAATCAGGGCCATCATTTGGATCAATAGTTTGAATTGACATGACAAACTGCAACTCACTCGAACCAGAACTGTCTAAACGATTAGAAGCCTGACTACCTCATCTCTATAGGTCTTGTTAAAGAGACGACTTTTTTCATCAGTGTGCTTAGCATAGTAGACTGTGTCACGTGCTCGTGGCTAGTAAAGCAGTTAAGCTAGATGGCCTCTTTAAGAACTTCAAGAGATCTCATTTGGTGTCTGCCACAGATTCCACACGGTGATCTGGCCACCAAGCTCCTCATAGAGCCGGGTTTATATTACGAATTCTTTTGCCAGGCTTTGAAACTGAATTCAGGCGGCACTGTTATGATGGAAACACTAAGAGAGCTTGTCAAGACATGTTGTAGCTTGTGCTGTTGTTGCTATACTTATTCAGACTCGTATGTGTCACTAAATGGGAGGCGATACAACATTAAGAGGCTCCTAGGGGAAGGAGCTCTATCATTTGTCTATTTGGTGCAACAGTCCGGTGGGAGTACTAATGCTGGCCCTATAAATCTGGGGAATTCGCTGGAGCTATATGCTTTAAAAAGGATAAGGTGTCCCTTCGGTAACATCGAAAGTATATCAAATGCCATGAAGGAAGTGGAGAATTATAGGCGCTTTCAAGGTCCGTACATTATTTCACTGATAGACTCGCAAGTGGCTCAAGAAAAGGACGGTTCCAAGACTGTTTGCATACTTCTACCCTATTTCCCACTAGGCTCTCTGCAAGATACAATAGACCGCAACCTGCTGAAGGGCACTTTCATTTCCGAGAGTGAATGTCTGAGGATTATGATGGGTATTGCCAGAGGGTTGCGCTGCCTACACGACCCTTTAGCGAGAGAGCAGGCCAGCATCGACGCAGAGACAGGGAATGATACCGTATCAATGTCATACAGCGATGAGGCCGCGATGTTGCTCAACGACACACCTCTCGAGCTTGATATTTTGTCTTCCCAGACCACTATGAATACAAACTCCTATGTTCACAGGGATATCAAACCGACCAGTATCCTCTTCTCTTCCGAAGGACTGCCGATCTTATCTGAGCTGGGCTCATGTTGCAAGACGGACATAAATGTCACTACGAGACATCACCTTAACGAGTTACAAGAGTGGGTTGCTGACAATTGCCTGCTGCCCTACACCGCGCCTGAACTGCTGAATTTGACCCTCAGTAGTTCGATAAACTGCAAAGCAGATATTTGGTCCCTAGGCTGTACGTGCTACACCATGCTTTTTGGCATGTCACCCTTCGAGCGAGAATTGCAAATGAGTGGTGCGTCTATGACATATGCGATTGCAAACGCCAAATTCAGCTTTCCTCAGCAGACAAGATACTCAGACGGGCTGATACAGATGATTCAGTCTTGCCTACAGGTTGATCCGAAGGCTCGTCCAGATATAAACGAGCTTCTTAACACGTTGCAAAATCTCCAGATCTCGTCGTCTTGAATGATCGAGGTAGATCTTCACCAAGGCCAAGAGAAGTGCACCATCTGGTCCAGAGTTGAGTACAGCGCTTGCAACCTCTCCAGCCATCAGTTGCACTCATGTCAGCCAATTGTAGCGTTAAAAGCTTCCAAGATTGCTCGGAAACAGATGTGCCTGGTTATAATGACTGTCCGTCATTCCTATACCAAGTGAACAAAGCTTCCGCAAAGGGTGGCAGAAGAAATCGAATTGTTGCGAAAGTACGAGACGTCTCTGGAAATACGGCAACGGCCTGTGTACCTCCGCCAACGACCTCTTTCACTGTTGAGGAAAGTTCTAAAAATGTGGGCATTCAAGTATTAACAAAAGATGAAGTGCTCGAGAGGATCCAAGATGTGTACAATGCCCAGAACAAACTATCACCACAGGAATTCCAATTCTACAAGCGCAAAGTGGACCAGAACATAACGAAAAGTCTCGACTCGGAGTCAACTAGAGGTGTTCTGACCTCAATTCTGGGAGAGTTGAAGGACAAAGATAAATGTGCTCGCACTCTGAGAGAGTGGCTAACATCAGATGTCACAATCTCAAGTTGGTGCCCAGCATTTCTGAAAATATATGAAAATGCGTCAATTATTTAATAAATCTACTATATAGGTAGACAATGGGAATAATTACTTTCATGACAAACGGTAAATTACATGGAAACATAGCGCTACATCCTCCTTCTCTTTCCGACAGTGGCTTGGAAACCAGTCTTGATGGAGGAAACAGATCTTGTAGAACCACAACTCTTACACACCAGGAAGAACAATCTGTTGGATTGTTCCTTCTTCAACTCTGTGTTAATGCTCTTACATGTCTTACATGTAACGTATTCCAAGATGTATCTTCTCAAGACGTTTTCCATTTGCTTCGATTGGAACTTACCCTTGATGACTAGTCTCTTTTGTCCATCCACGGAACCAGAAGTACCCAGTTCGGCAAACAAATACTGGATAAGATGCTCTGGTGATCTCTGCAACTTCTCGGAGATATCTTGAATATTGGAAAAGATGGTCTTCTTACCATCACGTAGACACACTGGTGGTGGAATTCTGAACTTAGGTCCGGATCTGTCACCGGCGAGCTCTGGGTTATTAGCCTTCAAGATCTCGAAAAATCTGTGCAATAGGTCTGGGTACGCCAGGCCAACTTCTTGTTGTAAAGTGGAGTCCACCACAGGTGTGCTCTCTTTGCTATTGGTCTCATCAACTTTGACACCTGCCTTAGCCAATTGCTGTTCGAAGTCATCCAAATCGGTTTCCTTAGCCTTCTTCTTCTTCTTCTTCAATTTAAGTTCACCCAATGCTTCTGATATTTCATCGGCAGAATCCGTGGGCTCCTCAGAGACTGCTTTACTCTTCTTCTTCTTCTTCTTCTTCAAACCAGCAAATAGGTCATCGTTAACATCTGCTTCAGCCTGTGGAGCATCAGTATCAAGATTTTCTGGTGCTACCTTCTTGCTAGACTTCTTCTTTTTCATGGATGGGTCAAACCCCAACTCGGCAGCCAATTCAGACGACATCTTCAGTTCTTATAGACCCGTTATCGACACTGTCCTATACTCTTTGTTCGCATCTTCAATATTCAAAGCTCTTTCTGCTGAGTTAGTTGAGCTTTTCCAAAAATTTTCACCCCGTTCAAAGTGACTGTTAAGGTTATCCGGGTAAAGCATCTCGATTTTAGGCTTTAAAGCTCTATAGAAGACTATGATAGTGTACAGGTATGCATTGGAGGGCCTTTTCGCAGCCGGACAGGATGTGTGAATCACGAATCGTTGATGTTCAGCTGCTCTGTGTTCTTTCTGAGCGCTTCTGTGGCGTCCTTGGTGACTTGCTCGATCTCGGTCCCCTTGGTGACTTGAACGGCAGGTGCTGCTTCGTCTTGACCATCCTGCGATGGTTCCACGTCGTACTTCTGCAAAAAGTAGCCCTCCACTTCTTCTTTGCCATTGTTTTCTGCTTCAAAAATCGCGTCCTGGTCGAAATTGTTTCTAACAAAGGGGTCTGCCTCGTATTTGTCACACAGTAGCTTCACTATATCCAGCTGACCGTTTAAAGAGGCCCAATGCAAGGCAGTGTTGCCTGTTTCGTTTTGTTTGTTCACGAACTCTTTCAAATCTGCGTCATTAGTACAGTTTTCCTTCACCTGTTCCAGAATGTACTTGGCGACTTCTACGTGGCCATTGGCACATGCCATATGCAATGCGGTAGAGTGCGATGTGGAATCAACACATGTCCTCAACAGTTTTGGATGGATTAGAGTTGTAAAAATGTCTCGTAGAGATTCCAAATCTCCAGCTCTGGCGTCTAAAATGATGGCATCCTGATCTTCTTGATCCAATGGTTCCCTGTGAAGCGTCATATCACGACAGGCAGCCTGTATTGGTGTTCTTACAGCCTTGGTTAGAGCTCATCTCGAGGTCAAAATTTTTCAGTTATGTCTTTTATTTATCACTGGGCGTCTAGAGTGACGGGCTTTCAGGACCTTCAAAACTGAGCTGAGCTGATCACGCTGAGCCAGCATTCATCTATCAATTGATTGACTTGTAGTCCCCACTTTCATTACCAGAGTATGTCCGATGGTAATGCTGAATCGTCTACGAAGACCTTGAAAGATCTGTTTGCGAAAGGACCTGAGTTTACCAGAGATTCGCCATTGGATGCTGCATTTGCTGATTTATATGAATCAGTCATTCTCAAGTTAGATGGACTAAAGACCTATCAAGTTGCTGGGTGTAGAAACAACTCAGAATTTGTCAATCGGCTTCTGGGATACTTTGTTAGAATACATCATGCGACTAATGAGAAACAACGGGTGGATGGCGGGGACCTTTTACCCATATCGCTTCATGACCTGCGATATCTAGATACTCTCATTAATCTGATTATATTCCATGGAATAGAGGCCAACTTGCCTGTGAATGCAAGGATACAAAAACACCCCGATGAGGAACAGTACAGAATTCCTAGCTCACATAAGAACAATTTACAGACCCTGATCTCTGTCATCAATTGTTTCTATTCTATTTTGAGTGATAAATCTCAACAAGACGATTATTTGAGATCAGTTCTTTTGAAAGGGCCACTTTACCAGGAGATAATTGTCGGAGTACTGTATCTGTCCACTGTCGACGATCATACGCGTTATAATGCTATGATAAATGTTCTTGAGAACGCCCAGCAATCGTATGAGTTACTAAAAACCTTCACCTCACTGATTGATGCAATTAAGGATGTCAAATTACGTGCCTTGGTTCTGACGAGGCTAAGTTCTTTGCCTGTTCAAAGGGATGACGGCCTTTTGAGTTTGATAGACTTTGTTACAGGTGCCAGAGAGAATGAACAAATCGATGTAGAAAAGGTCACAAGAGTCTCGCAAATACTTGTGGCCAAGCCCAGAAGCCTGAATAGTGTCCAGTATTTCACCAGCCTGTTTCGACAAATAAGGGAACAACTATCCCATATAAATAGGCCCTTGGTGATAACTTGCCTGAACGATTTAATTAGTACCCTCTACCGCAAAAACCCTCGCATAATCCAAGACTTCCTTTTCAAGCCAATTTTTAACGTACTCTACAACTTACCGATCAAGAACTATAGCGCCAAGGAACTTAACGATATTATCAATATACTCATATCTTTGACAAAAATCCCCTCAATAGAGGTGTTGCAAGCTTTGACCAGTGCTCACGGCCAAAACGCATTCTATTTACATCTGTGGATCTACGCTTTGTTCCTCAAGAAACACCAAACTTTGACTCCAATAGTGTACGACAGTGAGGGGAATAAGATCCAGAACGACTCATCACCATACTACAACGTCGTCTTATCTGTTATGAAATCATACATGATCCTGACGGGTCACCTTGAAGCCTTGAACCATTTGACTTTGAATTTAATCAATTTCGACCATCCCAAATGGCGGTACGTCGTTGACTTACAAACTCAGCTTGTCTCAATTGCTGCCAAAGATGAGGCAGGAAAGCTGCCACAGTCGCTCAGCACAAACAAAGACCATCAGGATGATACTTTTAATCTGTTCAAGGACATGGATATGGCGGTTGGACTCTTTATAAGCTTACTGAAGCTAATAGGAAATGAAGAGGTAACCAAGAACCTATTCTTAAATGTACTGAATAGATGGGTGAAAGGATCTATCGAAGCTCCAAGGCAGAACGCTTTGAATGGCAGCACTGATAGTGCACTGATCCTGGTTGATCTGAAGATTTTAGAGAGAATAAATAAAGAGTTCACCAGTGAGATCGTGAAGAAACCAGGCGATGTCCTTGCATTGATTTCGGAACTGATTGATTCAGCGGCTGTAGAGAAAAAGGAAATGGTCAAAAGTGGATCGGATTCTGATGATGAGGATGTGGAACCCAACGATGTCGATTATTCGCCTATATTTGATACTTTACTCGACTTGCTCGAGACTGTACTGGATGAATCGACCATAAACTTGAGCTCGGCAGCTATTCAAATGTTAGAGGAAATGTATGGAAAGCTCACCAAGTATGACACTAAGAGGTGCATAGATTTGCAATCCAAGATCAAGCATACTTTGCAAGACAGGGGCGACTCCTGCTCACTCTCTCAATCTTCCTCCGCAGATAAAGAGTTGCTGGAGGAAGCGATGAAGAACCTCAATGATGTGATAGATCCGATCAAGGTACAAGGACTGACAACTTTGTCTCGCCTTGCGAACGAAAAGTCTGAGGTGGTTCAATTCCCCAAGTTCAGAACTATCTTTTTACAACATATGCGCGATCCTGACCCATATGTCTACTTGAACGCCATCAAAGGACTAGCAGTTCTATGTGAAAGGGATCCCAGTGAAACGCTAAACGAACTACTGAAGCTGTACCTCAACGTGGACCACAGGACTAAGACGGATGACGTTCTCAAGATTGGTGAAGTCCTAAACCTCTATGTTCAACGAGAGGGTGAACTTTTCCAAGGACCGACCGCCAACCGTGTCGTAGACGCCTGTCTGTCGATAGTCCGCCAACATGATGCCCTGGACAACAAGGTAAGAATGTCAGCAATCTCCTTGCTCGGAGTGTGCTTAAGAGCGAATGCCGCAGGCGTCCAGAATAAGATCCCTCTGATCCTGGACTGTGTTTTCGGTATTCTACAACTCGAGACCGCCAACACCCCACGAAAAGATGCCTTTGTCGTAAGAAGAGCCGCCATCCATCTGGTCTACGACCTTCTGAGCGACAAGGGTCTCAGTCCGCTGCCACGGGACTACGACTACGATCCGTTGCTGGTCATTCTCAAGTACGCGCAAGAACACGACGACGACCCGCTGGTACGCGAACACGCCGGCAAGATCCTCGAAGTCATGGATCATCTGTCAGCGCTCCAGATCTGAAGAATCTTCGAGAAGAGCTGAGGCCGTCAAGTTGGTCAAGTTCTTGGTCTATTGGTTCAAATAAGTTCCAGAAGGTGATAGAACAAAAAATTTTCTTCGCGCTGTGAGAAAACGACCCCCATGATTGAGCAAGTCAAGGGTATTTAAAGGGACATGAAACAGAACCGAGCATGATCGAGTAGCGGTTACAAAAATCAGCATTCACTGTTACTTTTGTTGGCAAGGGCTCCTGTTTATTCCACACAAGGCGCGACACAATGGCATCTGAAACTTTTGAATTTCAAGCTGAGATTACTCAGTTGATGAGTTTGATCATCAATACCGTTTACTCTAACAAGGAGATTTTCTTGAGAGAATTGATCTCTAACGCTTCCGATGCTTTGGATAAGATCAGATACCAAGCTTTGTCCGATCCAAAACAATTGGAGACCGAGCCAGAGCTATTCATCAGAATCACTCCAAGACCAGAAGAGAAGGTTTTGGAGATCAGAGATTCTGGTATTGGTATGACCAAAGCTGAATTGATCAACAACTTGGGTACCATCGCCAAGTCCGGTACTAAGGCTTTCATGGAGGCCTTGTCTGCTGGTGCAGATGTCTCCATGATCGGTCAATTCGGTGTTGGTTTCTACTCGTTGTTCTTGGTCGCTGACAGAGTTCAAGTTATCTCCAAGCACAACGACGATGAGCAATACATCTGGGAATCCAACGCCGGTGGTTCTTTCACCGTCTCTTTGGATGAAACCAACGAAAAGATCGGTAGAGGTTCCATCTTGAGATTGTTCTTGAAGGACGACCAATTGGAATACTTGGAAGAAAAGAAGATCAAGGAAGTTGTGAAGAGACACTCCGAGTTCGTCGCTTACCCAATCCAATTGTTGGTCACCAAGGAAGTTGAAAAGGAAATTCCATTGACTGAAGAAGAGAAGAAGGATGAGGAAAAGAAGGACGAAGAAGATGACAAGAAGCCAAAGCTAGAAGAAGTTGACGAAGATGAGGAAAAGAAGGAGGAAAAGAAGACTAAGACCGTTAAGGAGGAAGTCGAAGAATTGGAAGAATTAAACAAGACCAAGCCTCTATGGACCAGAAACCCATCTGACATCACTCAGGATGAATACAATGCTTTCTACAAGTCTATCTCCAACGACTGGGAAGACCCACTATACGTCAAGCACTTCTCTGTTGAAGGTCAACTAGAATTCAGAGCCATCTTATTCATTCCAAAGAGAGCTCCATTCGATTTGTTTGAAAACAAGAAGAAGAAGCACAACATCAAGCTATACGTTCGTCGTGTTTTCATCACTGATGAAGCTGAAGAGTTGATCCCAGAATGGTTATCCTTCGTTAAGGGTGTCGTCGACTCCGAGGACTTGCCATTGAACTTGTCCAGAGAAATGTTGCAACAAAACAAAATCATGAAGGTCATCAGAAAGAACATCGTGAAGAAATTGATCGAGTCTTTCAACGAGATCGCCGAGGACTCTGAGCAATTTGACAAGTTCTACTCTGCCTTCGCCAAGAACATCAAATTGGGTATTCACGAGGACACCCAAAACAGAGCTGCTTTGGCCAAGTTGCTACGTTACAACTCTACCAAGTCTGTCGATGAATTGACTTCCTTGACCGATTACGTCACCAGAATGCCAGAACATCAAAAGAACATCTACTACATCACTGGTGAGTCTTTGAAGGCTGTTGAGAAGTCTCCATTCTTGGATGCTTTGAAGGCAAAGAACTTCGAAGTTCTATACTTGGTCGACCCAATTGATGAATACGCCTTCACTCAAATGAAGGAGTTCGAAGGTAAGACTTTGGTCGACATCACCAAGGACTTCGAATTGGAGGAAACTGAAGAGGAAAAGGCTGAGAGAGAGAAGGAAATTCAAGAGTTCGAACCATTGACCAAGGCTTTGAAGGAAGTTCTAGGTGACCAAGTTGAAAAGGTTGTTGTTTCTCAAAAGTTGATCGATGCTCCAGCTGCTATCAGAACAGGTCAATTCGGCTGGTCCGCTAACATGGAGAGAATTATGAAGGCACAAGCTTTGAGAGACTCTTCTATGTCTTCTTACATGTCATCCAAGAAGATTTTCGAAATCTCTCCAAAGTCTCCAATCATCCGCGAGTTGAAGAAGAGAGTCGAAGAAGGTAGCGCACAAGACAGAACTGTCAAGGACTTGACTAACTTGTTGTTCGAAACTGCATTGTTGACTTCTGGTTTCAGCTTGGAAGAGCCATCCTCTTTCGCTTCCAGAATCAACAGATTGATCTCTCTAGGTTTGAACATCGACGAAGATGAAGAACCTGAAGCCGCTGTTGAGACTCCTGCTGCTGCCGAAAAGGTGGAGGAAGTTCCAGCTGACGCTGAAATGGAAGAAGTTGATTGAACAATTTCCCTACACTAATAATTTTGCCACTGATATATCTTGGTTATCATATATGTAATGCCACGAGTTTACACCTGTATAAAATAGAAAAATCATCCGTTTACGTTAAAGTTTATTCTCTTGTAGAGTTCAACAGCTCTCGACTTGATCGTAGTGCGCTGGTAAGGGTTCCTTCTGAGAAAATGAGTGACCAAAGTCTGCAAGACTTTGAACACAAGTACAAAGGTATGTTAGACATGAGATGCAGGCACATTTTGGGCACCTTTGAGTACTAACAAACGCTTGATCAGATCTCGAAGATGCGGTGAAAGTGAGTCAGGACTACACGGACTTGAGGAAGAGCTGCAACGAATTGTTTACGAAGCTTCGTGAGATTGCTCCCCAGTTAGCGCCCTATGACAGAGAAAGATGCTATTCGAAGGCAGAATCACTTCTCAAGCAAATCAGCCTCAAAGAATCTTCAGCTGATGGCGCAACAAGACAGTTTAGATTTCAAAAGAAAATCTCCCTGAAGAAGACTAAGCCTATCACGACTGCTGGAACAATCACGCGAAACTTGAGACACGAGCCAGCAGTCAGGACTGGTGAAATTATCGCCATTCAGGGCTCGACTTCCAGCTACGAAAATCTCGATCAGTGTACATTAATGAGCGATCCTAATGCAGACCCTTGTGAGAGCGGCTCTCTTATCCTACGCAACATCTCCAATAGCCTCATCAAGCTAGAACCCGTGCCATTTTCAACAGGCAGCGTTTTCATCACAGATTGCCACGATTTGACCGTGTTTTGCACCGCTCCTCCACACAATGCAATCCAAATACGGCTACACAACTTAAAAAACTGCAAGTTATCCATTACTCCACACGATTTAACCTCCAAGCAAGTCGTAGTGCTTGAGAACTGCGTCAGCTGTGTGTTCCGTAAGTCCACGGAACGCCTGATAAAGCTACAGGATTTTAGTGCACTCAACCTGAGGAACTCAATTGATAATGAAGATCCTAAGGACTCCAAGAGATACAGGTTTGAGCCATTCGATTAACTAAGGCTACTTCACATTATTCTAACTATACTTCGTGAAAATCGTGAAAGGCGATTTTGATAGACTACATCCAGTTCATGAAATATACTGAATAGGAAAGGTATAAACAATCGACAGTCCAGATGTCAATCAACTTTGATGGCCTTAGCCGTCATGCCCTATTTCCTGAGATGTTGATTGATTATTAACACTTTCTAATCGTAGAGTTACTTTCCTTGAATAGATCGAGGAACGAATCATAGATGACTGAACTGTCAGGATCTCCCACGCGGTCTGGCAACAACGCGTTCCTGGAGCGATATGTCCAAAGTTTGACGCCAGAAAAGCCCTTGAAACCGCTGTCACCCTCCAGGTTGAATTCATCCAGAAATTTAAAGAGTGCGTTCAAGGCTCCACCAATTTTGGTAAGCAAGAAGGAAAATGGGAACTTGTCGCCTCCAGCTACAACAACCAAGAAATTTAAGACTAGATTGAACAGCAAAGTTTCTCTTCAAGACAAAGTTGACCTGTCTTTCGATACATCCGACTTATCGAAGGATGAAATCGCCTATTATGAGTTTCTGTGCCGGGTGGGGGAAGTGAAGAGATGGATCGAAAAAGTGACCGGGGAACAATTACCATCAGAGTTGGATCTTTGCGTTGGAGATAGTCTGCGCAATGGTGTTTACCTGGCATTGTTGACTCAAAAGATAAATCCCGACCTAGCGCCGACAGTTTTCCAGGCTGGTGATAGATTACAATTCAAGCATACCCAAAATATCAACACATTCTTTTCCCTGGTGGATCATGTGGGTCTACCAGAGTCTTTCAGGTTTGAATTACAAGATCTGTACAACAAGAAAGATCTACCGCAAGTATTCGAGACGATTTACATCCTTATTACCATTATTACCAAGAAATGGCCACTCAAGACTCCACCCATGGAATCGTTGTCGGGGCAATTGTCGTTCTCAAAGGAGGATCTTAGAATATGTAAGAGGGCATGGCCAAGAATCAGAGATTTCAAGTCTTTAAATGTTAGCCCTGTGAGCTCTCCGCTGAGTAAGAAAGCTGGATCACCGGTTAGAACCGGCTTGATTGAAGATTTCCAAAATGCTGATAAAAATGAGGTTGAAACGGCTTATCCAATGCCGCTACAAACACCTATCAAGAAAATGCAAAACCATGACTTTCCAACATTGTCTCCGACCAGCGAAACTGAAAGTTTGTTTGCATCATCTGGGTCCACCAAAACATCTCCAACACGGCCATTAAACTTCGGTAAAAGAGTTAATGATGTGCTCTCCAGTACACCACGTTTAGACTTTAGTCCCATAAAGACTGTCAGCTTATCATACTACTCACCATCCATTTCAAAATACTTAACATACGATACCGACTACTACAGGCTGAGAAGTGAGGCGAGAGAAAGGGACATGAATTACTATCAACATCTAAAGTATGGGCCGATCGATTACTCGCCAAAGAGAAAGCAAAAAATGACAGAAATAGAGTTTCTTGACAGTGTCATACAACTGCAATGTATATGCCGCTCGGTCAATTTGAGATTCCATCTACAAAATCAGAGAAACTTGCTTAAAATCTTTGGGAAGGAGATATACTCCTTGCAGTCCCGCATACGAGCCCGGCGTGTAAGGAATGATCCAAGTCTGCGGGCACTATCGAATCAGGACTATTCACGAGGTGTAGTTCAGCTGCAGGCATTATTGAAAGGCAACGTGGTACGACACTCACAGGATGTATGCAAACTAAAACTACTGAAACGGGAAGAAACGCTGATGAAGTTGCAATCCATCTGCAGAAGCTGTGTTTTAAGAAGAAATACTAAGTATCTCACTCATGGGATCAAGACTACAAATAGTAATCTGGTAGTTTTTCAAGCTTTGTTGAGAGGTATTCGTCAACGGACCTTGATAAGAGGAAGTCCACTAAGTCAGCCTGATATCTTTCGGTTACACCAGCTTCAGGCCATCTGCCTGGGGTTTCTGGCTAGGAAAAATCAGCAGCTATCACTTGATAGGATTGATCAAGTGTCACACTTTGCTTGTCTAGTGCAAAGCCATGCCAGAGGATTATCTGTTCGATTGTCAACAGCTGCATTGAAGAAATCGTTGACCAAATATGAAGTGAGTATCAGCAAGCTAAATGGTTATGTCCGTGCCAATATGAAGCGAAGCTCAATGAGAGACGCTCTGTGCGAGGAGTTCCAAGACTCACAACCTCTAATTCGCCTGCAGGCCGCAACAAAAGGTATTTTAGTTCGCTACACACTGGACTTGGTGGATAACATCATTGAAATGAATCACCTCTGCGATTTGCAGGCCCGTTTGAGAGGTTTTGTTCAACGTGAAAAGCAGCATGAAAGGCATTCTTTGTTTCTTCGTAACGCTCGATCTGTCATTGTGATACAGAACAAGGTTAGGATGTTTCTACAGCGAAGCGCCTACTTGGATTTGATGCATTGCCCGAATCCAAGCTTATGGAGCGTAAGAAAGTTCAGTCGTTTACTCAATGGTATTGGGACTATTGAGGGTGAACAGAATCGTCTCGAAGGTTGTCAAGCTCAGCTCGATTCTGAGAACTCAAGGAAAGAGAAGCTGGAAAATGAAGTTAGAAAACAAATCGATATGCGTGAGGTTCTAGAGTCATGTCACTTGAGCCCAGAGTACTCTGTTGATGCATGTCATATTCCTAAACGCAGATTCCCTGCTTACGAGAAGCTTTTCTATCTATTGCAAGTTGACACAGCGTACTGGAAGCAGGTATACTGCAAAGACAAGGACTTTTTCCTGAGAAATGTATATGTTACTTTCTGCACGGTTAATCAAAAGATGGGAAAGAGAGAGAAGTTGCTGTTCATCAGACTTTTGGCTGACATCCTTCAGCTCGATATGTCAGAAGCACGTTCGGTTCGCCAATTCGTGCAAAATTCTGATGCACCTTGGATTAATTTGCTGAAGCTCTTCCTCAGGCGAGAGTATCCAGATTTATTTACTCTTTTTGCTCCTCTTTTGAAGTACCTAGTTGATCCAGAGACAAAGTTTGAAAGCAACCCAACTGTACTTTTTACAGAAATACATGGCTTTCAACCACCAACGAATATTTCAGCGGTTGAGGATGAAAAAACATCGGCAAAGTTCATTCAGAACTTGAGGAGCCTCTGGCATTCCATTGAATTGATTGCCATGTTATTCAGTAGAAAAATGACGAAAATACCCTCAGAAGTTAGGTTTCTTTGCACAAAGGTTTTCTGTTCAGCTGCAGATAAGAACGCTGAAGAAACTGATATGAGGAAAGCTATATCGTTAGTCCTCGTCAAATGTTTCTGTGCTGAATACTTGGAACAGAGAGCTCATTACGGCTTCAAGGAATCAGGATGTTTCGACCTTGACAAAAAAATTGATGTTGTAATAAGTGCTCTGACTACCGTGTTTTCAGGAAGCACCTTCGAGAGCTATTATGATCCTCTAAACGCTTACTCAAAGGAAATCAATCCGCAAGTCAGAGAGCTACTGATGAGCACATTGATAGATCCTGAGTATGAGCACGATGGGGACCAAATTATCTACACGGATATGGTGTCCAGCAATCCGCAGTTGGAGATCTTAAGCGAAAAGGCAGCGTCAATCAGTTCTAAGTTTCAAGAGAATCTGATTTATTTTCCTGACGATGATGTGATTCATGACGTTTTAAAGAATATTAAGCACTTTTCTCCTTCGACTGGCAGAGTCGTTCTAGATCTGGCCCCAAATGCTTATCGCTTCTTGGTTTGTGACGATAAGACTAGAAAACTATATGACCAGATCAAGCGGGCTTTCGTTTACATGATGCAGGTTGAAGAAATCAACACAGACCTTTACGATCTGGCATTGAGTTGTGTTCTCCCTCAAGATGAACCACGATTCCAAGCTTTGATCACCACCAATCGTGAAATACAGTGTGATCCCATGATACAGTCGCTCACGTCCAATAGCTACTTCGATTTGAAAAATGCCACACTGAAGAAAATCCATGAGTTGGAGGGTCTGGGCATAATCAATCCTGCTGCAAATAGGCTTCAAAATTTTTTGAATGATGTCGCCAACACGATCAAAGATCCACACTACGCCGTAAGCTACGTCATTCGAGAACTTGATATAACGAAACAAACGTTACATCGGATTTGTAAGATCAATAAGGAACTTGACAGTGAATTGATAAAGCAAAAAAAGAGCATCAAACGTGTTTTTGACAATATTCAGTGCTCAAGAAGTTACACGTCGCCCACCAAAAGCACATTTGGCAATCTGAAAGATGCTTACAAGAAGGCGCATAAGAAAAACTCTGAGATGGAGGGTTTGAAACTCAAATGGACGACCAGACAACTTTACGAGAAAGGCGTCGTGAAAAGTATTGCTGGTGAGAGGCTAGCAGAGCAGAAAATCAAGGTTTTTGGATCAAGCGGCCCTCAATTTCCAGATGTCGTCTTTAAGATATCCACATCGGATGGTATCAAGTATGGTATTCAGCTCATGGACAAGAGAAAAGGCCCAGAGAGAAAACATCAAGATTCTGTGGATTCGTTCAATTTAGAAGATTTACTCGGCGCGCAAGCCGGGACTAGAGTAGAGAGCATGAAACTTCTGAGTGGAAAAGTCGTCGTCAGCACCTCGGCCCTTTTAGGACTAATAGTAACAGCATTTCTCAATTCAGAGGCCCACCGCTGACATGTAGTGACGAAATTCGCCCCAAGTCAAACGATATATATATACACTACATTTATAACGTTAATGAAATTTGTCCTCTGCAGAACGACAAAACGTGAGTGGTTTGAAAACGCTCATTTGTCGTCAAAATTGTACCTTTCCAAATGACGAACCGAGTGCTCCAGTTCCAAGGTGCCTAGCCCATATTTCTCGAATAGTATTAAGATATTATTCTATCTTTCTTCGAAACAATCTTGAATTTCTTTCAGCTCCTGAGCCCTTCTGTATGTCACATAAAGATTGACTGACTGACGAGCGATCGCTAAAAGTCCGCAGCCAACAACGTTGAAGACCATCCGAACTTCGTCTGGAGAGGCTTCCGGGGTGAAATTGTAGGGCACTTCCTTCTGTAGCCAAACAAAGAAATCAAATAGTTCTGATCCTAGTTTTGCTCCAAACCATGGCCATATTACGGATTCAAAAAAAACATCATACCATGAAGTTTTAAAGATCACGTCTGAGTATTCTTGAGATGGGAAAATGTCCATAGAATCACTTGTTAAGCAGAAGTAAGGCTGGACCTTCTTCACCATGAATTCGTAAAGTCTAGTCAACGTAGGTGAAACTATAGTCGAATGAAAGAGGACACTCAGGTTGACTAATGATGCTAGACGGGAGACGGTGCTTTGCTTTTTGCCAATGTGATGGCCTGCTCTAACCGTAAAGACCAGTGAGTATACCCATTGTAGCTTGTTCAGCGTTGATGAGGAGCCTCGCAACCCCATCAGATAGAGTGGGAAACCCAGGACCAAGAATTGCGTCACGCCGGGAATGCTAGTCCGTCCATGCATAGTTTCACCATACACATCTAGCGCTTTTGTAGTACTGACGTCCAACAAGGTTCTCAGAACTCGCTCTGGGAAGAGACATCTTAGTTGCCATAAGCCAAGCTTGAAGGCCCATTTGCCCATGTTCAAAGTAGAAGCTGCCATTAGGGCTATCACAGTTGTCCCTCGTATCAGTTTTTTGGTCTGATAGATGACTGACAGAAGCAGGGAACTGCTATTGAAAAGGATTGGCTTTGATACAATGGGTTTCTTGCATTGAGGACACGGGGCAATGTCAATTGGAAGCTCAGCCAGTGATTCCTCAAAGCTGAAAGGCAAGGTCAGCGCCATGGCATTCAACGCCAACAACGGGGAATAGTCTATGGTATTCAACCAGACACTTTTGAACAGAGGAACTGAGGACACGACCTCAGCAGGAAATGGCTCTCTATGGAACTCTCTATGGCAATCTACCATACAGCACATCTTCCTCCTCATCTCATCGAGTGGCTCGAATCCAAAGTCCAATCCCCATTTCCCTTGCTCAGAGGTTTTGTTCAGATCGTAGAGCCATCTGAAATAACAGCGTTTATGCACTTGCAGATTACAACCACACTCATGTCGTGTCCATGAAGAGTCCATTCTCGATTCCTCCAAGCACACCCAACAATGGCCCTTGGGCTTGAGCAGTCCCAAAATCATTACTCCTCTTGTTTCTGTAAGGACCAGGGTGATTCATATGCAAACGGCAAGGGTGATATGAGCAAAGTATTGCCCTTGACTGCCTACCATAGGTCCTCTTGATGACTTCTTAATGTTTGAAGTGTTTAAGCAAGACACTTCACGTGGTCGTACACTGATAGCGAAAGGTCATCTGTCACTACTGGACATACTCTATATGCTTTGTAGTGTATTTCATATTATACAGTATTCGTAATAGTGATGATTGGTCAACCAGACCCTCTAACGCCCGAAAAGTCCCAGGAAACCACGCTTCTTGGTAGCCACTGGTTTCTGTTGTTCGGGTTCCTCTGCCCGATCAGACTCAATGCCTGCTGGAGCGTCTTGTGACTGCGCTTCTTCAGTATCGCAGCTTATGTAGTTGAAAG
Organism: Torulaspora maleeae; assembly: GCA_003708055.3. Classification (NCBI taxonomy): domain Eukaryota; kingdom Fungi; phylum Ascomycota; class Saccharomycetes; order Saccharomycetales; family Saccharomycetaceae; genus Torulaspora; species Torulaspora maleeae. The sequence goes on along the minus strand of PPNA03000008.1, from coordinate 252,585 downwards.
CCAGATCGAATAATGTAGGTTTGCTTTGTACTGGTCTCAACTTTGGTCTCAACGGAAAGAGGTTCTTCAAGTTGATGTCGCTAGGTTCAATCGTGCTTGAGCCCAACATATCAATGACGGAAGGGCTGTAGGAACTACGAGGCTTGTCAACAAGGCTCTTTTCATACTCAGCTAGAACTAGCACGCTACTCCATCCGGCTTTAATCAAAGCCTGTAAATCCTCGACCTTTCTTCCAGTCAAGAGACCAGATGGAAGAACTGAATCTGATACATCGGTCAATTCGGTTAGTGTGTTTTGCAACTGTTGATATGCATCCACATGCAATGCTAGGGATTCCATGTATTTACCCTTCGATTGGTACATGGCGCCTAGGCAACCAGAAGACAGGTGTAGTTTAAAGATCAGCCTAGAAAGCTGTAGATGAGACATGAGTTCGTCGTTCGAGTACACACCTGGAAGTTCCATAACATCGCCCAAGTACTTGACCAGGCTATTCACAATACGCTCAATTTCCTTGTATTTAGTTATTCTCGATGTTGTAGAGGTACCGAGTTCGTTCCACTGTTTCCAAAGTTGTTCGAACAAGAAGTTGTCACGTAAGATTGAAGTGAAGAGGGCTCTGTACTTCAGGTATGCGAGCAAAATTTGCTCATTCTCCAGGGAGTTCATATCATCTTCCTCGTTTTCATTGTCCTCCTCATAAGTTGCAATGCGCCTCTCCTGTCTCTCTAACGCCTGCTGCCATTTTAGAAGTTTGGTGTCATACTTTGAAACATCGTCTGTTGTATCTAATTCAGCTTCTTCCATCCACTGTTCAACTTGAGAATCGTGAACCTGGGCCACAAAAGATCTCCATTGAATTGTTTTGATAGAAATACCCTTGTTCATATCGATGTCCTGTAGCTCGACTTTGAATCCATTACTTAACAGCAATTCACTCAGCTCATCGCCTGCCTTTTTAGCTGCCACGACCTGACTTACGATAAAATTATGCAAATCAGCTGCTGAGACAAGATTCCCAGCGTGTTGCTTTAAGGAATGCTCGTATTTTGATTGTATGAATTCGAAAATGGTCCTCGATAAAACCTCCTGTTCGCAAAGATGCGACAACGCAGCAAAACACAGCGCCAAATTGTGCGAGATAGCGTCGCTATCCTTGTACTTTGCGAGCTTCCCGTTGAGTAGATACTCTGCACGGGCAAGCTTGGAATATGCAATATATTGCACTCTCGTTATCCATTGTTTCTCGTGTTTACTCAATTCAACCAATTTCTCTGTCGTATTGACCGCTTTCTTCAATCTGGTTCCAACTAGCTTTCTCTCATTACTCTTAAATCTGCCTCTCTGGAGCGATTTCAACTTAAAGGATTCTGCCATTGCTAGATCCCTCTCTGCATGCAATAGCACTAAAACACCATAGAGCTTATTTTTCTTGTCATAATCCTCGCTAGTGATTTTGCCGTATTTATCATGAGAAGGGTACTTTCTGGTGTCCTTGTTGACCACTTGACAACGATGTCTCAGCTTTCTCAACTTCCTATTGAGCTTTTCGTGATATCTTTGGTAATCCTGAGAAGTTTCCAGCAGTTGTTCCACACGAACACCATATGTGGATGCAATTGGTGAGAATGCAACCATTTTGGAACCCTCAACAGATCGTTAAAGTATGCTTGAGCTCCCTCGACGCCTTCATATCCAGTAACCCATATGATTCAACTTCAATATTCTAGCATAAGACTTGAAAATTTTCAGATCATTAATAACGTTGTGTATCTCGTAGATCAAATTCACCAGTTACCATCAGATCAACAAGAGCTCGAATGCATATGCTTGATTATGGCCGTTGTATAACTTTATCTTATTCATGGCAGTGGTACCGATACCTGTAGACTGAGTGCTGGCCGAGGTGGGGGTTTTTGACGAATGGCGAAGATTGCGAAGAGCAGCTGCAAGCTGTTTTTGGGAGCAATTGGGATTTACGCAAGTTTCTTAACATGGGCCCTGGTGCAGGAGCCATTGAACACGCGAGTGTGGCCGAACAGTGGTTTGAAGTTCCAAGCACCAGGGATGATCGCTTTGATCCAGGCGACAGTGGCAATGCTGGTCGGAATCGCATATATGCGATGGAAGGGATCGAGATATGGGCCTTTGAGCTTGCTCAAGGATTATAAGAAGCAATTGGCTCTTATATCTCTCATGCAGTGCACTTCAGCACCATTGGCGACTTTTTCCTTGCAGTACGTCGATTATCTGACCTATATGCTGGCGAAATCATGTAAGATGCTGCCGGTTTTGGCGGTTCACCTGCTGATCTACAGGACCACGATTCCAGGCACTAAGAAGTTAGTGGCACTTGTGGTGACTCTTGGTGTGACGATATTCACGTTAGGAGGACCTAATGGGAAAAAGATGCGTGACAGCTCCTCTTCGTCGCTGAGCGGGTTCGGCCTTTTGATGGTGAGTTTATTCCTCGATGGTATGACAAACGCTACACAAGATGAAATGCTAAGAAAGAATAGGGAAAAGCAAAAAGCTGCTGAGGGCTCTCTTATCACTGGAGCCCATCTAATGTTTGCCCTTAACTTCTTTTTAGTGTTGTACAATACAGTCTACTTACTGGCAATTGATAACTCCCAATTGAGAATGACCAAGACTCTGCTGCAGTTAGACCCTGAGATCCTTCGATATTTGATCACGTATGCGATTTGTGGTGCTATTGGCCAGTGCTTTATATTCTTCACCTTGGAAGAACATGGCTCTTTGGTTCTTGTGATGATTACAGTGACCAGAAAAATGATCTCGATGTTACTCAGTATAGCTGTGTTTGGCAAAAAAGTTAGCGCTATACAATGGCTTGGTATTATCACAGTCTTTGGTGGTATATCGTGGGAAGCCTTGTCGAAGAGAAGCAAGCCTCAGAAATTAAAGGCTCAGTGAGCGTGGGGAGACGACCGCCATGGTGGTCCATGCGTGGCTCCTTTGCATACTAATGGCGTCGAATGCACGTTCAGCTTACTCGCAAACTAAATGCATAAAGTCTATAATAATTACTGATAGATTACACAGTGAGGCTGGTTTCAACTGCTTGCTTCCAAACGAGTTTGTTTCAGTCTTTCTCTCAGTTCCGGATCCCAGGCATAGACAAACAAGCCTTTGACACCTCTAGTGAGAAGGACGTTTATACTGTTCATGATGATTTTGACTTTGACTTGGGCAACATCGGTGATGTTTTTCTTCTTGGTGAATCCAGCATGATCATCGTAGAGCTCTGGCTTCAGCTTGATGCAGTCATTTGCTGCGTCATATCCAACAGATCTGCCCAAGATCACACCAGCGTAGTTAAGATCGAACCCTTGAATAGTGTAGACACTGCCAACTTCGTCAATTGTGTCAGCTCTCTCACTCCAAGGTAGTACTTCTCGAGGTGTATACCTATCCCAACGGACTTTGAAGTTGTCACCACACGTAACAAAATAATCCTTCCCGTCAAGCCGGTAGGGAAAGTCGTAAGTTGCTAGCATTCTGCATTGACCAACTTTGCCATCGAGATCCTTGAGAGCATTGTACATCTCCCCACAGTCATCCCACACCCGGAAGTCGAACTCGTCCGGTTGGGCTGTGATTGCACTTTTCGGATACTTGGGAATGCTTCCCTCTGTGCTAATCTCATCTATCCACTGCAGAACGTCATCTGGAGCTGCAACACGAAATTGCCGCTTCAAGTGGTACCACTCCTTTTTGGCAGCTGGAATTTTGTTGTAATACGTGTCCAACGTTGCTCCATTCCTCGAGGATTCGTCCCAATAACATCCCATTCTAAGAGCCTGCTTGTCATCGTAGACCAATATCAGCACCTTCGACAATGACAGCAGCTCCTGCAGATGATTTTCCCCGTAGAATCTCTTGAAAGCATCCTTCGACGTGGCCAAGAGATGTGCTTCATCCACAATGATAACATCGGCAATCTCGTTCTTCTTTTGCAAAGCATTGATCAAAGAAGTTGGACGTTCCAGAGAAGATCTAGCAATATACTTGAAGTTTTTGCTGATTCTCAAGTACAATTTCAGCATCTCAGGATGATTAACCACCAGAAAGTTCTTAGTTCCGGAAAGCACCTCGCTAGATTCCTTCACGCTGGCTAATCTCTGGATCTCATTGAACAGAGAGTTCAACACAACAGATTTACCAGTACCAGCGTCACCCTGGACCACAAACATGGCCGGTTGGTCACCAGCATTGAACGTTTTCAAATGTTTCCTGGTGAATGCCAAGATATTCTCTCTTAAAAGCGTTTGTTCCTCCGTTAGCTTTACATGAGATAGCTTATCGATGGCAATTGACTGAGCTGCACTTTGAACAGCCCTCTTAACTCGCTTAACGTGCTTAAATCCGGTGGTCATCGGTTTACCCATTGTTCTGCAGTTGACTATAATAGAGCTTTTCACTCGGCATAGATTCGATCAAGGCTACTACAAGTCAAGATGAACTCACAAGCACCTAAGGTTCGATTACCAGCTCTAAGGATGTTTCGTTGGTCAGATATAGCGTTGCCAAATGGCCAGCCGCCATCAGCTTTGACAACAGGTCTTCTAGCTTTTCTGTTTTTGATCTTTTGTCTGAGCAAAGTGTTCCCTATTACTGATGCTATGAGCCTATCCCCAAAATCAATCTTCAACTTGGGCAGACTTTCGAATTATCCATTGGTACACCTGTCACTAATGCACCTGTTCTTCAATTGCTTCTCATTGATTGGTCCATTGAATATGTTTGAAGCTCAGCATGGGACTGTGTATACGGGAGTCGTTCTTAACCTCAGTGCTGTGATCACTGGGCTGCTCTACTGCTTGTGGGGACTCATGTTCTACCCAGATACCAGCGTGGCAGGTGCTAGTGGCTGGTGTTTTACGTTTTTCGGATTCTTTAGTTACAAGGAATCTGCGATCAATCCAAGGTACCATATACCTCGCTCGAACTTCGCTTTCCCTACTGTCTTGGTTCCCCTGGTTATACTTATTCTAATCTCCATTTTCGTTCCTGGAGTCAGTTTCTGGGGACACTTCTTTGCCCTACTTGTTGGATACTTCATCGGTGCTAAAGAGAAAGCGTTCCGCAAGATTATGCCTCCCAGTTGGATCATTGAAAAGATTGAGGAGAAAGCTGAGCCTCTGATCCGTTTGATCCCATCCTGGGTTAGCTACTACAAAGAAAAGGATATGGCCGAGAGGGACAACATCAAGTACACCTCGCTGTTTGCCCCACAGGACTCCTTACCTTTGCACAACGCACCTGAATCGCAGCCTTCTGGTGGAAGAGTTCTTGGCACCGCCTGAAGCATTGGTTCTCGTTTTCTTGACCGATTGATATTTATATACAGGATATACTTTCATGCAAATTACAGTTCTTGAAGAATATGCTTTCTCAAAATGTTCTTCCTAATGTTCTTTTTCAGAGACTCAGGATCCTCCACACCGCGATCTCTCAAGAATTGACATGCCTTGTCTTCGTCAGCTGCCAGTTCCTTGACTCTATCCCTGACCTGCTCGATACTGGAGAACTGTTTCTCCACGTTAGCCTCCAGTTTTGTTAGATCCAGTTGAAGCAACATCTTGATGGACTCTGGAGAAAATTCTTGAATTCCATAGCGTTCTTTGATCTCGCTCAAATCTTTGCCGGACCCGTTCTGTGCCAGAGCCTCCTGTATCGTGCGGATATCTCGTAGCAGGACGCTGTCGCTGTTTTGTACTCTATCTGTTCTACGTTGCAAAAATTCCTGAGTCTTCTGTGCCTCTTCCTTGGCCACGGTAATCCTAGCCTGAGACTCGTACAGAGCAAACTGTTGACCTTTATTCTTGATGATCTCGGCAATGGCAAAGAACTTACACTTGGAAAGCGGTCTGGTCGCCTCTATCCGCACCAAATCGCCCTCGCGCGAGATTTCGCCCTCGTCATGGACCAAGTAGTCCTTTCTGTGAAACAGCTCCTTGTTGATTCTCTTGTTGAACACTTTTGTCTCTACTCGGACCTTGACAGTCTTTTGCATCTTCCCCTGGGAGACAACAAGCCCCAGAAAGTTCTGTCTAGCCATTCTCACTCCTTTCACAATCTGCCACCTGCGAATTGGAACCCACAAACACTCACAACAGCCCTCAATTGACCTTCAATCAGAGCTAACTCGACAATTACTTGATTATATCTTGTAGTTAACCAATATTGAAAATTTGACAGCTCACTTTAAACGATTAGTAGATCCACGTGATTTCTGCTTCAAAGCCGTTATATCGTCTCGTCTCAGCTTCTATAGCCCATTCAGCATCAATTGATCCCATTGCCGGCCGGTTGAGTCGTATACCGATCTCTTTTGTGTCTTTTCTTTCATTCTTAGCTTCGTTATTAGTTCAATGCGGTTCAAGACGATGCCCCTTCTATCAAGTAAGTCAGGAACGGAAAAACTGTGATCATCAGTAGTCGTCGCTCAGTAAGCTTCAGAGTCGTTGTCGAGTGCTCTGTGATTGGCTAGACAATGGACCCTTTGCGAGGCTCAAAACGGAGCTCGATATCGTTTGGAAGCTATCAAAGACAGCCCACACAAAGCAGCTATCTTTCTACCCCCTATGAAGGCTCATTGCTGTCCCACGGTGGTGGAAGTGGTGGGAACTCGTACTACGTCTCGAGGTCGCCGATGTACTCACCGCTGGATCACTCCCAACCCGTTTTTTGGCCCAATGGCTACTCGCAATTGCACCAGTTCAGGAACACTGCGGCGTTAAGTGGCAGCTTGGTATGTGAATACGAAGCTAACTATCCGTTGTTTGCTGTGGATTGGAGTGTGGATGACTACGTTTGTCTGGGATCGTACCGGGAGAGCGGTGGCAACAGACTGCAAGTGATCAAGTCGATGGATATGTTAAGTTGGGACCGTGTCGCCGAGTGCAACGTAACTTTCCCCGTGAGCACCATCCAATGGCAGCCAGGTAGATCGCAGCCACGCAACTTTGCCACTTGCTCGGACTCTCTGAGGATCTGGTCTCTGGTTGACGATGAGACCACGATACAGGAACAGATCAACCTGTCGCTGTGCAAGCACAACAAGCAGCAGAAAAACACACATGTTCCACCGGGAGACAAGACCGGAACGGCCGGTTGCGGTGTTCTTGGCGAGCTGCCACCGATCACTTCGTTCCACTGGAACCCTATGGACCCGAACTTGCTGATCTCGAGTTCCATCGACACTACGTGTATTGTGTGGGATCTGCAGAGCAGCAACTACGTGCGCACGCAGCTGATCGCGCACGATAGCGAGGTTTTCGACGTGAGGTTCCTCACCCAGTCGACACAGCTCTTTGCCAGCTGTGGCGGCGACGGCAGCGTCCGGGTCTTCGACCTGCGTTGCCTGGCGCACAGCACCATCATCTACGAGCCCAACGTTGTCTCTGGCGGCTCGGAAGGCACTCCGGGCGCTTCAGCGCCCGCTGAACATGCCACAAGCACGGAGGCCGGGTCCTCCGCACTTCTAAGGCTCGAGCCCTCGCCGTTCGACCCGAACGTGGTCGCCACGTTTGCCCTGGACTCGACCTCGATTCTCATCCTCGACATGCGGAACCCTGGGTCGCCAGTGCTCACGCTCGATGCACACACGGCGCCCGTGAACCAAATCAAGTGGCATCCCTCCCGCAGAAACGTGCTGCTCTCCTGCGGCGACGACTGCCAAGTCCTGCACTGGGACCTCGACACCTCGCTGCTCTGCCCCACAGACCCTGCTGCGGCTGCAGCGCCCACCGCCGCAGACCCAGCAGCACAACAGCACACAGACCCAGCAGGCCAAGAGCGCAAGTGGAGCTTCAAGAATCACACGCAATCGATCACTACGCCGACGCTATTCTACGCAAACAACGGACAAGAAGTGAACAACATCGTCTGGCGCCCGCAGGGCGCCGACTGGTTCGGTGCCATAAGCGCCAAGCGTTTCCAAAATGTCAGGATCTGATTCAGCTGTTTTATCCATTCCAGCGCATCGCTTCTTCACTATGGGCTCGCGAAGCTGACTCCTCGCGTCGCGCGCTGACTCCTCCAGGTCCGAACTCATACCAATTGATGGGCAGCAGCTCAAGAAGTCATCACTGATAAGCAGTTCGAGGCATCGGGAGGCTGTATATAAGCAGGTGAGATCTGGAACGAGGATCTGGTACGTTCTTTAGAGGACGACGTCGTGGCGATGCTAAGATTTGGTGTGAGCAGGGTTTTGCGTGCCGGCAGGTTGAGCGGACTGGCTGTATCGGGCTGTCGTAGACTGCACGCTGGGAGTGTTGGCGGTGGATTGAGCCAGGTCGCGGATGTTTCGTTGAAGAAGTACCGGGAAGTGTATGAACCGGAGCCACGGAACTTGGAACTGCCGTTGGACAGATTTGCCAGACGTCATTTGGGACCTTCGCCGGATAACGTGGAATACATGTTGAAAGTGGTTGGATACCGTGGACTAGGGTCTTTTGTGGAGGCGCTGGTGCCTCCCAATATCTTGAAGAAGAGGTCATTGGTGCTGGAAGCACCACAGCAGGGTTATGCAGAGCAGGAGATGTTGGAACTCATGGCTAAAATCGCCGAGAAGAACCAGTACAAGGTCAGAAACTTCATCGGTAAAGGTTATTACGGTACGACTCTTCCTCCAGTGATACAGCGGAACTTGCTGGAGTGTCCAGAGTGGTACACATCCTACACACCTTACCAGCCTGAGATCTCTCAGGGTAGATTGGAGTCGCTGCTGAACTTCCAGACAGTGATCTCTGATTTGACCGGTTTGCCCGTGGCCAACGCGTCTCTTCTGGACGAAGGTACTGCCGCTGGTGAAGCTATGCTTTTGTCTTTCAACGCTGCGAGAAAGAAGAAGACCAAGTACGTGATCGATAAAAAGTTACATCCACAGACCAAGACGGTTTTGCGCACCAGAGCCGAGCCTTTCAACTTGGAGATCATCGAGATCGACTGCAGCGACGTGGACAAGGCCGTGGAAATCTTGAAAGATACTCAGGTGGCAGGTTGCTTGGTTCAGTACCCTGCTACTGACGGTTCGATCATCTCAGGCGACGTTTTGACCAAGTTGTCTCACGCGTTACATTCGCATAAATCGCTGATGTCGGTTGCCTCCGATTTGATGGCATTGACCTTGTTGAAGCCTCCCGCAGAATTCGGCGCCGATATCGTGTTGGGTTCATCTCAAAGATTTGGTGTGCCAATGGGTTACGGTGGTCCACACGCAGCCTTTTTCTCGGTCAAGACTTCTTTAAACAGGAAGATTCCAGGAAGAATTGTCGGTGTTTCGAAGGATCGTTTGGGTAAGACCGCTCTAAGATTGGCTTTGCAAACAAGAGAACAGCACATTAAGCGTGATAAGGCAACTTCCAACATTTGTACCGCACAGGCTCTGCTAGCAAACGTGGCTGCTAACTATTGTGTGTATCATGGTCCAGAAGGTTTGAGAGATATCGCAAAGAGAATCTACGGTTTGACCTCGATTTTGGCTCAAGCTATCAATTCCGATAAGTGCGAGCACAGCCTCGTTAATGAAAACTGGTTCGATACTTTGACCATCAAACTGGGCGGTGACTTGAGCTCTGAAGAACTACTAAGGGTTGCTTTGAGGGAGTATAACATCAACTTGTTTGCAGTCGATGAGAGTACAGTGTCCTTATCACTTGATGAAACTACTAGTAAGGCTGACGTGCAAAATTTGATCAGTCTTTTTGCAAACAACTTGGACCCTACTAGTTTCATTCCAGAAGTGAAGGATTTCCCTCAATTCCCATCTGAGCTATCAAGAACAGATGAAATTCTGACAAACGAGGTCTTCCATCTACATCACAGCGAAACTGCAATGTTAAGATACTTGCATCGCTTGCAATCTCGTGATCTATCCTTGGCCAACTCCATGATTCCTCTTGGTTCATGTACCATGAAGTTGAATAGTACTGTGGAAATGATGCCAATAACTTGGCCACAATTTGCAAACATCCATCCATTCCAACCTTCTGACCAAGTTCAAGGTTATCAAGAGTTATTGACATCGCTGGAGAAAGATCTATGCAGTATAACTGGATTTGATGGCGTTTCCCTTCAACCAAACTCAGGTGCTCAGGGTGAATACACTGGTTTGAGAGTTATCAGATCGTATCTGGACAAGATCGGACAGTCTCAACGTAACGTCTGTTTGATCCCAGTTTCTGCTCATGGTACCAATCCCGCTTCAGCCGCTATGTGTGGAATGAAGGTCGTCCCAGTGAAATGTCTTCCAGATGGATCTCTTGACTTGATAGACTTGAATGAAAAGGCTGAGAAGCATAAGGATGATTTGGCTGCCGTCATGATCACTTATCCTTCTACTTATGGTCTGTTCGAACCTGGCGTCCAAGAGGCCTTCGAAAAAGTGCATCAATACGGGGGACAAGTTTATTTGGATGGTGCAAACATGAACGCTCAAGTTGGTTTGACTTCTCCGGGTGATCTTGGTGCTGATGTCTGTCATCTGAATCTGCATAAGACTTTTGCCATTCCTCATGGTGGTGGTGGACCTGCCGGTGCTCCAATTTGTGTTAAATCTCATTTGATTCCACATTTGCCAAAGCATGATGTAGTTGAGATGCTAACACCAGGTGGTAGTGAACACTCGATCCACTCTGTTGGTTCCGCTGCTTACGGTAACCCGCTAGTTCTGCCAATCTCTTACGCTTACATTAAAATGATGGGTAGCGAGGGACTCCCATTCTCTAGTGTGATTGCAAGTCTGAATGCAAACTACATGATGACCAGGTTAAAAGAGCATTATAAGATCTTGTTCATCAATGATGATGGATCCAACAAGCACTGTGCTCACGAGTTTATCATTGATCTGCGAGAGTTCAAAGACAAGGGTGTCGAAGCTATCGACATCGCTAAAAGATTGCAAGATTACGGTTTCCACGCCCCAACTTTAGCATTCCCTGTCCCGGGTACATTAATGGTTGAACCAACAGAATCTGAAAACTTGGAAGAGCTCGATAGATTTGTTGACGCTTTGATCGCCATTAGAAGTGAGATTGACGCATACATAGTCGGTGAAGCAAAAGGTATGTTATTGAAGAATGCTCCTCATTCACTAGAAGACCTGATAAGCTCCAACGACTGGCAGTCTAGAGGTTACACTCGTGAGCAAGCTGCTTACCCTCTCGGTTACCTGAAGTACAACAAATTCTGGCCACCTGTAGCGCGACTAGATGACGCTTACGGTGACATGAACTTAATGTGTACCTGCCCATCTGTGGAGGAGGTTGCCAATGATGGCAATTGAATATGCATAATGATAAATATATAAAGACAACATAGAGTTGATCGTTCTAGGCTAAATTCTTGAGACAAGCGTAAATCTCGTCAGTTTATGCTTTTTGCAATTGATATCAATATATAAGAGTATTCCTTATCGCATCTCAATGGGTTTTATAAGTCGATCTCAAGCCATGTTATTTCTTTCTCCTTCTACTGCCTCTGTAGTGACGATATCCACGATTGGACCCCGTCTTCTTTCTTTGACTGGTAGCAGCAATCGAAGCTAGGGTTCCCGAGGGTTGCTGACTCATGCGTATCTGACTTATAATTTCTTCTGTGGCCCTTGCTTCATCAGTGCCTGCATCGAAGTATTTTGATTTGATAATAGCATTCTCGGAAATCGCGCTACTACCCTCACTAAGAACAATGCTATTTGCGGAAGCATTGAAGTCCGCTGGAGATGCCACTAGTATACCTATTCTGCGTTTCCTCAACTCCATAATCACGGCTCTGAAATGTTTAAACTTGTGACGGTGTTTATCTCCAACACCAAGTAGTCCAGCAAACTCCTCCTCAGTTACCGGCAGAATCTTTGCTAGTTTCTTCAGAATTAGATCTGAAAGATAGTTTGCCACAGGTGGGTGTAATCTGTTCCCAACATTCAAAGAAGTTTCTTTCAGTTTTTGAAAAGCAAACGTCAGTTCGCTCAGTTCTTGGGTTGAATGCAATTGCATGTCGCTGTTCAGCGAAATTGGGCTTGCAGATATATTAGAAGGCTCCTCATAAGCAAAAGACTTCAAGTGCTCCTTTGTAATCGATTTTGCGGAAGGTATCTTGATCGTTGACCCACTGGCCAGATTGTGTTTCGAAGCTACCGCAGCCCCGGCAGAAGTAGACCTTGAGCCAGGGGCCGATCTTGTGAATTGCATCTTAATATCAAGCTTACCATTCAATAGTTTTCTTGCGTTTGGGCCCATTTTAACATAGTTGACTGCAAATCCACTGTTATTCATAATCGAATATTCCTGCAAGACTCTAATGGTAACCAAGTGGAAAAAAATTCTTTCGATCTCAGATTTCTGTAAGCCCTTTCCAGCACCATGGAAGCTCAATTCATCATGACCTGCTTGCACAATTTTTGAGCTCCTAGACCCTTTGAAAATATCTTGACAATATATCAGTGTAACACGACTATCCTGTAGTGATTCGACTACCCTGACAATTTTTTTCGATTCCTCTGTAACATCTCTTTCTTCAGTCATAACGTGAGAGCTGTTGCGACAGTTGTCACACTTTTTCCCGCATAATTTGGCATCAAAATCCTCGTTGAAGTAGGAAAGAACCAATTTCCTTCTACAGTCTGTCCCATTGTCACAATACGACATGACCTGTTGCAACTTATTCAGATGTTTTTCCTTGTTCTCTCGATCTAGGTTCTTATCCTTTTGAATCATTGTTTGTATCGTTCTGACATCTCTAAAAGAGAAGTAGGCAATACAGTAGGAGAGATTACCATCTCTTCCAGCTCTACCCGTTTCCTGATAGTAGCCTTCTAGAGTACGGGGAACAGTGAAGTGGTAAACAAACCTGACATCAGGCTTATCAATACCCATCCCAAACGCGACTGTGGCACAAATTACTTGAATTTCATCTGCCTGCCAAGCTTTCTGGACAGTAAGCCTATCGTCGGGTTCCATACCAGCATGGTAGAATGCACATTTGATCCCATTTCGCTGCATTTGGGCGGCAGTTTGTTCGCAAGAATTTTTTGAATGGCAATAAATGATACCGGTTTGGCCTCTAAATCGACTCTTGATAGCGTCACAAATTTCAAAAATAGTATTCTTTGTCTTCTTCAAAATCTCGTAGTAGAGATTAGTTCTGTTGAAGCTCTGCTTCAAAAAGATTGGATCTTTCAGCTCCAGGTTGTGTATGATATCCATTCTGACCTGCTCACTTGCGGTGGCAGTTAGCGCTATCATGGGAACATCAGGATACTCTCGCCTGAAATACTTCAACTCCTTGTAGTCTGGTCTGAAGTCATGACCCCAGTTGGAAACACAGTGAGCTTCATCTACCACAATTCGCGCCAACTTCCCGTCGTTGTACAGCTTTGTAATACCTCTCTTACACTGTTCTGAAGCACTTATCATCTCTGGAGAAATATAGATCAAGTCTAAGAGACCGTGAATGAATAGATTAAAAGTTTGTCGTCTTTGATCCGCTGTTCCTCTTGAGCTGAACATACTTGCTTTGATGTTTCTATTAAGCAGGTGCTCAACCTGGTCTTGCATCAACGAAATCAATGGAGATATAACTATGGTGGTGCCCCTCGTCTTCCCTGACTTTACAATTGCTGGGAGTTGATAACATAGAGATTTCCCACCCCCGGTCGGCATCAACACGAAGACATCTTTACCTGAAAGGGTAGCATTGATAGCTTCCAACTGATGAGGTCTAAAACCCGGCAGCTTGAAGACTTCTCGTAGCCTGTATTCAACTTCAGCCGACCATGGATGGGTAGTCTCATTCGCTGCAGAGTCGTTTCGTCTATCAACAATATCAGCCAGTGAAAAGTCATCTTCCAAGTCATCGTCATTTTCACTGCTCCTGTCTAAAGAAGAAAACTCCTTCTTAATAAGAGGCCCGAACCGAAGTGAGTCTTCTTCCAGCTTTCTCTCATTCAAAATCTTCAAATCATCATCCAAATCTTTGATATCGGTCTCTGAGGCTCTGTTTTCTCTTTCCTCATCGAAGCGCTCCAAGTCATGATCCGATAGTATATCTTCATCCTCGCTCGCTATCAGCTCCAGATCTGAATTCGACATAGTAAATGCATGCGTAATAGGTGAAAGCGGGCCGTTTTCTACTAGGTTATCTTTATCCACATCATCTTCCAGAAGGTCAATATGTTCAACATCTGGTTCAAACCTATCTGTCTTTGATGGAGATGAAAGGATGACTTCTATAGGATCTGAGTGCGGTGCACCGGTATAATTCATGCTCATGTCGGCATCTGACTCCTCGACCTCTTCCTGATCATCCAAATATTCGTTGTCATCCATTCGATAACTCTTATCGTCAATAATGAAATCAAGGTCACTTCCGCGTATAAGTTCATCCTTTTCCTCATCTCGTGTACTCATGTAATCAGAGAGATTATCATCCTCGGCTTCCATAGTATCATCACTTCTAAAATGCCTGTTGTTATCTTCATTTACCCCCATAACATAGTCGAAGGGATCATCCTTTTCTGGTATCTTATAATTAACAGCGTTTCTAGCTCTCAAGTTCCGACCGTTTGTTTTCTCATACAATTCATCATAATCGTCATTGAGTTCCTCCTCAGTCGCCTGCTGACTTTGTGGGGTCATTGTCGGTGCCCTCTGTAATGGCTTCTGTGATAATACCACCGGTTCGTCATCACCGCCAACAGAATGATCATCGTCGTCCAGTACCTGAATGAGGTCTTCGTCTAAGTTGTCCGGTATGGAATTTCGGTTAACGCTAGGATATGATGAATTTCTCTCCCCATCAGCGGCTGCCGGGCTCGGTGGCATATCCGGCAGAGAATGACTCGTACAACTATGAAAGTTTATCTTGGCATCGGCAGAAGACCAATTTTCAACACGACTATCATAGTTAGCTTTATTGCTCGAGGCAGCATCGACCTCATTTTCCCGATTCAGCTTCGAGGCCTCTGAGATGTCTTGCTCGAGAGTAATGACGCTTGTTTCTAACTTCGACAATTCAGGATTGATCTCTCTTGATAGCTGGAATTTCTTGCTGTCCTCAGACAGGGATGTAGATTCGATGATTTGGCATTTGCGCGTCAGGAGTTCGGACTTTTGTTTGAGCATGTTTATAAGCGATCTCTGTAATGCTACAAATCTTTCGTAGTGATTTGCTGCCTGACGTCGAGTTTGGGTTGGACCTTGCTGTGGAATATTGGTCCTAGCAATTGAAAGTGAAAGTGGTCGGAGTGCTTTTTTCGGTTGTGCCTCCAGCGGTGGGACACTCCTATGCTGAGGAACGTCTCGAGTATTTCTCTCATTCCTATGAGAGAAAGACGAATTTGCTGCCCTCGGTACAGGCTCCAGGCCAACAGCGATGGCTGAATTTGTTTCTTGCGACACGACAAGTGGGTTTGTACGCACTTTCTTATTCAAAACTTGAGAATTGATAACTCGGAGCACGAGATCTTTATCATCCGTGAAGGAGCTCGTCTCCTTCAACCACTTGTGCTCCCTCCTAAGATTGTTGGAAGGCTTCGTTACCATATTATTTCGGTTCTTTCGCCGTATGGTCTCCTCAACGCCATATAAAACAATTCTAGACCGTCTCCGAGCCTTATACCTCCCTGTGCACCCAATCCCAATGCAGAAAACTCAGCAGAAGCCTTGCACTGTATTATAACCCGTGAAGATGTCTCTTGTTTTGGTTTCAGTCATCGAGATCCTACTTATCCGCTAACTAACTAGATGACAGTTATCACGTGAAGCACTTGAAACGCCATTCCAAGCCCATAAGAGCCCATTAATTGGTGATCTCTGGCAACCTTACGACCACTTAAATGCTGCGGTAGCGCTCGCTTCTTTTGAAACATTCTACAGGACGAGTCTCTGGGGGGAATAGCAGGGCAGACCACTACCACGGTGTTGTCAGGTGGCCCCGTTGCCGAACGCGGGAGATTGGCAGAGCCATCGCATGGGATTGACCCACTTGGTTGGCCTCTAGCTCGGCAGGCCAAAGTTTACCAAAGTTTAGTTGTTTATTGCAAGATTTCGAAAGAAGACGTGAAGGGGAAAGTCTACTATGCAAACTCACCTCTAGAGGTCTAGTTGAAGCACATCGGCGTCCAGACAGACCAGCAAGGCTACCTTCTGGACTTTGAGCCTTCTAATGGCGCGTCTTGGAGGGCTATTTATTCAAAAACTCAAAGCCGGGTAATAAGTGAATGATAAGGCTGATTTGAAGCCAGTAAGGCCGGTTTATCAAGAACACCCACTTTAGCAAGGTTAAGAGCTTTATATCGTTGGTCCACCATGTCTTCCAAGAGCTGGGGCCGGTGGTTGAAGGTGACGAAGAAACAGTTGCGACAGCTGGGTCGCACGATCGATCAGGAACTTGGGAATGTACTGGAGAGACACTTGCCCTCCCAGGCTGGCAGAGTTGCAAATATAAGGGTGCCAGTGAGAAGCCCCCCGGTGAGATTTCCTATCAGGAATGGTGGTTATTACAGATCATTCCATCAGCTAACGGGCCCTGTGACCAGGACCAACGGCCTGCGGTTGGCAAACAACCTTGTCTCGAGACCTGGGGTTTCTTTGTACTCCTCTGGTTCTAGGTTTCCTAGGAGCACTCCTCGCGGTCTCTTCACCAATTGGAACATGAGTGGCGCAAGATTCTCGGGCAGAATGTACTCAACTGCCAGCATCAAGTTTACTCACGAGGCTGTGAGCAATCTATCTTTGTCGTTGCGTTGCTTCTTCAACTCGATCGATGGCTTCGCGCCCAGCAATAACGGCAAACAGGTTAATGCGCAGCCATTGACCAGATGCAAGGTTCCAGGAAGACTCTCTAGAAGAGAAATTTCCTTAATCCGCGACATGGAGATGTTTGAGATGATTAACAATCACCGCAGTGAATACCTCCGTCAAGGATCGGACAAAATCGGCTGCTACATCGAGTTCGAAATGCCACAAATGTCTCTGAAGGGCGTGTTCCCTTCGGTGACCTTTGCTGATCCATCGACTTTGCATATGTTGGAACAGGAAGTTAAGGACTACACCGCCAAGCTCAAAAGCATTGATTCGGCCGTCCGACGAATTTGCGAGAACTACGGAGCCCTGCCAATAACATTGGATGGAAATCGTCTGCGGGTTCATTTCCCGAATTTAACAGTGCTAGAAACTGAAAGATTGATCATTGAACTCGGCCTAACGCTTGGTCATGTTTACTCGGATGAGCTTCAACCCAAACTTAGCGAGAACGTTTTATCTAGCTACAACTCAGTCAGCGATTTATCGACATGTGGTCTGAACTACTCCCCCGTCCTCTCTGAATCATGTTCTTCTTGGGGAGCTTATCAAGTTGTCTGATCAATGCAACGGTCCGGGCTTACGGGCATTATTTGCTTATTTTATGTTAGTATTCTTTGTATTAAATCAAGGTTCGGTTTTTATGGCTCACTTGGTGTACTTTTATGTTTCTGTGTGGAAATGATGCATTGGAAAAGATTAGAGATGTCTCAGAAATGATTCCTTTGAAGAGCCTCGCGCAGAGTCTTTGTTTTCCATGAATAAAAGACCATATCAGCCAAAGCTGATTTTGGTCCCACAATCTTTCACGATTGATCTACGTCGTGGTAATAGTTCGAGATCTCTTGTTCGGGACCTACAGGTCTCGAAGAAAAGCCAGAACTGTCTCTGGACCACGCCTTAATGGTCCTGACAATTAAAGCATTGCATATATCGCATATATGAGGTGCGTCTGCGTCTTTTTCTTTGCAAGTATAATTTAAGCTCGCTTTAGCTGTTCTTCACAGCGAAATACCTTAGCGGATCATTAAACATTCTTATCTTTCAACAAGACTAAAACCCATCAATAAGGAGCCCAGGCATGGCCAAGAAGAAGGGCAAGAGGAATTACAAAGTGTCTGCTGCTAAAAAGACCACCGAAACTGCAATTGAGGCCTCTGACAACGTGAGTGAAAGCGAAATGCAGACCAGCAAGGAAGCTAGTGATGTGGATGAAGCATCTCAGCTCAATGTTGAAGGTGCAGTTCCTGAAGTGGAAAAAACTACTGTCAAGACTGCTGAAGCCGGTGATTTAGAGGCAGATACACCGGAAGCGGACCCTGTTAGCCATGGTCCTGTCGAAGCAGGAAGGGTTACTGAAGTTACCACAGAGACACCTGCTCCATTGCCCACTGAGGACTTCAAAGAAAGTGAAGTAACCTCAAAGGAACCTGCTGTCGGAGAACATCAGCATGAAAAGCTAGTCGTCGTGGAGCCTGTGCCTATTAAGGAGGCTGAAGCGCTGGGAGCTATAGGTAACGAAACCGAAGCTACTGAGTCAGCAAAACCGAGCATCCAAGAGAATGTGATTGAAGAATATGAGGTAGCAAGCGATGAGCCAGTTGGACTGCAAGATGCGACTGTTGGGTCCGAAATGTTCCTTCCTAAGACACCAGAGGAAGCGTTGGTGCCTGAGGCTGAAGAAGCGCTCAAGCAAAAGACATCAGATATCGAAAAAGACATCAAGTCTTTGAATACTCCTCCTTTGCCCCCTAGAGCCCCTGTGCCCACTACAAGCACACCTCAGACTCCATCAGTGTTATTACCGCCACAAAGTCCTGCTGCTACGCAATCACCAATTTCTCCTGCCTTACCGCCCAGGCAGGCAAACAAACATGCAGTGCCACCTCCTCTACATGAAGAGTTGAAGTCTGAGGAATTCAGAAAGAATATGACTGCAACAAGCGTGCCACCTCCAATGCCACCAAGGACCAAGAGGAATAAAAGATTAGACTCTGCAGCTGAGATCAATCTTGTCGTGAATAGATTCTGCCAAACTAGTCATCATTATCAAAGGCAGAATGAGCAATCCAGAGAGGGTCTGGAAAAAGGACAAGACATGTTGAAAACCTCGTATTCTAACTTCCTAGACAGCCTGTCTAAGACGGCAAAAACATCATCTCCAGTGGTATCCACTTCTGAGGCGGCCACGGGTGACGAACTCAATCTTTTAGGAGATGACGAGAGGGCTTTGGTTGAAGTCGATTGGGCCTACTGGACCCAAGTGGTCAATGACTTTTCCTCTGTCGCTAACGATCCTGATAAATTCGAAGAGAAGGTTTCTGATGGTATTCCTCCGCAAATTCGTGGAATTATCTGGCAATTGATAGCGAATTCAAAATCTACAGAGTTTGAAGACATATATGTGACCTTACTGGAGACAGAGTCACCCCACGAGGCAAGCATTCGTAGAGATCTGAAACGTACCAAATTTATTCCCCCAGATAGAGTTGAGAGTCTCTTCAATGTCATGAAAGTTTATTCGGTTTACGACCCTGACGTTGGCTACACGCAGGGAATGGCCTTTATTGCCACACCGTTGATACTGAACTGCGAGACGGAAGCAGAATCCTTTGGCCTGCTTATCAGACTGATGAAGAGTTACGGTTTGAGAGAGCTCTTCTTGCCTGATATGCCTGGTTTGATGCTTCTATTGTACCAATTTGATAGATTATTCGAAGAAAACTCGCCTCAACTTTACAACCACCTTACGAGACAAGGTGTACGCTCTTCAATGTATGCGACACAGTGGTTTTTGACATTCTTTGCTTACAAATTCCCTCTGGCTTTTGTCCTAAGGATTTACGATATTGTATTCGCCGAGGGTATTGAGTCCATATTAAGGATTGCTGTCAATCTAATGCTAAAGAACTCGGAACAATTACTACTGCTGAAATTCGATAAACTGCTTGATTTCTTGAAAAACGAGCTGTTTGCGTACTATTTGAAAGATTCTATCAAAGCCAGGTCTGACGCAAACCAGCTGAAGCAAGATGGTGAGGAGAGTGAAGTATCTTCAATTATAAAAAAAGACTTGAACATTACGGGCTCAGATCAATCAGCACAACTGAATGACGACGATTACGATATTAATTGCTTTGTTCGTGATGCAATGACTGATGTTCACGTCACCCCAATATCTCTAAAGAGATACGCAGCAGAGTACGAGGAGATCCATCAAATAGAACAACAAAAGGAAGCTCAGTTCGAATCTATCAGAATTAAGAACAAGCAATTGCAACAGGAAGTTCGCAAGTTGGAACACGATTACACTTTACTCAATCGTGAACATGTTGAAATAGCTAATGAACTGATAAAGAATAGGTTAAAGATAGAGACACTACTCGATGAAAACAATGACCAAAAGCTTTCGATTTTAGATTTGAAAAGGCAGTTGCAGGAGGAACTACGGAAACAACAGTTACCCAACCCCGATGCTGCCATTCCAAGTGATTTGAGAGAAGATCTCGACAGGACAATCAAGAGGAATGCTGAAGTCATGAGCTCCAACTTGAAGCTCCAAGATAAAGTGAGCGAGCTAGAAAATATCATCGAGACCCTCAAGACAGGAAATACTAGAGCTGCCAGTCCTGGATCTGTTCCGTTCAAGCAACCTTTAGCAGGTGCTTTCTCCAAACTGTTCAAGAATGACAACAACTAAGAAACCAGTCATTCGCATTCCTTAGTACAACGCATAAAGCCAGGGTCTTCTCCTAACAACACATCACAATTCGACGTGTCATGCCATGTCTTCTATAGACTTATATATGATGGATCTTTGATTGTATCCCAGTGGCTTTTCCCACTCCTTCAATTCTGACATATTTCATGTTTAGTTTCGCTCCAGTGGGGTTAAGAAAGGCTATTTTCAGATTATTGTTGCAATCCTTGTACAAAAGCTAAAGATAACGGACTAAATGCAAACTTGAGTCTTGATATATTTTCTTCAACCTAATGAAATATATCTAGTAGCCGCCAAGCTGAAGTTTAGCAGTTCCGCTTGACCTTTTAAAGCACATTGCGACGGTCCGTGCCACTGCCGTACCACAAATGCCGTCAAGTCCTGTTGGCAATGTCGTTCTACACTTGGCCATCGCATGATAGTCAGCTTCCAGATATCTAACTAAGTACAGTAAGACAATGACAATGAGCATGTTCAGGATATCTCCAATTAGCTGGATTATTCCCGAATTGGGCCTGGTACAGAGTCCGGTGCGCTCTAAATTGACACCTGGGAATTATATAAATCAAGATTTACCTAACAAAATAGAGGACTGCAACAATACTACGAGTCGTGAATCAGTCGTCTGTCCTGTCATTCGATGTCACTCTGACGGGGTCGTTTTCAATTCAAAGTATTACTCCATACCACAAAATTCTGGCACCATTCTTGACCTCTGATTAGCGAAGCAGACAGGACCAACGCACCAGATCAATTCGCTATTCGTAGCTCTGATCTATTCCATCGATGGCTATCAAAGCTATATTAGTGTCTTCGTCAAAAGGTATATTTAGCGAAAACCATCAAGATACATAATCTTTGGATACCAGTATTCTTACAACGATCCGACAGCTTAATTGACCAGCGATGAGAGCTTTCTCGATCCAGCGAAGCTTCCAGAGAGCTTTTAACTCTACTTCCCAGACCCTGAGAGAATGGCGTTTGGTGGAAAGCCGGAGAGTTGCCAAGAAACCCGAGTACAAAGTTGGAGATCCTAAACCGTTGTATATCCCAAAGATGAAGCCCAAGACCCCAGAATACCAGTACGGTGAGTCCAATGTGTTCAAGCAAAGCAACAAGGGGCTTTATGGTGCCTCTTTTGTGCAATACGGAAACAATATCTCGGAGAGTAAGGCCAAGACCAGAAGAAGATGGCTCCCCAATGTGATCAAGAAAGGCCTGTGGAGTGAAACTTTGAACAAGAAAATCAGCATCAGAATGACAGCCAAGGTGCTGAGGACCATAAGTAAAGAAGGTGGAATCGATAACTATCTGATCAAGGATAAGTCCGCCAGAATCAAGGAACTGGGTCCTGCAGGCTGGAAACTGCGCTACGAAGTAATGAAAAAGAGAGAAGCAAGAAACAACCCACCACACAAGGACGCCCCCGTGGTCCAGTCCCCCAGCGGAGAGAGTGTCAAGATCTATTTCCAGGAGAGTGTCGCCGGGGACCCAGTCAGGATCACTGTCGGCAGAAGGAAGCTGATGCAGCTTCTGTACCCACTTGAAAAACTAGAGCAAAAGGCGGACCAGAAACACATTGATTTCAAGTCGTTTGTTGACACGCATAGAACCGCCTCAGTAGGCGACCTGGTGACCAAGTTGCAAAACTACGGATTTGACCTCTCAACAATCACTGTATGATATGAGCTCATCGCTAGAGCTTTAAGGCAATTACCTGTACATAGTGTATATGACCAAATATCAGTAACAATTCATAACGGCTGCCATTTTGTGCGACTGTTAATCCGCACATTATAACCCAGATAAATCCGGACACCCTCAGGTCCGGTTTCTTTCCAAATTGAAAAGTTTCAAAAAAGATGCGTCATCTGGCGGCGCGAGTCTGCGTGATAGGACCAGGCTAGGCAGACCCAGGAGGAGCTCCAGACAGGGCTCTGCCCAGGATGGTGGCTCCAGCGGACCGAGCCTGAACGGACAGTGGAAGGCTCTCCTCAGCAGGCCAGGTCTGTTGGCCGCCCAGCGGTCTGTTTACCGGTGGTTTGCAACTTGGAGATGAGAACAAGAGTATACCAGGCCTGGTATGAGAAGGCCGTTTGTGTAGTTCCATTGATTAAAGAGGTATAAACTCAACAAGAATAACAAGATGGCCGTCAAGACTGGTATGTTAAAACCGAACGAGAAGAAACAGATGAGAGTCCCCCAGAGAGAGTGATTGATCCACGTTTACCGCTGTGGGATGTTCCAGATGCGAATCCACGAACCCTTTTACTAACCAAACGTTCGATTTCCAAATAGGTATTGCTGTTGGTTTGAACAAAGGTAAGAAGGTCACTTCCATGACCCCTGCACCAAAGATCTCCTACAAGAAGGGTACCGCTTCCAACAGAACCAAGTTTGTCCGTTCTTTGGTCAGAGAGTTCGCCGGTTTGTCCCCATACGAGAGAAGATTGATCGATTTGATCAGAAACGCCGGTGAAAAGAGAGCCAGAAAGGTCGCCAAGAAGAGACTTGGTTCCTTCACCAGAGCCAAGGCTAAGGTTGAAGAGATGAACAACATCATCGCTGCTTCTCGTCGTCACTAAGCCCTACAGATAACTTAGGAAGTTTTGTATGTATAGCGTAGGAGTCATAATATAACTCGAACAATGTTTCATTCTGCAACAAAGAAACGGGGTTTCCTCGATCTTGAGGGCCACAACCTGTCACTGCAGACACACGACAAGAGCAGCACCGGAACCAATGCTGCAACGCACAGCGATCAGAAAATTCAGCCTGCCCAGGCCACCGCCACCGTCGTATTTCTCCACGGGCCACGACCACCACCCCGGAGTCGCCAGCGCATCGCACCCGGCCGCGGCGAGCCGCACAAGAACGCTGACCGAAGCAGCCATGGTAATCGCCGTCGGCACACTGTGCTTCCTGGCCATCGACAACTACCGTGCCCGCAACGCCCTGCAGACCCAGGTCGAGCAGGACCGTGTCAAGCTTGCGGAAGCGCACGACTTCCTCACCCGCCAGACCAACGCCGCCCGCAAGAAGCGCGAGCTGCAGATCCTCAACGAGCGCAAGACTACCAAGATGCGCGAGATGAAGCTCTCGCTCCACATCGCCATGCTGCGAGCACAGCTGCAAGAAAACGGCCTCGAGCCCCGATCCATTGACGACTGCGTCCACGAGTACGCCCGCTCCGTCAAGATGGACAACAGCATCAGCAACGTCAGCGGCACCGCGCTCTGGGTCAACGACGACAGCGCTCTCAAGGGCCTTATGCCCAACCCTCGAGAGTACGAAGACGCATGCCGCTAGGCCGGGCAACCCGCCCGCGACAAAAACTATATAAACAGCGCAAATTTTGTCATCTACACCACACTTCCCCTTCTCAATACCCCAACAATGTCTTTTATCATAGACGCCCAGAGTCACGGTTCGTCCTGTTACGCCGTAACGCGTGGACGTATACCCCGTACAGCGGCATACTTGCTATGCTGCTGCCGTGCTCGCGGCAGATCTTAGAACAACGTGTTGAGGGATCCCCGGATTGTGAGTGTGACTCATATACACTTTATATTTGGTATCTTATTCATCTACATACCCAGCTGTCGCATCTTGTCGCGCAGCTGCTGTGGCAGCGGACAGCAGCGCGACCGCGCTGCTGTCCCTTGCTCCGCGTACAGCGCAGCGCAGCAACGGTACAGCTGCTCCACCGCTTTGCGACACCGTGTCTCGTCGTAGTCCTGCTTCACCAGACAGCTCTGGATCGCACACGCCTCTTTCTGGCACCCGTTCTCCTCCAAAGTCATGCTCGCGGTGACCCTGCGAGTGCATTCGCTCTGCGCATCACAAAAGCCGCCACACCTTTATCTGCGAATTGTTTACCCAACAGCCCGCGCGGTGCGAAAAACAAAGACTCACCGCAACGGTCCGATGACACACCCATCATATTTGCACAGTTTTGACACCCGTTGAGTCAGCAGCGCCAAACTATATAATCAGCGATGGCCTCGCTCCCACCAGCCGTCTCTTGCCAGTAGCTCATCATTTACATACACAACACACACCGCTACACACACCATGTCGTATCTTCCCGAGGACGACGACCTATTCCCGCTATCCTTCGCAAACCACCCGCTCGCACACACGCCGCCGGGCCTGTCGCCGCCGACGCTATCCAGCAGCCCCGCCGACCGCTCGGAGCCCGACCTCGATTGGTCACCCGTGCTCCCACCCGCACACGTGACGCCCGCACTACCGGACCAGGACGAACTGTTTACGCTAGACCAGGACTACTATAGCGAGCTGGTGCTGATACCGGACGCGGGCAAGGCGTACGCGGACCCGGTCGGCGACGAGTTCGCCGACGCCGCCCAGCAAAACTACAGGCTGTGGCTTGCCTCCGTGTAGCACGCGCCCACCCCTTCTCAGCATAGCATTACATAACCGTATAGATCAACCTTTCGCACCGCAAACCGCACGCAGCCCAGGGGCAGGGGGGGGGGCTCCCGCCCAGCACGCGCGCCTGCGTATATAACTGGCGGCGGGCGCGGCCCCTCGTTGCCCCCCCGCGTTGCCAGCGGGCGTAGCGCGGCAATGGAGAACCTCAGAGCGCAATTTGTCGACACGACCGTCGAGGAGAAGCGGCTGCGCGAGAACCGCGCACGTGACAAGTACTGGTATCGTTGGGGGCCGTATATGAGCGAGCGCAGCTGGGCGACCGTGCGCGAGGACTACTCGTACGGCGGCGACGCGTGGACGCACTTCCCGTTCGAGCACGCGAACGCGCGCGCGTTCCGGTGGGGGGAGGACGGACTGTTCGGGGTGTCGGACAACAAGCAGGTGGTGTGCATGGGTGTGGCGCTGTGGAACGGGCGCGACGCGCGGCTCAAGGAGCGGCTGTTCGGGGTGACGGGCCCGCAGGGTAACCACGGAGAGGACGTCAAGGAGCTGTACTACTATCTGGACAACACACCCACACATTCGTACATGAAGGCGCTGTACAAGTATCCATTTCGGCGCGCGTTTCCGTACGAAGAGCTGGTCGCGGAAAACGGGCGGCGCGGGTACGGGGACCGCGAGTTCGAAGTGTACGAGGTGGATGGGTTGTATCACGAGCGCGAGACGGGCGACAGTCCGTACTACGACGTGTTCTTCGAGATGGCCAAGGGCGACGAGAACGAGCACGATCTGAACTTCCGGGTCACGGTGCACAACCGCAGCGAACGGCACTCTGGCGAGCTGTACGTGGTGCCGCAGGTGTTTTTTCGCAACACGTGGGCGTGGGGCAAGGACCGCCACAAGCCGCACCTGGCACGTGATGCGGACGCCGCGAACCTTGTGCACGTGACATGCGACAAGTACGGGGCACGTGACGTGGTGTTCCAACCTTCACCAGGAGCTGTCGGAGCCGATGGAGAGGCTGGCGACGACGTGGATCCCGTGCTGCTGTTCACGGAGAATGAATCGAACCTCGTGAAGCTGTTTGGCGTGGACGAGAATCCTAGCGAGTTCACCAAGGATGCGTTCGAGGAGTACCTTGTACACGGGAACCACGACGCGGTGAACCCGGCCAATGAAGGTACCAAGGCGTGTGCTGTGTACCACTTTCCGAGCGTTCCGCCCGGCGAGTATGTGACGGTTCGGTACAAGTTCACGAACGATCCCGAGGACAACATCTTCCGCACGGGCGACCTGGCAGTGGTCGACGAGGATGTGTTCGACACGGTGTTCGACAACCGTGAGGAGGAGGCAGACAACTTCTACTGGCGGATCACGCCGTTGCCAATCAGCGATGAGCTGCGCAAGGTGCAGCGGCAGGCGTTTGCCGGGCTGCTGTGGACGAAGCAGTTCTACAACTTGACGTACGACGCGTGGTACAACGGGGACGCCAGCATCAAGCCGCACCCGCCGCCAAACCGTGCCAACGGGCGGAACAAGAACTGGAAGCACATCTACTGCGAGGACATCCTGTCGATGCCGGACAAGTGGGAGTACCCGTTCTTTGCGTCGTGGGACACGGCATTCCACTGCATCCCGCTGGCGATGATAGACCCTGATTTTGCCAAGCGGCAATTGGACCTGATGACTCGGGAGTGGTACATGCATCCCAACGGGCAGATCCCGGCGTACGAGTGGAACTTCAACGACGTGAACCCGCCGGTGCACGCCTGGGCCGTGTACCGGGTGTACAAGATCGAGCGAAACCTGTATGACCGCGAGGACCGGGTGTTCCTCGAGAGGGTCTTCCAGAAGTTGTTGCTGAACTTCACGTGGTGGGTCAACCGTAAGGACTCGGATGGGAACAACGTGTTTGAGGGCGGATTCCTGGGGCTCGATAACATCGGTATCTTCAATCGGAGCGAGCCGCTGCCCACGGGCGGTAAGCTCGAGCAAGCAGACTCCACAGGCTGGATGGGTTTCTACTCTTTGCAGATGTTGAACATCGCGCTGGAGCTGGCTAAGGAAAACCCGGTGTACGAGGATATCGCGTCCAAGTTCTTCGAGCATTTCATCCTGATCAGCGACTCCATGTCGTTCGAGTATCTGATCGACACCACGGGGGAAAGCTGTCAGAAAATAGTCAAGCAGAATCTGTGGAATGAGAAGGACCAGTTTTACTACGATGCCATCTCGTGGGGTGGACCTAACAGGGAACAGCTGCCCATCAGGTCGCTGGTCGGATTGATTCCTCTGTACGCTTCGATGACTTTGGAGCCCAAGATGTTTACGCGGTTCCCAAGCTTCAAGAAGAGAGTCGACTGGTTCATCGAAAATCGTCCTGAGATTTTTGACAGAAATATCGCCTCGATGACCAAGAGAGGTGTTGGTGAGAGAATGCTGCTGTCTCTTGTTAACGTGGACAGACTGAAGGCGATCTTGAAGCGTATGCTGGACGAAACAGAGTTTTTATCCCCCTACGGTATCAGATCTTTGTCCAAATACCACGAGGAACATCCGTTCGCCATGCATGTGCACGGCCAAGAGTACACCGTCAAGTATTTGCCAGGCGAGTCCGATTCCGGTATGTTTGGTGGTAACTCGAATTGGAGAGGGCCTATTTGGTTCTCCACGAGTTTCCTGATCATCGAGTCGCTGCAGAGATTTTATCTTTACTATGGGTCCGATTTTAAGGTCGAATGTCCTACCGGTTCCGGGGAGTTTTTGAACTTGGCAGAGGTTGCAGAGGAGCTGGGTTACCGTATGATCCACTTGTTTGTTCCGGACGAAAACGGTGAACGTGCTTGTAACTACGGTGATTATTCCGACTTCCTCTCGAACGACCAGTACTTCAAAGATTTGGTGCCATTTTACGAGTATTTCGACGGTGACACCGGCAGAGGCTTGGGGGCGTCGCATCAGTGTGGTTGGACAGCTTTGGTGGCTAAATGGATCAGCGATGTGGGCGTTTCGTGTGTCAGGTTACCGCGTACGCCACGGTCCTCCGTATCCACTCCACTTGCGTCACCAGGCCCACCGGATGAAGTAGAAGTTAACAGAACGAGTAGATTGGCTAGGCGCAAGAGTGCCAAGTCTCTAATAAACTTTACTGCAACTGTACTGGACCTGTCAGAGGACGAAAAGAGGCTTCATAGACTGGGCGGTGCCACCACAGGGCTCACGCCCCAAACTAGCCCTGCCGCTGGCAAGGAGGTTGAAGACCTGAAGCACAACATCACCGAGAATGAGGGCAGGAGACCTTCACTAGAATCCTCCGTGGCTCATAAGTCTGAGTCCAAGTTGATGTACACGCTGAAGAACAAAATCAAGAATCTGAAGTTCGGAAGCGAAAGCAACACTGAAGAGCGTGAATCCGAGCTCACCGACATATAACTATGATAATTCTTTACTACTCACTCACTACCTAAATTTTGAAAACAAGACCAGCAAGATCAGCAAGATCAGAACGCCGATGATCGCGTAGCTGATAAACTTATTAGCGACTAGCCTCCTACTCATTGTCTTCAAAGTTCTGATACTCTTGTCCACATACGAGTCTGCCTGGAAAAGTGTGTGTCTAGCGTTCTCCAACGTCTCCCTCTGCGACCTGAGATCGTTCATTATCTGAGACCCAATGCCCTCTGTCTCTGTCGCTATCCTACTGGCATCTCTCAATTTATCTCCGGAACTCTGCAAAATTTGGTGGTTCGACAGCAGCTGCTGTCTTTGGTCCTCATTCATGCTCGATGGCACTGCTGCATCTCCAAACAGCATATCACGGTCCCTGGTGTCCATCAACCTCTGTAAAGGCTGCTTCAAGCTGGTCTGTACTTCCCTCTTGTAGTCCCGCAGCTTAGCCTTGTAAGTCGCACGTTCTTGTCCATTGGTGACACTGTTGTTCACCTCCACTTCCATCTGATCTATCAGGTCGTAAAGCTCCTCCTGCTGTGATTCCACATGTTTCAACGTCAAGTTCCTCTGCGACACAGCCTGTCCAGGAGCATCCCTCAGGCTCGAGCATGCCTCCTCCAGCGTACTCAGGAAATCTGACTCGTACGAAGACAACAAAGAGCTCATATCAAACTCACACAACTACTGAACCAGCTGGTATCGTTCCCTCGAGTGAACTTAGCCATGATATGGTCCCTATGCCTTTATATCTAGACTTAAAATTTGGTCACGTGACCGAGATCTTGACCAATATGTCCCAATAAGCACAGTATCGTGGTCATCATGATTGCAATGGCCAGTTCCGATGCTTAAGAGCATTCTATGCGTTCATTGATGTCGAGCTCTTCTCTGCCTCGAGATTAGCGATTTTTCCAGCCTTTGTCATATGCAAAGCGGACTGAAAATAGTCTAACAATGAGGACAACAGCTCGGTCTTTCAGCCATACCGATCCCGTACTCGTTGCACCGATCTTCCAACCGACGCTGACTTTACAGTATGATCTCCAGGATACCCAGGGTTTTCTCTCAGCTCGCTAGCGTTCCCAGAGTGTGGACAATGACCAGCAGACTGACACGTCCGGCCCAGCTCTTGGCTCCCGGTGGTCTGGGATTCATGAGGGCGCTCTCCGTATCAACAGTGTGGAGACATGGCCATATACACAAGCCCAAGGAGGGTGAAGAACTGCATGTCACTTTCATCCTGAAGGACGGGACTCAAAAGACGTTCGACGTCTGCGAGGGCGACTCTCTGCTCGATATCGCCCAGGCACACAATTTGGACATGGAAGGTGCGTGCGGTGGCTCCTGCGCGTGCTCTACGTGCCACGTTATCGTGGACCCGGACTACTACGACGCTTTGCCCGAGCCGGACGACGACGAGAACGACATGCTGGACCTGGCCTACGGTCTCACAGAGACTAGCAGGCTGGGATGCCAGATCAAGATGTCCAAGGACGTGGACGGGATTCGGGTCGCGCTGCCAGCGATGACCAGGAACGTCAACGCCAACGACTTCTCGTAACGTGGTGACGCCGGCCCAAAACCTGTACATACAAACAGGGCTCTCCCACACACGATAAGGCATATCCAGGCAGGAACAGAAAGGTTGAAGACCATTTAATTGGGCTTTTATGCTGCTCATCGCTTCAGGCTGTTCGCGAAGAGCTCGTCGACAGTGACCGTTGTTTTTGTTTACCTTTTGAATATATATTAGAATACACTCGAAGACCATTGTTTGAAGACTCACTTCCAATTGTGCAAGCTCCTATCAAGTCTCTGGAGTCTGTTTCAAGCCCAGCGAATTTGCATTTTACCTTAGGCTTTGAGATTTGGGTCGAAAACAGTGCCTGCAGGACGCTGAAACGGATTTGATACGCTCAATAGATTGGGGTTTCTGGTACTTAAAGCATGCAACATTCAAAGATACCGTCGATATCGGTTGTCACTACGCCGGAGACGAGAAGTGGATACCCACCGTTGAAACGACAGAGAGTGGCTTCTTCGATGCTGCAGGATGTCACAAATCAAGTTCATGGTGCGGCTCCTCGTCGAAGCGTGACGGAGGAGCCCAGATGTCAGAGGACTAGGCTTATGAATAAGTATGTGTTCGGAGACGCCTCGGTGATTGAAGAGGTCAAGAAACGCGAGAGGAAGATTATGAAGGATATCGCACACTTCCGGAATGCGATCGTAGAGATCGAGAAAGAGACGTCACAAATACGAGAGAGACAGCTTCCAGATGTACAGTATGAGATATCCAAAAAGATGACAATGTGCAATGGGGTAAAGAAGGAGATAAGCCAGCTTGAATCACAGCTGGATATGAAAGATCGCGAAATTGACCTGTACAAGAAGAATGAGGAACTCGATATATCCAACTTACAACTGAGATACTCAGTAGAAATACAAGAGCTGGAGAACCAGTTAAAACAGAAACTTGATGACGAGAATTTGAAATGGGAGAAAGAAATAATGGAACTTGAAAATTTGAAACCAGATGAACAGGTGTCAGAAGAGATACGGCACCTAAAGAATGAACTACAGGAAGCGGAGAAACAGTGGAAACTGCTTGAGGAGGAAAATCAACGAAAATGCGATGAATACGAGCGACAATCGCGGGACAAATTGGAAGAGTTCAAACTTTCAAAGTCAAAACCGATGGATGATCTCCTTGAGGAGCAGAAAGACTTGAAAGAAAAGCAGAAAATGCTCAGTTATGAAAGTGAGTGCTTAAGGAACGAAATCGATAATGATCGGAAAAAATTTCAATCTTTTGAAACCAAGATTATAGAGGTTCAAAGAAAGATAGAGGAAACTATGGTTAGAAATGAGCCATTGAGGGATGATTTGACCATTGCTACGAACCGTTACGAAAAAGCTAAACACGAAACCGAGATAGTGCAAGCTAAAGCTCATGCAAAGGAAGTTTTTTATAAAGATAAGTTCGACAAAATGGAAGAGGAGCAACTGCGAAGAAGGAGACTGGAAAATACGATCGATGAACTCAAAGGGGGAATAAGGACTTTCGCATATGTGACCAGAGATGGCGAGCAAAGTAACATAGAAGTGAATTACTATGAAAAAACCTTGAAAGAATTCAAGGCAGGTGAAAAATACCAGTTTAGTCGGATGATACCCTCTGAACTAGTAAATGAGGAAGAATTACTTTACCAAGAGTATGAAATGTTTCATGACATGTGCCTGAATAAAGGTATGAACTTTAGCTTGCTATCTCTCAGCCAAAAGCCATGGGACGCACTGAGATTGGCGTTGCTCCAGTTTATTCAGAACAAATGTCATAAGAGGTTCCGAATAGCCGTACAGTATGTGTTTCTCTCAGAAGAATCACCATCTCAAGACCTGCTTCTGCCGAACACTGAAGAATGTGAAAATGAGATAAAACTAAAGATACAAAAGGAATCTCTAGAATTGGATTCCAGGGTTGTTGAGGTCACAGACGTTTTAAATAATCTACCATTAAACTTACGAAATGACAGAGTTAATTGTACCCCAGGAATTGGAATTCTCAAGTTTCATTTAACCCCCCACGAGAAGGGACAAAAAATGCT
This sequence comes from Torulaspora maleeae, assembly GCA_003708055.3. Lineage (NCBI taxonomy): Eukaryota > Fungi > Ascomycota > Saccharomycetes > Saccharomycetales > Saccharomycetaceae > Torulaspora > Torulaspora maleeae. The sequence goes on along the minus strand of PPNA03000008.1, from coordinate 220,581 downwards.
TAACTTTTATTTTGTCGAAATTAATGATATTAATACCATCGGAACGTTGAACAAAGTCGCAACTTCACCCCATGAACTATCATCTCCAATCGGTCTGATCATGAAAAAATTGCTGACGGATACGACTTCGTGCTTTCTTTTCAGTATCGACGATGCTTACGATAATCAAATCCTTCTTGAGCTCTCCAGGAAGATAGGTCAGATGAAAAACACGAAGCGGAGAAGAATTTCAGAGTAAGCAAAGTGTAATGATATTTTTTATTTGAGCTGCTTTTCTTGATTGACGGTTTGTTCAAAGTGAAGGGAATCTTATTCTTCTGTAAGTATGTCTTTAATTAACCAGTTGAGCTCCTCCCGAGTACCAATGTTTCGTTCATCAAGTGGTGTGAAATTAGGTTTAACTTCTGAAAACGTAGGCAAGTCCTCAATGCTACTTTTAGTCAACACCAGTTCATCATCATTGACCAGATGAACGTTTGGCAGACTGTAAAATGCTCCAGTTGGTTCCACTAAATTTGGGAAAAGTGTAAAACACTCATAAAGATCTTCATTAGTTATGCGAATCGTCTTGGTGTTGGCATGATCCTCTGGCTCTGCGATATCATCATCTTTGGTGACGGGCTCATACATGCCATTGTCTTTAATATCATAATACTCCGAGTACTTTTTTCTACGGTACCGGACCGTATTGATGGCTGATTCTATAATGTTCTTCAAATAATTATCGAGCGCTAGTAGTAGAAGCTCCACGCAACCGGTGTCGACAGCGCCGACCAACCCATGCTCTCGAGCGATGCCAACCATACGCAGGAATAAAGACTCTGTATCCGGCAGCGAAAAGCTGTCAGCCGCGAGCGGTGCACTGAACCCATTCATAATATCTTGAGACCACTCCAGAGGTGTTTTAAAATTATTTGCCTTCACCCTTTTCAAAGTCTCTGGATTGATGACAATCGGTATCTTGGGTATCATGTTTAATCGTGCTTGCAACACAGAAGAGAGAACAAACCCTCTTTTCCCTGCTTCTTTTGTAATCTCTTTTAATCGCTGTCTATCCTGAGATGGTAACGACATGACTATTTTCTTATAATTCTCAATCTGTGAATTATGCTTATTAACTCTTTTCAGTTTATTTCCAAGAGCACCTCCGTTCCCAAAACCCCACGTACCGTCCGCCAAATTACCCATTAATGGCGAGTCTTTCAGTGAGTTTGTGAATATACCCAAAAGCAGTTGGTTATGCAGTCGTATCAGTGCTGGCTTGGTATAATTGGTAGGGTTTGTGGGACTGGGCGTAAATAAAAGATCAAGTTCATTGCACAATTCTTTTCTGGAGAGCTTCCCCAGGACGAATAGACTGATGACATGAGCATATTTATTCCAGTTTTCCTTCCCCAGCATAGAAGTCAGCTCCGAAACCATTGACTCTAAATCGATCCTTTGATTACTGAAATCCTGTCGCTTGGCGTCATTTTCACCAAGTGTCAGATTATCGGATCCAGTCATCGCCGAATTGGTTCGTTTCAAACTGGTGGTAGATCGGCTCCCAGTACCCAGAGAATGTGTATCAGGAACCCCCAATTGGCCTGGAGACATTCCATTAGCCTGGACTCGACTCATCGACATGCTATTATTTGTTGTAACCGCCGCACGTGACCGCCTAACGAGTAACTATCTTCACTTCTTCGTATGCTACACCAAGCAGTCCAGCTCAACACCACAGAGAAAAGGGACTCTGACCAATTGTTGAATTTTAAAAACCACTGGCGGTGATCTCGAGAGCAATTCGATGCCTTATCCCCCGTCTTCCAGTCGCTCACACTCGCCCGTTAGGCCTTCCCTTGTGTGAATTACTAGTAATTTTTCAGTTCGCGGACTCTCGAAGGCCGGTCGGACTCGTCCATAATGATCACTATAACGATCTACAAGCCATATAACCTCTAATTCGCGGTCTATCGTTGATTATATACTACAATCGAACCCAGAGTGACTAATTCAGGTTCTTGAGGAATTGAGAGTCCACCATGGCATTGTAGTCGGAGCTCTGGTCCCCGTATCGAGACGGCGAGAATGATAACGATGACACTCCGATGCCGACGTCAGACTGGAGAGACACCTGTTTCTCCAGCTCTAAGATGCGTGCATTGTACTTGAAAGCGTCTCTTTCGCGCAGCGAGTCACTGTCCTGTAGTTTGAGTTCCAGTTCGAGCACTTTGCGTGTCAGATCGTGGATCTGCTTCTCTTTGTCTATGGCGTCGTCGACTAACTGCGACTCGAGAGCAGAGACTTTGGTCCGCATCTGCACCGCATGCTGACTGAGCTCGCGTAGTTGCTGGTACTTCGCATACAGTTTGTAGTAGTTGTCGTAAAGTTTCTTGGAGTGTTTCAACTCTTCGATGAGTTCGCTTCTTGTTTGAAGATACTTTTGTCTGTAACCTTGTTCCTTCGCCTGGATTTGGGCCTGCTTCTCGCCGAAATCTCGATTGACTTCGTCGAGCAGTCGCTCGTTTCGCGACAACTGGTCTAGGATCTGCAGATAATCTGCAGTGTAGTCCTTTTCCCTCGTGCTTCGCTTAGGCGGTGACGGAAACTTGCCCGGTATCGGTACTCTCTTGGTGGACTCAGGAGCCCTATTATTTGCAGATGAGTTCTCAAATAGTTTTGATATGACAGGGTCGTCTCGACGTGGCGACTGGAACCTTATACTGAATTCATCGTCATCGAATGGATCCCGCAGTTTCCTTCGTCGTCCAGCAAAAGTATCAGTAAACTGCTCTCTATGCCTTTCAGGCTCTTCTGTAGAAATAAGCAGTGGCTGTAGTGACCTGCTCGACCGACGTGTCAGTATGTCGTCGACTTCTCCACCGACTGATGGAGGTAGCAGGTCATTCCGTCGGTAGAACGTGGAATCCAGCTCAGACCACGAGTTCGATCTCAGTAAAGGAGATTCAACGCTTCCTGCAGCATGCTTCCTCGCATGCTTATAGTTGGCATCGTCCTGGGCAAACTCCTTGTACTTTCTCGATGGTGATACTCTTGAACCAAATAGCGCATCCACAGTCCATCTATAGAGACCCGCGTACCCTCCATCCGTGCTGTCCTGCGACTCGTCGCTATTGTTGTTACCACCAGCCCACAACATGAGTTCAGGACCTTCTACAGGCGCAGCTTTCCCCGTTCTGTCAACTATCAGAGTTGAGTCTTTGTTTGTGTCTACTAGCTGAAATATAAACATAAGGTCCACTATCTTATAGATGAGCGCTACACAGAAAACAGAGAGATATGGACCTCGGAAACCATCTGAGATGTCTGTGGACCAGCGGAGATGGTTATGAGCTGCTGGTTAGTCAGGAGCTGGAAGAGCACTGTCGGTTTTACGTGGTGAGAAGCGAGAAAGACGAGGTACTGACTAAGTGGGAACACGATGTCAAAACTGTGAGCAGCATCAGCTGTGCTGGCATGGTAGGAGAAGACTGTTATACTCTAAAAGTCGCTTGGAATGGTCCTCACGCGGTTTATTGCGACTATGTGACCATAAGCGGCAGCGAGGCGACTTGCAAGACAGAACTAGCTATTGAAGCTGACTTCCTGGTATCAGAATTTTGCATGGTATGGAGCTATGGGCTTATACTGATAGAAGAAGAACTCCTGGGTCTTTTGCACGTTTTCGACACCAGTCATGGCCGCTACCAAGGGTATATCGCCCTGTACTCCAGTAAGACCGCCGTCTCTTCCCTGGCAGAGCTGGTTAGATACGAAGTACAGAACGCCAGGCTGTGGGTGATCGCCAGAAAATACGAAGAACTCACCAGAAACTCCGCAGCGTTCCTGAACACTTACCGCGTGCAGGACATTTGTCTAGAAACGAGCGTGCAGCTGCCCCGAGGCTTCACTCATCACAGATTCGTGGACAGCCCTCCCTTCGAAGGCCTAGAATTCTTCACGCAGAAAAGTATTGCCGTTTCCAGCTCCTGTGAGCTTTTGAACAAGACGGTAACTCAGTGGTTTATCAGCCCCAGAACTCCTTGGAGGGAAACTCGGGTCGAATAGAGCAAGTTAGCGCAAGGAAGTTTGCCATCACGAATGTTCTGGCACGATTTCAAACGGCTTGAAAACCGTCAGATCAAGAGTTGCTTGGCACTACGCTCCACACGTGATCTCGAGCGGTATAACGCGTTTTGAAATTCGTGTCTCATCGCTTGTCTGTAAGTGGAAACGATGCGAGTTGGTCGTATTTTCGTGTCCGAGTTTTCAGAGTCCCATTGCATGTTGGCGATCTTCCTTTGTGAGCTATGTCTTGATCAGAGTTCGATGTTTTCCCCTTTTGGGATGGCCCACACACAGGCCCGCAGTGGTTGCAGGTGGGTTGACACGATTTGCAGCGTTGATGCCCTAACGGTCTACTGTCCATGAAAGCGCAGGTCGGAAGTGAATCAACTATGCAGGACCTTGATTTTGGCGTTCTTGGCTACCTTAGTAGTCAAAAGTTGGTGAAGGGAACGCCATGAGCCCCAATCTCCTTTTGTGATTGATTTTTTCGCAGTTTCATCACTTAGCTGCCTGTTGGTACTCGCTTGATTTGTTTGTACATAAAAGAGCCTGCCTAGTGATTCTTCGTCAACAGTCTAGAGTAATACTGGAATATCTGTTCCACTGGAGATAATCAATTAGAATTCCGGCCTGTCAGCAGTGATCACTAATCCGTTTATTGTTTGAACTTCAGTCACAAATAAGGATACACACTCGTTTACATATACTCATACTGACCTGATAGGCTGCCATGGCTGACGTTGAGAACAAGATTGGTTTGAATGTCACTGCAAAACAGACCTACTACCCCATCGAACTGTCCAATGCAGAGCTACTAGCGCATTATGAGACTATCCAAGAGTATCACGAAGAAATCTCGGCCAATGTGCTTTCACAGTCGTCCAAGTTCAGGCCAGATCCAAAACTGATAGATCAACAACCAGAGATGAATCCTTTGGACACGAGAGACAGAATTGTTACGTTTTTATTCGAACTGTCAATCATGTCTAGGGTCACAGATGGTATCTTTTACCATGCAGTTCGTTTGTATGATCGCTATTGTTCGAAGAGAGTTGTGTTGGAAGACCAGGCTAAGTTAGTGGTGGCGACCTGTCTATGGCTTGCTGCCAAGACATGGGGCGGTTGCAATCACATTATAAACAACGTATCCATTCCCACTGGTGGGAGATTTTATGGGCCCAATCCCAGGGCTCGTATCCCTCGTCTTTCGGAACTAGTTCATTATTGCGGCGGGGCCGATGTTTTTGATGAATCTATGTTTATGCAAATGGAAAGACACATCTTGGATACGTTGAATTGGGATATTTATGAGCCCATGGTTAATGATTACGTTTTGAACGTGGACGAAAATTGCTTAATCCAATACGAATTATACAAGAGACAACTTGATCACAACAAGCAATGGTCACAAAAACGTCAATCTCAGGCGTCTAATGATAGCGATGCCACCGTTGATGAAAGGATCGTTGAAGATGAAGAAGAGGCTGGTGTATATGACGAAGACGAGGACGAGGATCTCAGTTCCAAGATTCAGCTGATAAACGTGAAAAGGTTCCTGATAGATTTGAGTGCTTGGCAATACGACTTACTCAAGTACGAGATGTTTGAAGTCTCTCACGGTATCTTTTCCATCATCAATAGATTCAACTCTGGCGATCATTGTGCCTTCTTGATGACACCATACCCAACAACGACTAACCAAGCACAGCTACTGAGTTTATACATCACCGCCATAGTGAAAGCACCAACTTCATTGATTGAAGTTTACAAAGAAAAGCTAGGGGTGATGGAGTTTATCGCTCACGTCAAAGAATACAGAATGGAACTTCAAAAAAAATTGCAACTCGCATCAGCTATGGACCTTTCAAGGAGACGTGCAGTCAATACTTCATTTTTCGATCAAAGTCACACTGTGCCTTCACCCACCTACTCACAGCACTACACACCAATGAGAAACACAAGCAACCACTCCGACAACAGCGTCTTCAGCACAATGGACCAGTCGTCGCCTATAACACCGCAGATGTACAGTTTCAGCCAGTACGCTAACGACAGCGCATGCGCTAGCACACTCAGTGTGAACAGTATACCGAACAAGAATTCGAACAACGACGACTCAAGAATTGCCTTCAACGAGTCGAGCAACAAGGAAAACCATATACCAGCATCCCATCAAATTCCACCTAGAGCTAAATTCGTCAACAACGGCATGTTCGTGTCGCCAAGCGGCACAGTGAACAGCGGAAATTCTAGCAATCGCTCCTCACTCATCTCGCTGGCCGTGGCAAATGTCAACAACATGGCCTAAGCTCGTGCAAAACTCACATAGACTCCATAACGACCTATAGTTGATCTTTCATAACCGGTATACTTGTCGTTTTATACGAGCATTCTTGATCAGTGAGTTCCCAGATTTCTACTTAGACAAACCCATCAAACTTAGCCACGAAATATGGAACTTCGAATAGTTCAAACAGATAGCCTCCAATGATCCCTTCATCTTCACTAGTTGCATTGCTAGTATCGACTGCAGGAGTAGCGCTTGCGGCGAATGACGTGGCGTCTCTGGCTGGTACTTGGTCTTCGAAGTCCAACCAGGTCTTTACAGGTCCAGGTTTTTACGATCCCGTGGACGAGTTACTGATAGAGCCATCGCTACCAGGGATATCCTACTCGTTTACTGAGGATGGCCATTTTGAAGAAGCATCTTACCAGATTTCTGCGAATCCTAAGGATCCAGCATGCCCCGTGGCTGCTTTGACCTACCAACACGGTGAGTTCGAATTGTTAGATAACGGGACTCTGATTCTCAACCCAATTGCGGTTGATGGTAGACAGCTGGTGAGCGATCCCTGTAACGATAAAGGAACATCGACTTACTCCAGATACAACCAGACCGGGATGTTTAAATCTTTCAATGTGCAGATTGACGACTACAATGGCATTTACAGACTACAAATCTACGAGTTTGATGGTTCCCCAATGCAGCCACTATATCTTGCTTACAGGCCGGCCATGATGCTCCCCACGGAAACTTTGAACCCCACTGAGACTTCAGACCAAACCCAGAGCACCGGGTCTACCAATGAGAAGAGATCTTTGAGGAAGCTTGTAAGGAGAAGTCTGGAGAACAAGTACAAAACCAACGCACTGAAGAAGACCCCTAGTGGCATTCTGAACTCGAACACGTTTTGGTACCTTTCAGCCGGAATGATCGGCGTAGGCTCTCTGCTCTTCCTGTCAAGTTAAATATTCATTCATCGAAAAACATGCGTGTTGGATAAAGCACCACCAGGTGCTACAAGGATTGGCTTAGGCCTGAGTTTTAATTGAAAAGGGGGGATCAGGTAGAAAGCATCTAGTAGGTAGATCAAATAGTAAGATAATCTATCCATTAACTACTTGTGCTTTGTAGGTCGGAATAGGCCACGTGACTTTAAAATCGATATAAGGCTTGGTAAGGCTCAAATTGATCTCTCCTATACCACTTGTAAGACAATTGCGGTCACACAAGGGCTCTGAGGTGCCGATATGTCTGTTACGACCACTGCAGAGCTGGATCTCTTGATCCAAAAGGCTACAAGCGAGAGCATCCCCAATGGTGAGCTGGATTTACCTTCTGCGCTGGAGATATCTGATGTGGTAAGGTCTCGTAGGGTTTCACCGAAGGACTGTATGAGATGTCTTAAGAAGAGGATTATGAGTACGACGTCAAACCCCAATACTCAACTGTCATCATGGAAACTTACCGATATTTGCATCAAGAATGGTGGGATTCCGTTTATCAAGGAAATCTGTTCTCGTGAGTTTATGGATACTATTGAGCATGCGATTCTCAAGAGTCACAACAACAGTGAGCTGGAGGATTTGGTCACCAAGCTGTTCTATGAGCTTTACATCGCGTTCAAGAATGACTCACAGTTGAGTTACGTCGCAAGAGTCTACGATAAGTTACTAGCGAGAGGGGTTCAATTTCCAACTTCTGTCGCAGACCCAGCTAACTCTATGGCGATGTTCGATTCACGTACTCCCGCAGACTGGGTAGATTCCGACGCATGCATGATTTGCTCTAAAAGATTTACGTTGATGAATCGAAGACACCATTGTCGATCATGCGGTGGTATCTTTTGTCAGGACCACTCTTCCCATCGTATCGTCCTGTCGGATCTTGGCATTTATGAACCTGTTAGAGTGTGTGACAACTGTTATGAGGACTATGACTTGAAAAAGAGCAGTGGTGGTGGGAAGAAGAGGCATCATGGTAAGAAAAAGAAGAAGAGTGTAGATGAGGATTATAGTGAGGAAGAACAATTGAGAAAAGCCATTGAGCTCTCACTCAAAGAGTCAAAGGGCAGCATTGAGCCAATAGTGCCGGTTATGCAGAGTAGAGTCGAACCACCAGCAAAGTCGAATAACGAGATAGAAGAGGATGATCCTGACTTGAAGGCAGCCATCGAGGCAAGTCTGAAGGAGGCTGAGAAGGAGAAGAAAAGAAGGGAGGCCTACTCTGCTCCGCAACAAGCACAACCGAGTAACCGGTATCGCGTAATGGAAAAACCTCAAGCAGCCACCACTTTGGATCTGACTTCTAGCGAAGAGGAGGATATCCATTTGTTTGCATCATTGGTCGAAAGAATGAAGACTCAATCGGCTACTGAAATACTTGAAGATAATCAACTCGCAAAATTGTACCAGAAAGTTCTTGGTACGAGGCCAAAGTTGAATAATGCATTAAGTGACTCAGTGCAGAAGTATACTACACTGATAGACATGAATACGAAGATCTCAGATATCATGACAATATATGATAGCCTTCTGGAACGGCAGTTGAATAACATCAACCTGTCGGACCGTTATTCTGCTCCTCAAGATCCTTCAGATCCCTATTCTCATTACCAAGAACGGTCTAATGCCTATCCTCAGACAGAGATTCCTAGCTATCAACTGCAGGCTGTCTCTCAGCCAGCGGCTCCTCAAGCTCAGCAGGTCCAATCTCCTTCGAGTCAAGCAATGCAACTACCTCAGCAAGTGCAACCATCTATTCAACAGGAGACTCGTAATCCCGTGCGTGAGCCACATTTAAATCAAATGAAAGATATCAATTTATCCCCTAACAACCAGCTTAATGAACTGCATCTCCCATCCGAACCTCCCTATCCTTTAGTGGAAGAGGAGGAACATGTAGCTGAGAATCGTGGCTTTTCCAGCTCTAGAGAGAGCAACAATGGCAACACTGAAGTCGAGACTACAGTGCAAAATACTCCTAGGAAACTTTCTAACGGAGCACCTTATCCAATGGAAGATGATGAGACAGAGCAGATTGCACAACCGGATAACTCCATAACAAACTACAACTTTCCAACGGTGCCGGCACGGAAAATTGTTAAGTCAGATCCCCCCACAACGGTGCAGGATAAGGTCCTTGAAGCTTCACAATCGGAAGAGAAGCTGCTTATTGAACTGTAGCAGTATGCTGTATTTAACCATAGCAACAAGTAAAAGTCAGTAAAGCTGCATATCAAGCGCATATAAGATCATTTCAAGAATATTTTAGGTTATTTACTAGATAAGTAATTATATGTGGCTTATTGCATCTACCTTCAGATACTTACTTCTTCTGTTTCCATACCGCAAGCAATGCATCTTCTTCGCAGCACTTGATAACCATCTTCATTGGTGCCACCGTCTATTGGAGCGCTGAAACTATGTATATGTGCCTTTCCATGCTTCTTCTCCTTTAGTCTCGTTGTGTACTCCTGGGCTCTGGTTTTGATCCTCATCTTGAGCATCTCTTGTTGATATTTCTTCTCACGTCTCTGTGATTTGCCCTCTTCTCGTCTATGCCATTCGGCATCTAGACCCTCTTCACCACCCCATTTCTTGAATGCAAATGCCTCCACCTCACATCTCACAAACAATTGCATCCTAGCAAAGGTTCCAGAATGTGGATTGGGTTTTTCCATCTTGTGGAAGAGCTCTGAGTCGTTGAGTTCTGGGTCTGTAAGGAAATAATCCTCTTTGCACTCGGTCTTAGTGAGCAATGAATACTTTTCGGGATGCTCTTTGACACAAGACTTACAAACTTTGAGCTTGAATACATCATCCATCACAGGATCCATCTCGATGTTCACATGGCATTCGATACATTTCGGAGCGGTCGATATGTGTTCTGGAGGCGGCGCATTTTCATAGAGATGTTTTCTCTCCTGCTGCTCCCTCTTCCAGTCCTCTAGAGTCTTTTGCTTCTTGCTTCCCAGGCTTTCATAGTCCTCGTCAAATCCTGAAGCTCTATCTTGTGGGTTGATATATCCACCGTTGAGATTCGTCATAGTCGAAAAGTCATACTCAATATAATCTCTTGTGTGAATGGAAGGCCTGATTCTCTCTAAGGGTCTTTTGGCTGTAGATTCGTTCGTATTCTGGCCATTGGTCTTTGAAGCTTCAGCTGTCAAAACTGGTGTGCCTCTCTCAGTCACTGAAGCAGGTCCAACCGGGACGTTTGGGGGTTCATAAGTCTTAGATTGCTCACTTTCTGGCACATTGCTGGCAGGTTTACTGATTTTGGCGTTCCTCTTCTCTATCTGCTGCAGCTCAGTGTCTTTAAGTATACCTCTCTGCTTGAGTCTTTCCAAAGCTCTCTTTCTGTTAGCTTCCTACAGGTGATCATGGTTAGTAATCAGTCTCTCGAGCTCACCAGCACTACAAGTTGGACCTACTATCTTCGCCTTTTGTTCAGGAGTCATTTCATCACAGACTGCTGTGATAACTAGTGTAGTGTAGTTGTTACTGAGCTGACTCTCGCTCTAAATAGCGATTGATGGCCTGCTGGTGCCAGGTACCAGTTAAAGAAAGAAGTATGTATCCCTATCCAATTTTGATTATCTATGTGTTTTACCAGCCCTCCATTGTATAATCGTGCTCTATACTGGGCGTTACGCTTGTGATGAACTTCAAGAATATGACCAAGTACTGGTCCACACGCAGTGAATCGTCCACGTCCTCCTGTAGATCTTCCCAGTCGTCGGCGCTGGACTCGTCCTTCTGCTGCCGCTGCTGTTCTTCACGCCTTCTCTTTTTGACGCTGCGTACCTTGTCGAGCAGAATCTTCATCACATTGGCGTGTTTGCAGGGATGGATGGACACTGAGAGCACAGGGGTCTTGTAGAAGGGAAGCTTTTCTATTGTGGCAGTCTTAGTTCTGTAATCGGGCGCTATGTCTTCGAACATCTCCTCTGCAGTCAACGGTGTTCCGTTACTGTCGAACCCAACAATGTACATCTTGGGGACTCGGTACGAGGTCGAATATGTGATGTATAGGTCATAAAACCTTGCACTTCGATTCACGGGCACATCTACCATATCGTCGTTGCCCTCTATCTCCATATCCTTCATCATCTCGTCAATGTCATCCATCCCTGCCGACGATTTCTGCTCCTCGTCCTGCCCAGCAGACGTCGTAACAGTATCATCTCCCTCCTTGAGCCATCCCTCCTGCTCCTGGTCCACATCTTCGCCACCTACCCCTGCCAGGAACACTTCCGACTCATGCGCATCGACACTGACAAACTGCTGGGCTCTCACGTTGCTAGGCACCTTTCTGGTCACCAGAAACTGTCTGTTACGGGGCAGAAAGTCCCTATAGCTGATATCACTCATAGTTTCGTTCCAGCTCCACGTAGGAAACATGTTGCTCATGTAATCCCCAGCTTCCACGAACTCATCCGGAGTTATCTGCCCCGTCGAGAGGAACGTCGACTTGTGACTCACGGGAGTCAAGTACTCCCTCCAGCTGCTCAAAGTGGATCTAATCATTGGGTAACGGTCGAGGCCTTTCTCCTTATCCTGTCTGTATGGAGATGTCTTTGCGGATTAGACCTGCGCTTTAAGCGAGTTTCAAGAGCTTCAATAACACTCTTACGAGAACAAAAATCGACTGGTAGCACACAAAGCGCTCCTTGAAAGGTCAAAAGAGTCACATAATCGTGTTTAGCGGTGTCGATTTACTATAATGACTGTTCGAAAGCGGAGGAACAAGAATAAGACGAGTGAGAACGGGAAGGGAAGTGATTTCGATTGGGATGGGTCATTGCGGGAGAAGGACTCTCAAACGCAGTCGCATAGGTACAGATCTAGGATTCGCCACCAGTTTGGGAACGACGAGGGTGTCTCAGAGGGCAAGGAAGATGCGGGGACGTTGGGATCTGGTCGGGACAGTGTGCGCAGCAGTTCGCAGGATGTGAAGAGCGACAAGGGCTGGAGAGACTCGCGAAGGTTTGTGTTCTCGATGGGAACCATTCTTGGGATTGTGATAGCTATCTACTTTGGGGCATTGCATGTGCATAGGAATAACTATGATCTGTTCGATAGTGTGGGGAATCTGGAGTCGTTTAGAGATTACTTGGATGATTGGAAAGAAGTGCTTCCACAGAGTGTAAACAGCTTCCTGACTGATATGCAGGCTGGGTACTCTTCCAATGCAGGCTTGAAAGACCTGACTGAGAGTTTTGCCGTGGGAAGACAGCTGAGGAAAGAGTATAACATCACGGCGAAACACCCTGTTGTGATGGTCCCTGGGGTAATCTCGACCGGTATAGAGAGCTGGGGAGTAGTGGGCGATGAGGAATGCAACAGTGAGCCGCATTTCCGTAAGAGACTGTGGGGTTCCTTCTACATGCTGAGAACAATGGTTCTGGACAAAGTGTGTTGGCTACGACATATATCGTTGGACCCTGAGACCGGATTGGACCCACCCAATTTCCGATTACGTGCAGCTCAGGGTTTTGAAGCGGCAGACTTCTTCATGGCGGGTTACTGGATCTGGAACAAGGTGATTCAAAACCTTGGTGCCATCGATTATGACCCTGATAAAATGCTTACAGCCGCGTACGACTGGAGATTGGCGTATCTAGACTTGGAGAGACGGGACAGATATTTCAGCAAGTTGAAACAGCAAATCGAGCTGATCCATGAGCTGAGCGGCGAGAAAGTGTGTTTGGTAGGTCATTCTATGGGTTCACAGATCATTTTTTACTTCCTGAAGTGGGCAGAAGCCATGGGCGAGAATTACGGTAACGGTGGATCTGGCTGGACCAATGAGCATGTTGGCTCCTTTGTGAACGTTGCTGGCACTTTACTTGGGGCGCCCAAGACTGTCCCAGCACTAATCAGTGGTGAAATGAAGGACACCATCCAGCTGAACGCCCTGGCCATGTACGGTTTAGAGAAGTTCTTCAGCCGTAAGGAAAGGCTGGATATGTTGAGGACCTGGGGAGGTGTTCCCTCGATGCTGCCCAAAGGTGGAAACCTGATCTGGGGGGACATGTCTGTTTCCGTGGAAGACTCTCTGCACAACAACACTGCATCCTTTGGAAATTTCATCAGAATGGACGGAATCACCAACCAATCGACTCTCAATCGTAACTTGACCATGGAGGACTCGATCGACGTCATGTTGAAGCTCTCACCCGATTGGCTACAAAACCGTGTCAAGGATCAGTACAGTTTCGGTTACGCCAAGACTCCCAAAGAACTGAAGGAAAACGAGCGCCACCACTCCCACTGGACCAACCCTCTAGAGGTTCCCCTCCCAGACGCCCCAGATCTCAAGATCTACTGCATATACGGAGTAAACAACCCCACCGAGAGGGCTTACGTCTACAAAGAGGTCAGCGGAAACAACTCCCTCAACATGACAATCAATTACGAGGCTTCCCAACCAGTCTTCTTCACCGAAGGTGACGGCACAGTCCCTCTGATCACGCACGCAATGTGCCACAAGTGGCACCAGGGTGTCTCACCGTACAACCCAGGCGGCTCCAACGTCACGATCGTCGAGATCAAGCATCAGCCCGATCGATTCGACATAAGAGGCGGCGCCAAGAGTGCCGAACACGTCGACATTCTTGGCAGCGCAGAGCTGAACGAATACATCCTCAAGATCGCCGGTGGCCACGGCGACAAGATTGCTCCAAGACTGATTTCCAACCTGTCGACCTGGGTCGACGAGATCGATTTCCCGATGTGAGATCAACCACAATGGCCCACCCCACTCGAAAATTCGCTTCCAATGGCTTGTCGCCTAAGCTTGACGTGAAGATACGCGAAGTCGCGTCTTGTCCTTAAACGGGCATATTTCAATAAAAGATGCAAGTGAAAAAAAAACAAACAGAGTGGGCACCATCGTTGGTGCTGTTAGCTCAATCGTTTACTCATCCTTCAACCCGGTCGATGTTATAGAGAGTTGTGTAGTTGGCGATTTTTCTCTCACTTTAGATCTATATCGAATACACTAGAACCTACAGCACAGCTCAATGCGCTTCGAGGGCACCGCGACAACGACGACTACGATGACTGTAGAGAGAAGAATGCCCTTGAGCGAGTTTTCGAGCTCCAGAGTGAACAAACTGGGCCGCTTCTCACAGAGCCAGCAATTGAAGAGAACCCGCTTGCCATCCATCAAGACTTTGATCAATTGCACGCCCGACTTGCCCGCCATCTCGATAAAAGCCGCTCAGAGCGAGGGCAAAGCGGTTGAGAAGAGGGTTGCTGGGAGAGACCTCGCCAGGGTCTCCGAGAGACTGCGAGTGAGGCTGCAACTAGCATATTTCAAACTCAGGACGAACCAGACGAACACCAAGTTCAAGGACCTGAAAAGACAAGGGGACCTGTCCAACTCCAGGAAGAGACGCAAACTGGTCGTCTCGCAGGGCAATTATAGAACACCGCTCAAGACGAATAGGGTCTTCAACACGACAAAATCCATCACGATGGATTCCGAAAACTTCCTGCAATTCAGCGAACAAAGCAACGGCGCTGCCACGACCCACACGACGCCCGTAAGCCGCTCCAAGACCCACACACTGCTACCGGACAAGCAGAACACGCCGATGAGCGTCAAGGCCGCCAAGTCGCTGCTCCATCTGTTCACGAGCAGCCAACACTAAGATCCCCGGTCGCCAGACCGCCTGTAACACTTATGTACCATACCAGTCATAGCATATAACCAGCATCTCATTGTCTTATAACGGTCTTTAGCCTCGAGATCGATATATCGTCCTCGTATAGCCATTTTTTTCAGTCGTTTAGGTAACCGAGTATGTAGATCACTTTCGAGATCGATAAGCTATAAATTGAAAGGGCCAGGAAGAGCAGTTCAGGGACCCATTGGAGGTCAATTCCTCTGGTGGACAGTCTTTGAGAGTAGCTCGTCGCGATGAAGTGTTTGTCTATTACCGTACTGGTCGGCCTGCTCGGCTACATGTTGCATGCTCTGTACTCGACATGGTTGCCCACAAACTATATCTTTGACCCAAAGACTTTGAACGAAATCTGCAACGGCGTCTTGGCCAAGCACAACACCAGCTCTGAGAGTTTCACCACGGAAGCTCTCTTGAGGGACGTCAGAGACGCGCTGGCTCAACAGTACGGTGAAGAGTACATCAACAGGTACGTGGACGAGGACTGGGTTTTCAACAACGCCGGTGGTGCCATGGGGCAGATGATCATCCTGCATGCTTCCGTCTCCGAGTATGTGATCTTGTTCGGCAGTGCTGTCGGCACTGAAGGTCACACTGGTGTGCATTTTGCCGACGACTACTTCACCATCTTGCATGGTAGACAGACCGCTGCGCTACCGTTTGCAACCGAGCAAGAGGTCTACTTGCCAGGTATGACCCACCACTTGCAGAGGGGCTACGCCAAGCAGTACTCCATGCCAAGTGGATCCTTTGCTCTGGAATTGGCCCAGGGCTGGATACCTTGCATGTTGCCCTTCGGTTTCCTCGACACCTTCTCGAGTACTTTGGACCTCTACACCCTGTACAGGACGGTCTACTTGACCGGTAAGGACATGGTCAAGAATTTAGTTCAGAATGGCAAATTTTAGTTTTTTATAGGTACCATCTATATATTCAAAGACCTACTTAACCTTTAACTCATCTTGTAGAACATCGCCAAGAACACATAGAAGAGACCCACGACCAGGGACAATGGCTTTGCAGAACAATGCGCTGCGGGAGGTACAGACCATACTGCTCCCATCGATGGGGGCTCCCTTGCCGGTAGACGAGGAACCAGCTACAGATCCGGATAAGTCACAGGAAAGTGCATCGGCGACAAACGAGACACAAACGCAACCAGGACTAGCTACGCAGCAGTCTAGCCGTCCCAGCTCCCACTCGATGGCCACGGCAACCTCGTCAGAGTTCATTCCGCAGATATTCTACTCGCTGCACCAGATCCGCAAGGAACCGAACAACATCTCGAACCAGCTCGAGACTTCGACGGCGTTCATTAAACACAGACTCAAGAGCTGCAAAGCGCTCATCGCCAGCGATGAGAACTGCAAAAACCTGCTGAGCAGAACCCCACAGGAATGGCAAGAGTACATCCAGAACCGGGAAAAAGAGCTGCAAGTGAAGAGGAAAGTGCTGGAGGACTTGAAGAACAGGATCTCGGCACTACAGGACAAGCAGTAAACGACCCAACAGGCCTTCAATTGAATTTAAATGCCAATTTAAACCTAGATCAAGATTGTCACGTGATCCCTGGAAGGACTCGTGTAATTGTCACTGTCAACGAAGTAAAATTTTTCTTAATTGGCAAGCTCTAATAGTGAAAAGTTGACAAGGTTGAAGCACAGATACAGTGCAATAAGCAGTTCTAGAGTGGCTTGAAAGTCTTTATAAAAGTTTCTGTTACTCACAGGTGGGACTTTTTGTAAGCAATCACTGGCAAAGACAGTTTTTCAGAGATGGCGAGCCCAGCAACGTTGACAGATTTCACTAAGATTCCCTCCATTCCTGGAGTGTCTCCATTGACCCCGGATCAGGCCAAGGGAGGCTTTTGGTCCTCTAATCCTATTTCCAGCTTTTGCATTGACGCGTACAGGAATGTTCATGCCCACAGACAGTCGCTTTCATTGGTGAACCCAGGTACAGTGGAAAACTTGAACAAAGAAGTCTCCCGTGATGTTTTCTTGTCACAATATTTCTTCACAGGGTTGCGAGCCGATCTAAATAAGGCATTTTGCTTGAACCCTGCATTCCAGACTTCTCATACCTTCTCTCTGGGGTCTACTGCTCTGCCAAGTTACGCCTTCTCTGCACTATTTGCGGATGACAATCTGTTTGTTCAAGGTAATTTGGATAACGAATTCTCCCTTTCTGGTAGATTGAACTACGGCTGGGATAAGAACAACATCTCCAAGGTCAACTTACAGTTGGCTCAGGGACAACCAACCATGTGTCAGTTGGAACAAGACTACCAAGGCTCTGACTTCTCTTTGAACTTCAAGACTTTGAATCCATCGATCTCTTCTAAAGGTTTGTTCAACGGTGTTGCTGTCGGTTCCATATTACAAAGCATAACTCCACAGCTATCATTGGGTCTCGAGATGTTGTACTCGAGAGGCCAAGGTAATGCTCCAGCTGATGCCGGTGTGTCTTATTTGACTCGTTATGTCTCTGCCAAGCAAGATTGGATCTTCTCCGGCCAAATGCAAGCTAATGGTGCTCTAATTGCTTCTTTCTGGAGGAAAGTGGCTTCCAACGTCGAAGCTGGTATTGAGACTACTCTGCAAGCCGGCATGGTTCCAATTACTGACCCTGTTGTTGGTACTCCAATTGGTATTCAACCAACCATTGAGGGCTCAACTACCATCGGTGCTAAATACGAATACAGACAATCTGTCTACCGTGGTACTGTGGACAGTAACGGTAAAGTTGCTTGTTTCCTAGAGAGAAAGATCCTACCTACTCTATCGGTTCTTTTCTGTGGTGAAATCGATCATTTCAAGCAAGAAAGTAAGCTGGGTTGCGGTTTGCAATTCGAAACTGCCGGTAACGAAGAATTGTTAATGATGCAACAAGGTTTGGATGTCAACGGTAACCCATTGCAGGCTCCACCTCAAGTTTAACCTCGACGGGAATTCTGATATAGCTGTACATAGTTCTGTAGTTCACCCCTCATATATCTGAACTCCCCCTAATGAATGCAAAGCTTCGAATTAATTATTAATGCAATAAATATTTAGTTTCGTCTTCTTGTGGTGCTTAAAGAAGGTTCGTAATTAAACCAGGTGGGCACCGACGAAGATCGTTTAGTACTTATATATGACAGCCGCTTGGAAAACGACTGTGATTGTCCCTCGTCATTGAGCGGCTGATATGAGCTGAATCTTCTGGAAGAATGCAGGTCTAACAATCTTTCCGTGGTAGAGCCTCTATGTGAATGCAATGTTGATGGCTTGAAACTTTGCATTGCCCTCCGGAACGCTTCATTTATGGCACCATCCTGTAAATCGTCCATGTCAAATCCAGTGATCGTCCGGTTATCATTTGATTTTTTCTCTTCATCTTCTTCTTCGTCTTCTTCTTCCAGCAGATATGCTAAGTCATCGCTATCATCGTCGTTCTCCTGTACCTCACTATCATCTGTAGTTTTCTCCTGCTTGAATGTTTCCACTGGTGTTGGTTTTTGGCAGTCGCTAGCCCTACTCTCACTCCTGGTTACGATATCTTTCTCCACTTGTGGAGGGGGGTCTGCATCCGTCGCCGCCACTGTTCTCTCCTTGACTGGTTCTCCATCGACGACACTGAAATCGCAGATCTTGCAGATGACAGATTCGAATTCTCTGACAGCTATCAGCACCTCTTTCGAGGCAGCAGCTGACGGCGCTAGAAATTCAATTTCCCAAAACCTATCGGGATTGTAGAAGTGGATTATAAACCGTTTGGTCGAGCCTGTCGTCTTTGTAACCTGTAAACGCGGCAGTATCGGATGCACTATGTTATCCTTGCGCCCCAGCGACAGGTAGTTCATCTCCAGCTGCTTGTCTGCCGCATTGGCCTTTGGTGTGTAGATCTGATAAACTTCCAAAACTCCCTTGGCCATCAAGGTTGTCGGCTTCACCCTGACACTTCCACGACTTCTGGTGCTTGAAAGACTGGCATTGTCACTGCTCCGTGTGGTATCTGAGCTGACTGTAGAGTTTGAACCCCTTCTCAGCACCGAAGAGCTCCTAACTCGCACGTATTCGTACTTGAACAAGGACACTCTCTGTGCAGAGAATCTCTGCTTGGTCTTGCGCGATTCCTGGCGTTCAATTGAGCTTCTTCGTATCTTCGAAGGTGATGTGTGAGGATTGGCAACTGCCTGGCTCTCAGCTTTCTTCGGACTCATCGATCCACGGAACTTGAACGACTCTTTAAGGCTTCTAAGGGTCGTTGATCCTTGTTTCCTTCGAGAGGGCCTGGAGGAGTGCAAATTCTCATCAGCAATCACCGAGTTCCTTGTAGCTACGGACTTCATGGTGCTGTAAAACGCCTAATTCTGCCCTCTAGATCACTTTAACTACAATCTTCCTTCCAGCTTCTTTTGTTTACTCTGCGCAGATACGATTACGGGCTAACTTATAGCTAAGAACAGGCTCTACACAAACATACTATATAAGAGTAACCAAGATCTAACTCCAGTAATTGAATGTCTATAATATCAAGACATAGGCGATCAAGAGAGCTCGATTGGCCTTGTCTTGCGACTTCTGTGTGATCTGTCTTGATTGACCGCGGATGAACAAGAACTGTACTTGCAAGAGCGTTCTTAGACAGTCTGCCTCGAGCAGCAAAGGCGGTCGAGCCCTTCTTGTCGGCCGTGGACAGGGTCTGGGTCAGCGCCGTTTCTGATATCTTCATTCATTGGTAATCTATATCACATATTCCAGTTTACACGAGGTTTACAAAGAAGATCGGATTCAAACATGAGTTATTGGGCCACTTGGTGGTGACTTAGCGAGATAGGATTCCTCTGGCATTTTGACGTAACATGCCTTGAGGAAATTTTGACGTAAAATCGTTGACCTGACTTCATAGGGGAGATTAATCCACTCTCTTTCTGCCAACCAAGTGGTCGGCGATGGCTCTGGTGGCTTCCCAGTGTATGATCTTTGGAACTCTCTTGGTGATCTCGGTTTCGAAGTCGTATAGTTGTCTGATGGCGGTGAAGACGACGTGAGAGCCCTTGATACCCAAGACGGCAGCGGTGCCGGAAAGTTCTTTGTCATCTGGGTTGAAAACGTCGTTGTCGGCACGGGCCTCGCTGATCAGACTTTGTTGAGCCTCAATGAAGTCCACAGCCTTGACGGCGAATCTGGTGGCTCTGGTTCTGTCGATTGGAGATGGCAGACCACCTTGTTGGATGTGACCTGGGTTAGCAGATCTGGCGTCGAATCTACCTTCTGCTTCAGCAGTCATGACCTCGGCCAAAGATTCTGCGCTCAAAGCCTTGGATGCGTTTGTGCTCTTTAGAATCAACTTACCGAATCTTCCTCTACCTTCGGACTTGGCAAAGGATTCGGCTAGAGTCTCGATATCTTGTGATAGCTGCTCCAAAGAAATACCTTCCTCTGGAACATAAGATGCCTGAGCACCAACAGCCAAAGCAGCACAGGTAGCCAAGAAACCTGAGTTACCACCTTGAACGTCAACAACGAAGGCTCTACCTCTGGTGGAGGAAGCAGATTGCTTGATAACATCACAGTACTCCATTAGAGCATTTAGTGCTGTGTCACAACCTAGCGAGTATTCGGTACCTGGAACATTGTTAGACAAAGTAGCTGGAATCAAGACCATTGGGATTCTGAAAGCAGCATAACTGTCTCTTGCTCTCTCTAATTGATGTAGAGAGACGAAAGCTTCGAAACCACCGACGATAATCAAACCATCGAACTGGTATTTTTGGAAGTAGTAAGCGATCATACCAAGATCTGCTTCCTCAGGAGTGACTCTGTTGGTACCGATCTCGGAACCACCACGACTTTGCCATCCCAACATGGATTTCCAGTCTAGGGAACGGACACTTTCGTGTCTAGCCAAACCAGACCAACCGTTGTAGATAGCGTAAGGTTTGTGACCTTGGGACATACAGTATGTGGCCATGGAGTAAACAGCAGAGTTAATACCACCGGCTGGGGCACCGACGTTAACAATCGCAATCTTCAATCTCTTGTCAGCTGGAAGATTTGGCTCGTTATGATCGGCAGAGTTGGTAGCCATGAAGTTGTTTAAATGCTCAATGAACTCCGTGTCTCTCAAAGCCATAGCCTTCTTGAAATCCTTTGCGTGAATGGCTTCAGCGACAGATTTAGTCAACTTGACGGATTCAATAAGTGGTTTACGAGTGATCTTGTTTTCGTTGATGGCAATCAATGGAGATGGAGTGTCTGGAGTAGAATCTAGAACGGCATTAACGGCTTCAACACCTTGTAGAGTGGCCAAGATACGGTCGTAGGCGACTGCAGTACCACCTCTTTGGACGTGACCCAAGGTGGTGATTCTAGTGTCTAGACCCAATTTGTCAACCAAAACCTTGTGGACATCGGCTGGAGAGATTGGAGTCAAATCGGCAGCGATTGCACCTTCGGCGATGATGACGATGGTGGTTCTCTTACCTCTCTTTCTGTGCTTGGAGACAATGTCACACATTTGATCTTGCCATTCACGAGATGAAGCTGGCTTTTCTGGGATCAAGATGTAGTCAGCAGACGTAGCGATACCAGCTAGCAAAGCTAACCAACCACAGTTTCTGCCCATGACTTCAACAACGAAAGCTCTGGAGTGCGAGTTAGCAGTGGCTTCAACGTAATCAATAGCCTTACAGATTCTGTCCAAAGCGGAGTAAGCACCAATGGTGGCATCAGTAGTAGACATATCGTTGTCAATAGAGCCGACAGTACCACAGATGTTCAAATGCTTGTATCTGGTGAACTGTTCTTCAGAGATTCTCTTGGTCTTCAAAAGCTCTTCAATCAAAGAAGGCCATTCAGATCTGAACAAATCAGCACCAGTCAAAGAACCGTCACCACCACACACAATAAGGGCGTCGACACCAGCTTCGATCAAATGTTGAGCACCTAGTAGTCTACCTTCACGTTCCTTGAATTCCATACAACGAGCAGTACCAATGTTAGTACCACCTTCGCTGGACCAACCACGGACGTCTTCCCAGTTGAATTCCTTGATGTATTCTGGGCCACCGTGGACCAAACCAGAGTAACCTTCCATAACGACAAACGCGCGGCAACCCTTGAAGATGGCGGTACGAACGATGGCTCTGACGTTGGCGTTCATACCTGGGGCATCACCACCAGAAGTCATGACGGCGATGGCCTTCTTAGCCTTCTTTGAGGACTCTGGCAAAGAAGGGTAGTTGTCAGAGGTCTTGACAGCAGTCTTCAAATCCGTGTAAGATGGAGCCTTAGAAGCGAGGGAAGAAGTCTGTGCCTCATCTGCAGTTGGAGGACGAGTTGGCATGGTGCTAACAGCGTTCTTTGTAGAGGTGACACCAACAGCGTTACCCAATGGGTCCAAAGTGTACAATTGCATTGGGAAAAGGTCAGTTGGGTAAGCTTGACGAGGCAAGTTTTCCTTGATTAGATGGCTTCTGATCTCTTGAATGTCAGCAGTGCTGAAGACAAGGGATTCGTGAACGGAAGCCCTCCAGTCTTGGCTAGCAGTGCTGGCTTTCAACTGCGCATATTGTGCTTCAGCAGCTTTTTGCTTGATCTCATCAACTTCCAAGTTCAACTTCAAGGAAACAGCACCGTTGTACAACAAAGTCGAGTTGTCAGAGACGGAACGTTTCTCCAATTGCAAAAAGTCAACGTAAAATTTGACAGTCTTCTCAAATGCCTCCTTAGAGTGAGCGGTCAGAGTACAATAAGATGTACCGTTAACCAAAGGAATATCAACCGTCATCTCTAGGTGTTATAGTTTGGTCTCTTTCCCTTAGTATCCTGAAACCTTCAAAAATTGGAAAATACGCGAAGTTATCGAACTATATAACAAAACGGAAGAAAATAAACCCACTCGGATATCGATTTTGTAGAGAGAACCGTTCGACTAGAGAAATTTGAAATAAGCAGTATGGAGATCAATTGTCCCTCTCGAAAAAAAAAACCGGTCAAATTCAATCAGGTCGAAGCAGCAAAAGGCCGTGATCACATCAAGAGACCCTCAATCATCTCACGACCGTCGTATTCTGCACAATACCTGATCGGACTATAAAGCGATGGTCGTTTCTTCAATTTTCAAATAATTGGATGGTTCTTGCGAAGTATCCTGTGGGCATCACCTAACGTGCAGCGACTCAATTCTGCTGGTCACTCTTAGTAGCGCCAAACTTCAATATGGCGATTAGTGGAAGCCATGCGGCAATCACCTCATTTTTCAGCGCCAATAGAGGAAGCTCGCGTTTCTTTTCCTTCCGGCTTCAAAATTGATTCGCTCTTTTCTGGTCACGTGGATATTGGCTAAGAGGTCACGTGAGTAAGTCTTGACTCGTTCTCAGACCTCAGCGGCTATCTATTTTGCGCTATTGGTCGATGTATGGTGCTTCTTTCACTCTCTTGAGCCTGTTTTACTCTTTTTGCGCGAACCCGGTTGTGTCTGGTGGTGTTCAGCGGCTAAATCCCTCGGCGGCTTCATCAGATCGTCAAAGAGGTTCACATATCGCTGTAAGCTGAGTAGACCGACCAGAGTTTGGCTATGGCTGTAAACAAGCTTCTCTTTCTGCCCATCTTTCTTTGGGTCTATTCACCAGAAAGTGGTTGTGAAGGTGTTGGGATATGAAAACACGCGCTCCATCAACTAAGGGCTAATAAATAGGGTATATATAGGCTTGCATTTATAAGACCAAGCCGGAGGGAACGATCTCGATGGAGTATCCATCTGGGTCCTTGATAAAAGCCAGGTTCTTCATCTTGCCGTGGTTGAACTTGACTCCCCAGCTGATCTTGTCTCCGTACTTCTCTTCGATCTCGTGGCACAGAGCCGCAGGATCATTACAGCTGACACAGATATGGCCGTAACCCTGTGGTTTTTCGTTGCCGTTGTGATACTTGAACTCTGGGTCGTTCTCAGTACCCCAGTTGTGGGTTAGTTCTAGAACACCCTCGATAGACGACGAGTTTTGGCCCGCGGGGACACCGTAGGCAAGGAAGTAAAGGGTAAACTTGGCGTTCTCGTGTTTGGACGTTCTGACCAACTTCATTCCAAGAACGTTTTGGTAAAATTCTAGAGATTTTTCCGCGTCCTTGACACGAATCATTGTATGGTTGAACTTGTCTCCGATGTCCTTGGTAGGAGCCTCTTCAGTCTTCTTGATGTATTGCACAAGCTCGATCCAGTATCCATCTGGGTCAAGAGCGAAAGCAATGTCCTTCTGTCTACCGTCAGACATCCTCTTCTTGAAGGAGACACCTTCGGCCTCTAGCCTGTGGCAAGTCTTGGCAATGTCGGCAACGGAGAAACAGATATGGCCAAAGCCTCTGTGTGGCTCCTCGTTCCCGTTGTTGACTTTGAACTCAATGTCCTTCTCAGAGCCCCAGTTGTGAGTCAATTCAAGTATACCACTTGCACCGAAGATCTCTGGGGTTCCCTGTTCCGTTTTGCCAACTTCCTTGGGGAAGGACAGGAAATGCAGACTAAACTTCATGTCAGGGAAATCCTTTGAGCCAAGCAAGGTCATCCCGAAGTGCTTTTTGTAAAACTCAATGCTTCTGACTGGGTCCTTAACTCTCACACATGTGTGGTTGAGTCTTAGGGTAGAGTCCTGGGCAGCAGTAGCTATTTGAACTGGGTAGTGCTTGCTATCGGTAGCCATTGTTCTGATTATAGGTTGGTTGGATCGCAGCAATCGATTGATGATTCTCCCTATCATGAATTGAGTACAGCTATCTTTACGATTGTTAAATGGGAGTAAAAGCTTATTATATATGCTCTACGGACAGCGCGATGGCCAGGATTTGCTTAGCGACACACTTTAAAGGAAAGATGCAAAGGTTGCTCTTGATAGTCAAAGGGAATTCAGAGCAGCTAGCTACTTCATGGATTATAGATTATTCAAAAACATGTAATTTCTATTTTGCTTTCTTCTTGAAAACTTGTGGGGTCATCTCAACTAGGCATGCATCGTCATAGATCGGCAAACAGTCTCGCATGAACTCTTTAGATGTGAGCATAAGTTTCTGATACAGGACGTATTTGCTAGGCTTCTTCGCACCGTCACGGGCCTGCTTGCTCAATACGCTCGATGGATGTATGTAGACGTTCAGGCCAGAAGAACTCTTCTTCCCCACAGTGCGGTATCCTGTCGTTCCCAACTGTGCGATGTTGGTAGGAAACCCAGCAACAAAGCATTTTGCCAATTTGTTCGGCAGCCTTTGTGTGGGATCTGCTTGTTGTCTTCTCACAGTCTCATTCATTGCGACCAGACCTAGCTTCTCTGCACAATTCCATAATTGATTTCTGATATTGCGTATCCTGCACAATGTCTTATACTGTAGCTTATGGTCTCGACACCAAGCTCGGGAGTAGTTATAGTTCTTCCACTCCTGGTAGATTCGCAAATATAACATATGATCACTGTCCACATCGCCCAGGAAGTCGAAGCTTTGTTCCTTCTGACCAACAAAGAGGGACACCGTTTCGTGCAGTACAGCTACCACATCGACACACTCCTCAAGTATCCCTTTACACTGGTCGTGTGTAGCAGCAGTGTGAATGACTTTGGCAAACTGAGGTTCACAAGGAAATTCGCACATAATTCTCCCCAATCTGGTTATCTTTCCCTTGCTATTTAGCGCTCCAAGAAGGTAAAGGTCCTCCAGCGAACTAGTCAAAGATGAGATGCTGGGCTTGTCTAACATCGGAAACTTTATGAGGTCATAGATTCCTAGTGACAACAGAAGCAGTACTGTGCTGGATAGATTCGTTCGCAGTATCTCCGGTTTAGGCATCATCTCCAGCTCGTTGTAGTAGGACCATTTTGTGAACAGTCTGTAACATTTTCCAGGCCCAACACGACCAGCCCTACCGGCTCTTTGATCCACAGAGGCCCGTGAGCAGGGGACTGTGACCAATTGAGTCATACCGGTCGCAGGCACAAAGGAATTCTCTTTCACATAGCCCGGATCGATCACGAACTTGATACCATCAATGGTTAATGAGGTTTCGGCGATATTCGTAGCCAGTACGACTTTCCTAGAGTTTGGCGGTGTTTGGCAGAAGATTAAATCCTGTTGTTCTTGCGGGAGATTAGCATATATTGGGGCCAAAACTATGGGAGCGATACTGGGGCCAATTTTACTGGCAATTTCTTCTATCTTTTCCCTGGCAGACTCGATCTCTTCTTGACCTGTGAGGAAAACGAGTATATCGCCCGGAAGAGGTTGTGATGTATGTATTTGGAAGACGGTGCTTATGGCAGCTTGAAGGTAATTGGCCTCTGGTTGTATCGTATAATGAATATCCACAGGATACCTACGTCCGGGAACATTGAATATCGGGCATCTGTTGAAGAACTGAGAAAATTTAGCAGCATTCATTGTGGCAGAGGATATTAGCAGCTTGAGATCCTTCCGGTGCACTAAGATATCCTTCAGTAAGCCAAGTAGGATATCAGTCGCCAATGTACGCTCGTGCGCTTCATCTATCATGATGCAAGAGTATTTTTGAAGTTCCGGATCTGTCAAGATCTCTCGTAGAAGCATACCATCTGTCATATATTTGAGAATCGTTTTCTCAGTGGTTTTGTCCTCAAATCGAATCGAATAACCAACCTCATTTCCCAGTATGACACTCATTTCATCAGCTACTCTTGCAGCCACCGAGGTTGCCGCCACCCTTCTCGGTTGCGTGACAGCAACTTGAAACTTACCGTTCTTTGTGTAACCACTTTCGACCAGATACTGAGGCAATTGGGTGGTTTTACCTGAACCAGTTTCACCAACTACTATCAGGATTTGATTGTCGTGAATGGCGCGCAGAAGCTCATCTCTATATTGATACACCGGAAGAAGTTTCCTCATTTCCTGAATGGATTTCACCCGTCTCTCTTCATTCTCAAGTTTCTCTGCTAGCAAGTCCTCGTACTCGGCATCCTTCTCTGGTAGTATGTCACCTTCCTCTTCAGTGAACTCAACAGCTGCTTCTTCATCGAACACAAACTCATACTTATCACCGTTCGGTACCGCAATTTCATCAGTGCCCTCTTCTATGACGGCTTTCTGAAGCTGTCTTTCCTCCCAAGCTTGTTGCTTTGGTATCTTGCCCTTTTGAAAGTAGTCATCACGATTATTGAGCACTTGTTTCTTGCGTGCTACATCTATTTTACCCTTTTCATCAACATAGTCATCCTGCAGGTGAAATCCTTGTTCTAGCTCTAATTCCTTCCTCTCAAATAACTCGGCTAACTCCCGTTTCAGTGAAATGTCGTCCCTCTCTCTCTGAGTCAGGTTCTCCCAACCATACTTCTGGACATCTTCCTCTAAAAGCAGTAGTTCTCTGCGCAAAGCTTCCACTTTCTGCGTTTCCCTTCGATTTAGATAATTTTGTCGAGCAAGCAATCGTAAATCATCAGCATTCAGCTTGTTATCTGGTGTCTTGTCCTTGTTACTATCTTCGCCTTCACCGACCGGTCTCTTATCTGGAGCAGGGCTGGCATTGGCATCTTCTTCTAGCGCCTCAAAAGATCTTTTGTGTCTTCTTTTACCCTTCCCAGTCAAATAGGTTGACATTTGACTCCTCAGGCTTCCTTTCAGCTTAAGTAGTCTTGTTGGTTGACGTCTTTAAAGTAAGCTCATCGCAGTAGCGCAGTAAGCACAAGGACCTTGAGCAAACAAAAGAGATAAATAAAAAAGGCTAGAGTTGGAAACTAGTGCTGTCTCGCAATTCGTCACTTGAGTTCCAGTGTTTATAGCTATTCTTTCTTGCTCCAGCGTTCCGCTGGTAGGTTGGCCCACCACGGCTGGTTACACAACAGTTTATATCTCCTTGCTATTCCTGATTGGTTTCAGGTTCGAATAACACTCTCAGATGTAGTCTAGTATTACTGCTCACGGCAGAGGAGATCGACTACGCTTCATTAGACTTTGCTGCAGAAGTCAAACCTAGGCAATCACCGCTGTAAGCTTTCTTTCAATGAGTGCTATCAAGCTCACCATTGGAATGTCCAGCCGTGAACGAATAAGAGTAATTCTGTGAACTTGATCTCTTTTTTAGGCTTTAAAAGAGGCGTCTTTTTAGCCGCCATGATAGCCACCAGCTCAAGAAGGAATGGGAACTACTTTACTGTAGAACGCAGAATCATGGGCCTAGAGAACACAGGTCATTGTATACTCCACTCTGGATGACTAATCCACCGAGTTGGCTATGGTCTCACAAGACTGTTAGTTCGTACATCCCCGAGTGCTGGAGCTCAGTTCTGGCAGGTCCTGCAAAAGTGGAGTCTTATATAAGACCTCATTACTACGTCGATATCGTGAAATATCCCAAACGAGTTCCCGTTGCCTTTTACTGATAGGTCAGAAGTTACTTCAAGACTCCCGTCTATCCCAAGTACGGATGCTGTTTACTGGAGTTTCGACTGAATTCGAGCACAAAATGATACGAATGATGAGGCCTCGTTGACGATCATACTGCCATCCGCGACCACTGACCTGTGCCCACTAGCTGTGCTGTCAGCCTTTCCCACGATGCAAGCGATTGAATACAGCCAAGTCGATATTCCAGATCCGAATAAGAATAAGATTCATCTGGTTAGCAGATGCCTGTTCTCTCTTCTGCGCTGTAAGCTATGGTCAAGCTCATCGCCTTGATCAATTTTGATATCAGAGGCATGAAAACAGCCGTGTGCAAATCCTATTGCAAGACGAGCGCAATCAAGGATCGTCGCCAAATCGTGTCCGGATGCCGCAAAATATATCGGATCTGGGCTCGATAGACTCACCAAGCCGCAGTCGTAAACCCTCACAGACAGCTACATCGCACAACAGAAGCAATTCGGTATCATCGTTGAAATCAGACGGATTTCAGTACATCCCACCATGGACTACGCCGTACGTGATTGGAATTGGTGGTCCATCTGGGTCAGGAAAGACAAGTGTGGCAGCCAAGATCGTCTCTTCGATCAATGTGCCTTGGACCGTTCTGGTCTCTCTGGACAATTTCTACAAGCCATTGACACCAGAGGAGAGGAAACAGGCATTCCAGAATGATTATGACTTTGACCACCCAGATGCTATTGACTTGGATCTAGCTTACGAGTGCATTTTGAGCTTGAAAGAAGGTAAAAAGACCTCGATTCCAGTTTACAGCTTCGTTGAACATAATAGGGTCCCTAACAAGAGGATTAACATCTATGGTGCCAGCGTTATAGTGCTTGAGGGAATTTATGCCCTGCACGATCAGAGGTTGCTCGATCTGATGGACTTGAAGATCTACGTCGATGCTGATCTTGATGTTTGTTTAGCAAGAAGGCTATCGAGAGACATTGTATACAGAGGAAGGGAATTGCAAGGGTGTCTACAACAGTGGGAGAAATTTGTGAAACCCAACGCTGACAAGTATGTGAAAGCCTCCATGCAAAGCGCGGATGCGATCGTCCCTTCGTTGAGCGATAGCACCGTTGCTGTCGAACTGCTGATAAACCACATCAAATCTAAATTACAGACCAAGTCAGAAGAGCATTTGAAAGAGCTGGTTAGACTTGGATTCTACGGGTCCAAGCCCATAGATGAGTATTCCTCGGTTCATGAACTTGAGAGGACTAATCAAGTCATGTCCATCATGACCATGCTGATGGATAAAACGTTGAAGAGAGACGATTTTGTATTCTACTTCGATAGAATAGCCACTATTCTTCTATCCAAAGTGTTGGATCACATACCAGTATCAAGAAAAACCATCAAGACACCAAATGGATCTGTAGTTGAAGACCTTCCATACTGTGATTTCGACCAAGTAACTGCGATCAACTTGATTCGTTCAGGTGATTGTTTTACACCTTCTTTGAAGAACACCATACCCAACATCTCGTTAGGTAAGCTGCTCATACAATCAGACTCGCAAACTGGTGAGCCACAATTACACTGTGAGTTTCTTCCACCAAATGTGGAGAAATATGAAAGAGTGCTGTTGATGGCTGGTCAAATCATATCTGGCGCTGCGATGATCATGGCCGTACAAGTGCTCTTGGATCATGGTGTTCCAATGGAGCGTATCAATGTTGTCGTCTACTTGGCCACTGAGCTTGGTGTTAGACGTATTGTCAATGCCTTCCACAACAAAGTGCAATTCTTTGCAGGAACTATCGTGAGAAGAGAAGATGTCCATGGGCAAGCTTGGCCTAAGTGTCGTTTCATTGATGTTAAATACTTTGGTTGTTGATTGTTCACTTTAAGCAAGTTACGTCAAAGTTTTTATAGACTAGTCAAAATCAAATGTACGTCATATTATGTGAGATTAATACCCAAATGTCTTCATCAAACCATACCCTAATGACACAATTACCAGGTAGGCTATGCAACTGGCAGGAACACCACGAGTAATGAAAGTTCCCACGGTCAAATAACGATCGCCAACTTCATCGATCATGGAGATGGCTGTCACATTGGGGAACCCAGATGTTGGTAATCCCATAGCTCCCGAACAGAGAAGAGCGGCAACCATGATCAAGAGCCTAGAATGGTCACCGGAAGGCAAGTTGGAGCCAATCTCGCTCATCAAAGGAACAATGATCATAGCAGCAACTGTATGTGAAACGAACGTTGCCATGGCGAGAATCACTAATCCGAAGATCAAGACGATGACAAAGATTGGTTTATCTTCCACATTTTCTTTTATAATGCCAGCCATTGTGCCTAGCAGCCCAGAGGAAGTCACGGCCTTGCCTAGTGTTGTACCACCCATAGCAAGAATCACTATTGTCCACATGAAGTTGTTGAAGTCTTCAGAAGTCAACAATCCTGTACCAAAGAAGATCACCAAAGGTATGATAGAGATTATACCCATCTCTCCAAAGATTCCTGATAGCCTGTTTGATAAGCACCAAAGCACAATTGTGCCAATAGAGACTAATGTGACAAACCATTGCTGTAAGGTAAAAGGGTCTTTTAGAGGGTGTAGCTGGAGCAATTTTAAAGAGGGATCCAACGGGAAAGTGACCATCAGAAGGATCCAGATTCCTATCACACAGACCAGACAAATGGGAATGGAAATCATGAACCACTCGCCCCAAGATGGCTGTGGATCCATCAAACCTATGGAAAAGATATTTTGTGGTGAAGCAATTGGTGAAGCCATACCCCCGATGTTCGAAGCGAGGGCTATACCGAGAATCAAGGACTTGGCATATGAGCTATGCCTTGGCAAAGTACGTAGCAAAGGCTGAATGATCGAATAACACAGCACTGGAGCTGCGACGTTGGAAACCCACATTGATGCAAAGAGTGCGACTCCCATATTTGTGAGTAAGATGATCTTTGGATTTGTACCAGCTGATGATAGAATATAAGTTGATAGAACTTTGGCCACGTTGTATTTGGATAATGCAGCTGCTAGAGTGAAACCACCTAGAAGTAACATGATGACGCTGGACCACATTGATGACAGAATGAATTGAGAAGCTTGGACAGGTTCCATTGGGCCACCGTCCGCACTCGTGTTATCTTTAAGGACCGGTAGTACAACGATCAGTAATGGAATCAATAGAGAAGTGACAAACAATGGGATTGCTTCTGTGGCCCATAGTAGAGATGCGAAAGCCAAAATGGCAAAACAGTTCTTTTGCATGACGTCCTTGAAAGGAGAGTAAATTAAAAGAGCCACAAAGCACATGGTGATGGCTGCGACTTTAATCAACGGTATGGAAGTGAGACAGAGTTTCAGCAGCACTAATGGGTTTGATCTCAGGAGATCCTTCACAGTGTGTGGTACTGGAACTACGGGCGGTAGACTTTCCGACTTGATTGTTACGTTCCCATTGTTATCTATTTCTTTAACATGGTATCTCTTTGACATGGTGGACAAGTTCTTACTCTCGGTCTTGACATTCTGAGCCTTTCTTTCCAAGTTGATCATATCTTTCCACACCGTATTTCTTTCCCAAACTACATGATCCCTCAAATGAGACGAAAGCTCTCTCTCGGCGAGGTCAATATCTAGGAGCTCGTGCTCATTACCTGCCATCGGGAAGGGGAAGGAGCTTTGAGACAGCTTGGCGTAAGTAATCGTCGTCTCTGTGATACATGCCTGGATTCTCTTGATCGTAGGAGGATGAAAAACGTGTGAGTGTTCCTCGAGATAAGTCAGATAGCCGTTTCTGATACTAGCGTCCAGAGACTTGTCGAATTTCTTGCAAATCTTGGAGAACCCAGTGCGGTTCAATTCGATAAAACTCTTGAGTTCCGAAAGTTGCGTGTATATCGCGACCAGTCTCTTCTTAAGAGTGATTTTCCTCTCCATCACCGGAGAAACGAACTGAGACGTGTCGTAGGTGGTCCTGGACCTCGAGTTGTAGATCTCGATGTCGGAGTCGTTTGGCGCGGACGACACCGAGCGCGATCTGGACCTCAGACGACCCAAATAGCTTCCGCCCTCCTGCAATCCGTCTTCCTCGTCCTCATCCTCCTCGTCCTCGTCCTCATGGCCCAGCGACCCACCGCTGAACCGGCGCGACGGTCTCTTTCTGATTTGCGCGGGCACAGCGTCGCTGATGGACCCGATACGGTTGTGCAAAAGATCCTGCTCAAACTCCACCACGTCATCCTTTAACTCGCTGTAGTTGGCAATCAACCCAGTCTCCTGCGACTTGAAGAACTTGTCGATTTTCTTCAGCTCCACCTCCAGAGCAGACATGAACCGGCTTACATAAACGTCTCCCGCGGCGACCCCGGCCAACAGCGGCAGCGACTCCTGGTCGATCGTAACCGGTGGCACAGTCGAGTACAGCTTGTCCTTCTGCAAAGCATAGATCAGTTTTTTCAAATGCGAGTACGCAATATACTTGGACGACCATTCCGGCACAGCATTAAACTGCAAAGAGTGTGAAAACTTCATCGCAGAGATCTGTCGCCCGAACGCTAACGACCCCAGTGGCACACCAACCCAGATCTCAGACCCTGCTCCTTCTTCTGCAACCACGTTTAAGATGGCTGCTACGAAGATTAAGCTATGAAAAAAGCCGGATATATCCTATCCTGTCCGACCTCACCCGGGACTGACCGGACATCTTTGTTTTGTCCGAAACACACACGGTATCTATCGGACACTAGTACATATGTCCGGAACAGACCCAGTCTTGATCGGACAGATTGATTGCTCCCTTAAAAATGCCCACCCCTTATCTCGTTCCTGCCACAAAAACGGATTTTCACGCCGCCGAAGCAATCCACCCCAACAAGGAACGCATCGCATTCTTGACCAACTCCTACCACTTTCAAGACCATTCTCCTCTCGTGGACCACCAGCAAAAGTGGCTTACCGTGGTTATAGCAAGAACGACGATCGCACAACGGTCGCAGTGGATCAGGTTTGCTTGACAGCTGCGCAGGGTTCGCAACGCCGCCGTCGAATGCAGTTTGGTATATACCGTGTGTATTGGTAGTTAGATAGTGTGTACAGGAGCGGATCGAGCGATTTGAGCGATCATGGAGGACTCAGAGGGCAAATGGGCGCTGAACAGGCCGGTATCGGCGCATATCACGGTTCACTACGAGGGCGAGAACAGAGAGACGCTGGAAAGTCTCGAATCGGGCAAGGTGGTCAAGACGGTGCTGAACATCGATGCTGAGGCGCCGGTCGGCGGCGAGGTCAGTCAGGTCGCCAGCAGGTCCTCGATGGGATCGCTGCACCGGTACTCGCTGCGCGAAGCTGCAGGAGAGCAGGCCTCGGAGCCGGGCGTGTCGCCAGCAGGCTCTCGAAGAGCTTCAAACGCCAATTCCTTGAGCGTTTACGACTTTTACCAGTGTGTGCACCACGCAGACGGTGCCGGGTCGCCCACGGGCGACCACGCGGTGGCCAGACGGTTCAGCGAACCTCGGTTGCCCAACAACCATCACGCACATCACCACTTCCAGATGCATCGGCACCAGCATCGCGGATCGTGCGCCAGCAGCGACACGGCGCCGTCGCCGATCCTGAGAAGCATGTCGTGTGCGGCAGACATGGACCCGACGTTCATACGGCTGCCTCCGTTGGCGAAAGCGAGGTCTCCCAGCGAAGGGGACGCCGAGTCGCCGCTGTCGCCATGCTCGTCGTCGTCGTCGGTCGCGGACAGCCATTGCC
Source organism: Torulaspora maleeae (assembly GCA_003708055.3). NCBI lineage: Eukaryota > Fungi > Ascomycota > Saccharomycetes > Saccharomycetales > Saccharomycetaceae > Torulaspora > Torulaspora maleeae. The sequence continues at coordinate 186,412 of PPNA03000008.1, read as the reverse complement.
TGGACCTGTCGTGTCCCTGCACCAGGCATCATCATAGAAGGAACTCCGTGGCGATAAAGTTCAACAAAGCTTTATATAAGAGGGCCTAAGTCATTATAACACTTTCTGTGTAGCAACTGTCTAACAAATCGTTGAGCGCATTGACATTGCTGGGCGCGCTCGTCGCGGGAACGCCTTCTGGGCGCTGGCGTGGCTCTTCGCAGGTTATCACCAGCCAGTTGCACTCGCCGATCTTCTTGGTCAGCTTGATCAGCAGGGCGTTCTGCACTTTGCTCATGAACATCTCGTTCTTCCACGCGGATATGATCCACTCGGTCACGTCCATCTTTCCCACTCGTACCTTTGAGCTGTCGGAACGGTCTCTGTGTACCTTCATGGGCTGCTGCAGCGTCATGCCGCCGCCTCCGAGCGCCAGTGTGCCGCCTTCAGCACAGTTACCGCCTTCGAGCATGCCTAGCAGCTCGTCGAAGGAGTTCTGCTCTTTGGCAAACTGCAGCCACGTCGCCACGGCGTACTGGTCGTCGCCGACCCTGGGACCCTTCTTCCCGTCCGTCGAGTTGTCAAGCACATCTGCGTTGAAGCCGTCGTCGAACGTGGTAATGTATCTATTGGACGACTCGGAGAAGAACGTTGTGATCACTCTCAGAGTCTCGTCTTCGAACTGGTCGAGAAAGATGTTCTCTACCTTGGAGAACGACGTCTTAGACGAGTAGAACCGCCGTTTCGCAGTGGCTGCGTGGTATATGAGTGATGTGAAGTCGTTCCCGTTGGAGTATTCGAACGGGATCGTCAGTGTCAGCGCTTTCGAAGATCTGGCTTTGTATGCATTTGGTGGGTATTGGTCGATCTGGAAAATATCAGATAGATAAAAGTCTTTGACTCGTCCCTCGTGGTTCAAAGACCGGAGGTATCCGACGAAGAGTCTGTAGAGAGCGTTGCCTCTCCTGTGGTAAGATCTAATCACGGGTGGTAGATCGTCATCTGGGTCCTCGCTCCGTTCCCGCGTGAAACACGTTGGTCCAGCTGTGAATATCAGGTCCAGTTGCACGCTCTTGTCGATCAGCAGCTTATTCTTCTGCAGCAGGATACACAGAATGAACTCGAGAAATGCAAAAACGCAAAACGTGTAGTCCTTGTTGGGCAGGAACTTCGACAATCTGAAATGAAACGACTCTAGAGGGTATCCGTTCTCGTGTTCCCACTTAACAAACCTGTTGTAAGAATCCCAGGGAACAATTCCACGCGGGAACTCGTGCCAGAGAATCCGCAGAGCCAACGACAGAGAGCCGATCTTGGCCTTAAAATTCACTTTGATCGCAGTCTTCAAATCGTCTCCTTTCAAACTGCAACCGTCATGTGGGAAGAAGTTCTTCAACACTCCTCTCACATCCACGACTTCCTTCTGCGAGAAATGATGCAGATTGGGCTTGAAAACCTGCAAGAGCTGCTTGCTGTCGTCGTTCTGCAAGATCAGCTCCCGTATTTGATTGATCAAATACTGTATAACGTACCTCGTAGACGTAGGGTTAATCCCATCCGGTTTCTCAAAGATATCGAACTTCCCACCCTTGTCCCCGTTTAGATACGCCTTGGAATCGTAGATGTAGAACCTGTCGCCCTGCCCACCGCTCACACTCGACATGACCTCCGAAGACACCGTCCTGGGGCTCCCCAGCGGCGAGAACACCGGTTTGGGCACTTCCACCGGCGTAGGTGCTGAAAACGACCGTATCTGCGGGTTCTCCTTCCTGCTCTTGTCGCCTCTCCGCATCTTGTCCAGACCCTGCATCACACTGCTGCTTCTCATCTGCTCCTTGCGACTCCCAGTGCCGTTCCCACCGCCATTACTGCGGAATCTCTCTCTCAAGTTTCTGAACATCTCGGCCATGTATCGCTCAGCCAACAGCTCTTCTGTCACCAATTGCAACGGCCAACGTCTCCCATCGCCCTGGTCAACCCCCAGGCCTATATATACTGGCCAGCACACGAAACTGGGGCATTCGTTTCAGTTTGAAGAAATGTTTCAAGACGCGAATCACTGCATTGTCCTTGCATGTGCTTGATCTTGCAAAATTTCACCTAGGAAAGAGCGATGAGCTGGGCATCTCGAGGGCAGAAACGACTAAAGATGATCTCGTATGCTGGCAAGCTGGTGCTGGCGCCCATGGTGAGGGCTGGAGAGCTGCCTACCAGGCTTTTAGCGCTGCAATATGGTGCTGATTTGGTGTGGTCGCCGGAGATCGTGGACAAGAAGCTGGTACAGTGCGAACGGGTGGTTAACGAGAGGTTGAAGACCGTGGACTTTGTGATTCCGTCCCAGAGCAGTGGCAGGCCAGATACGCTGGTTTTCCGGACGTTTCCGGAGGCAGAGAGCGGCAGAGTTGTCTTCCAGATCGGGACGGCGACACCGTCGCTGGCTCTGGAAGCAGCTCTCAAGGTGATTGACGATGTAGACGGGATTGATGTCAACGCTGGCTGTCCAAAGCACTTCTCGATCCACTCGGGGATGGGCGCAGCCCTGCTCAGAACTCCGGACAAGCTGTGCTCGATCCTGGAAGAACTGGTCGCCAAGGTTGGCAAGCCGCATGGGAAACCTATCAGTGTCAAGATACGAATTCTGGATGACGAGGAGTCTACGTTGAAGCTCGTCGAGAGATTGTGCTCGACGGGGATCTCTAACTTGACCGTGCATTGCAGAACCACCCCGATGAGGAACCGTGAAGCTCCCATCAGAGACTACATCCCGGGAATCTACAGCATATGCGAGAAGAAGAGCGTTTCCTTGATCATGAACGGTGCTGTGCGGGATAGGAGCCACTTCAGCAGTTTGAAAGATGACCTTCAACTGCCGGCAGAAATCGGTGGCATGATGGCAGACAGTGCGGAAACCAACCCAACTGTGTTCAGCGAAGCTCCGCTGCCGTGGTATGACAGTTGTAGACAGTATATCAAGATCGCCGCTGATTTCGATAACCATTTGGGAAATACCAAATACATGCTCTCGAGACTGGTCCCGGGGAAGAGCAAGTTCTTCCAACTTTTCGCTCGTTGTAAGACCATGCAGGAGGTCCAGTACGTCGTTGATCAGCTGGGGCCCGAGGGAGAAGTGCTCTCAGATCCATCTGAATATCTGAACAGTCGAAGGGAGGAGGAAAAGATGCTGAAGAGGAAGGCCAATGATCTGAAGTCACAGCAGAAACAGCAGGAAAAGAAGAGGAAGCTGGAAACATGAGCTCTAGCGAATGTACATATTCAAGAAAGGACTTGCGATGGTTGCGAGTTTGGTTCACTTAATCTCAGAGACTTTAGGTCATCTATATCTACATATACAAATATTTAAAATTGTTTATAATTGATAGCAAAATTGGAATAAGACAGCGGGAATGGAGTCGTAGACCAGTCAAGAACAACAACAACAAAAGCGTCGGCTGGGCTCTTACCACTTCATCCTTTCGCTTTATTCCTCAAGAGTTTTTTTGGCCACTCGCGGGTGACCTTTTTATTTTAGGCATTTGGAAATCTTTTCCTTATCCTCAGCGGATAGCATTTTTAATACTTCCGAAAGTCCGTTAATAACGTTGTCATGATCGCTTCTCAAAGACTTAGCCAAGCCCTGAGCGAATGATTCTACCTTCAGAGACTTCAAATGTTCGTCCAGTAGTTGATAGTTTTCTTCAATCCAAGTAGCAACTTGTCTGTCATTTTCATGATCCACAGAGGCTGGGTACCATGATCTCAATCTAGCAATCTTTTCCAATCTTGATGCCAATGGTAATTCTGTGTCCAGTCTCTTTATCAAGTATTCTTCATTCAACCTACGTCTCAATCTCCAGAAGAAGAAGCGACGGGCCTCAGTCCATTGCAACTCTTTCCTAATGACACCCTTAGCCAACATACGAGTAGATCTGTCGTGTAGATCAGCAAATTGTACGCTGATTTGACTGTAGATTGGAGAGAGTAGTTGCTCACGTTCAGCAAGTTTCTTGGAGATCTCTTGATGCTCATCACTCGATAATGACGAGTCAGCAAGTTTTTGCTTCAAAGCCTTGTAAGTTGGATCCAATCTTGCCATTGTACCGAGCAGTTTTTCTCTACGGTACTTAACACCGACCATACCTGCAGGCTCCAAAATACCAGCTCTCGAATCGACATCGGCATACATCTCCATTTGGTCTGGGTTGATGGTTGGATCAACAACGACCCATGAACCACCTCTTAGTTCACCAGTTGGTGGGATGTAAATCATAATTGGTTGCTTATAATCAACTAACGCGTCAACGATGAAGGAACCATATTTCAAGACCTCGTTGTACATGTCACGTTGACCACCTGAGAAACCTCTCCAGTTGGCTAAGATCATCAAAGGCAGTTGTTCACCGTAGTTGAAATCGTTGATTGCTTGAGCAGTCTTGAAAGCAGAGTTTGGATACCAAACTTGACCAGCCTCTTGAATCAATGTTTCAGTGGAGCTTAGGTTAGCTGGGTCAGCAGGAATCAAGTTCTCGACCATTTTAGTCTCAACAGCGATGACACCCAGTGGAATACCTCCCAAACGTGCTCTACCGACGACGACACCCTTTGCCCATCCGGACAAGGTCTCGAAGAAACTGCCCTTGTCGAATAGACCAGATTGGTAACCTTCTTCAGTATCGCGACCAGAGATCATCCATCTGACATCGTAAGGCTCATCCTGTTGTGGAACATACTCGATAGCACGGTCCCATTTGTCCTCAGTTTCAAGAATTGGAACAGGCATGTTACGCTTAGCTGGGATGTAGGACAACCATTCAAAGATTCTTTCAACAGCGGCCAAATCATCTGGGGCGGTCAAGTGAGAAACACCATTGTTGTACATGATTTGTGTACCACCAAGTTGTAGGTTGGAAGAGTAAACTTCTCTGCCTAGAACCTTGTTGATAGCTGGAGCACCAGTCAAAATAATTGGTTGACCTTCAATTTGAATGGCTCTTTGACCCAATCTCACCAAGTAAGCACCAATACCGACAGATCTACAAGTAACCAAGGTGATCGTGAAAATGTCATGGTAGGCCTTAGAAGTTGCACCGGCAATCAAACCAGAACCCTTCAAACATTCCACACCTAGACCATCATCAGCACCAATAATTGCTTTAATGACATGTCTCTCTTGACCATCTTCCACAATACGCTCAGTAACAACGGAGTGATCTTTGCCATACTTCTTCAGCTCTTGCAAGTTCTCTGAAGACAAGTACAAGTAGTCGAAACCCTTAGTGGAGTCGGTAGCGTCCTTCCAAGCCACTTGGAACAATGGAACCAATTCTTCAGCGATACCAATTCTGGCACCAGAGTTGGCGGACAAGTAAATTCTTGGGATACCGCGCTTTCTTGCATACTCAGTGACCTTGTTAAAGAACTCATCTTCTTGAGGACCGAAGGAACCGATCTTGAACGTGATATCGTTGGCAACTACAACGAATTGACGACCACGAGGGTATTCAGGCGTCTTAACGGTGATCTTAAATGCAACCATACCAATAGCGTTGGCACCTGGTTCACGATCAACTTCAGTTAGTTCACCATTCTCATCCTCAATCAATTCATTGGCGACAAAGAAATCGTCAGAAAGCTTGGTCTGCGGAGCGTACTTCTCCCATTGAGAGACAGCAGCTTGATGGAACAAATCTGGGAAATCGTAAACGTATGTGGTTCCCATCAAATGAGCCTTGTAACGCTTTGGTTGCAACCATTCCTTTGCAGGGTATGGAGTTGCGATAGGTCTCAAATGCATGGAGCCTGGCTTACCTAGAGACTTGAATACCCATTCACCCTTAGCATTCTTGACCTCGGTGTAAAGTTCAGTCTTGACGACATAACCAGAAACATTATTGATCAAGGCACGTAGAGGAACTGGGGTTTCAGTCTTAGGATCTTGGATGATGATACGAATTTCAGCAGATGCGATTCTTAATCTCAATAATCTCTTTCCGAATCTTTGCAAGAAACCACCAAAGGCGGCCTCAACATCTTCGGGTGAAACATCAAAGACAGCAGAGAAGTTGATGAAGATATGATTCAAATCAGAGTTCGAGGTGTCGATGATCTCGAGGTTATCCAAGATGTCACTCATCAATCTGTTAGCCTCAGAGGTCAAGTATTCTTGAATCGAGATATCATCACGAATACGTCCGGTCCTGATGATACCTCTAGTGAAAAATCTCTTATCCAAAGGAGACGTCTTACCAACAGCTTCATATACGTGGATGTTTCTGTTCTCGGTGAAAATTGATTTGATGTTAAAGTTAGACATTCTTCCCAGTTCCAATTGGAAGGCCAAGGCAGGCTCAATGTGACGAATCGTCTCATCCTCATCATAGCCAGGACCCTTGAAAGTGTAGTACTTTGGATAAGAACCATCGCTGTAACCAAACATGAAAGTGATACGACGGATTGCTGATGAGACAAGCTCTTGTTTGTTTGTTTCCAAGATTTCACTTAATCTCTTCAAAACGTCTTGTTCAGACTCGAAGCCATCCGTGGAATGAACATAAATGTTGGCGACGTTGCTCAAAGACTGAGTGCTACCAGATCTGTCTGGAGCAGGGCCGTTACCAGATGAGCTACTTCTTGGAATGATCTCCAGACTTTGGGACAAAACATCGTCAACATCATCGAGATGTTCTGCCGAGACCAAGATACCAGTTCTCAATGGTGAGCTTTGGCTGTCAGCAGTGTAAGTCAAATCGGAAACAGACATTGCTCTGTTCATGCCCAATTTGGATTTCATTTGTGGGACAGATGTGAAAGCTGCAGATGGCAATTGGAACTTCCACTCACAGATTGGGTTGTTGGTGTTTTCATGAACTTGGACATCACCAATTGTGTAAGCCCTGTAAGCTCTACGGATGTAAACTTGAGCAGCCGCAGCAGCTACCGCTGGATCGTGATGGCTCAAGAATTGGGTCAAAACATCAAACACAACGTAGTTAGAGTCAATTAGATCCTTCAAAATCTCCATGTCGGGTTCGGTGCGCTTTGGCTTCGTAGCACCATACGATGTTTGAACAACGGATGACTTCAAAATGTGTTCAATCTGCTCGGTTCTTTCCTTGACAGAAGGCAGAGCACCTTGAATCAAGATCTCTCTGGCCTGTAGAGCCACTTTAGCAGTCGCTTTTGATTGCAATTCCACAATATGTTGTAAAGGAATCGAAATAATGGAGGCAATGTCGGAAGAGATTTTGCATAGAGGTTGGTAGTGTTTCAAGATTGCCAAGATCAAATTGTTCTTTGCAGAGACCTTTGAGTGGGACAGGACAATGAGAACCACCTTCTCCAAGTTATCAATGTTCTCGTCACGTAGCTTTAAAATAACGTTCTCTTCCCGAACATTTGGACCGTTGAACAATTTTTCGACATCATAGTATTCCTCCAAGAATTTAACGAAAACAGAGTGTTCATGAGCAGCCAGACCGTTAGCGTAACGTCTTGTGATTTCCACCAGTGGTTCCATAACTGCACCCAATAAGCTATCAGCGTCTGGTTGCTTCAAAGCAGCTTCCAACAACTTTGATAATTGTCTAGCTGGGAAGATAGCACCACGTTTGGCAGAACGATCGACTAACTGTTCCAACTGTTCGTCCAATTTGGCTGGCAATCTTGAATGCAAAGCAGAAATTTGCAACTTCCATTCAGAGTAAGGCAGTTTTGGATCCCTCAAGACTTCAATCAATTGTTGCAAGGAAGCATTCATGATGACCTGGTTGTCATAACCCTTCAAGATGTTTTCCAAAGTGGTGACCAAAGACTTGAACTTGTAAGCTGGTTTTGTACCTTCAATGATAGGCGCACCTAGTTCAGGCAGCATACCTTCGAATGGCAAAGCATGCTTAACCTTGGAAGGATCATCCAAACTTAAAATGGCAATAATGTCACCTGCGGCGATCGTGGAACCAGGTTGTTTCAACAGCTGAACCACACCGCTCTCTTGTGCGATTAATGGCATTTGCATTTTCATCACTTCAACTTCAGCGTATGGTTGACCAGCAATGATATGGTCACCATTTTCAACCAAGAACTTGACTAATTTACCAGGGGATGGCGTACGCAATTGAGTTGGATCATTCTCCACCTCTAATAGTGTAGTCATAGAGTCAACTGACAGTCTTGTCGCAGCGACTTCTTCCTTCCAGTAAATAGTGTGAGACTTACCACCAACAGCGATCAGTAAACCACCGTCGGAAAGCTTACGGGCACGCACTTCACACTTGGAACCGTTGATGAACAAAGTGTAACGGTCATCGGCAGACTTGGCCACAGTGAACTTGTATCTTTTACCATCATGAATAAATTCAACTGGGAACATAGTTTGCAATAAAGTTTTTGATGGAACTTGACCTCTTTTCAAAGAATCAATGTAATCTTGACGTGCGGCTTCAGAAGCAATGAATGCCTTTGTGGCAGCACCACAAATGACAGCCAAAGTAGGATCTGGCTTTTCAGCAGTCATCTTTTGAGAAATCAAATCATCTAACCAACCAGTGGTGATGGTATTCTCTTCAAAATCTTCGGTCTCCAAAAGCTTGATCAAGTACTCCACAGTGGTTCTGAAATCACCTCTAATAGATAGTTCCTTCAGGGCAACAACCATATGCTTTCTAGAAGCTTGTCTATTCTCACCGAAGGCAAAAATGTGACCGAATTGAGAATCAGAAAATGAATGAATACCACCATTGTTACCGACAGAGAAATAACCCCAGACGTTCGAAGACGAACGGAAGTTCAAATCGTGTAGTGAACCGCCTGATGGCTTGAAACCCTCGTTAGGATCCTCTGAAGTTATACGACAAGCGGTACAGTGACCCTTTGGAATTGGTTTTCTCTGAGTCTTCAAGGACTCTTCAGTCTTGAATTCAAAGTCAATCGCAGTGGAGGTATGTGGGTTCAATCCATACAGTAATCTAATATCTCTAATTCTGTGCATTGGGATACCCATGGCAATTTGTAGTTGAGCAGCAGGTAGATTAACACCTGAGACCATTTCTGTAGTTGGATGCTCCACTTGTAATCTTGGATTCAATTCCAAGAAATAGAATTTATCATCATCATGAGAATATAAATATTCAACAGTACCTGCTGAAACGTAACCGACCAATTTACCCAATCTAACTGCTGCCTTCTCCATCTCGGTGAAGGTATCAGGTTTAGCAATCGTCACGGGCGCTTCTTCTATGATCTTTTGGTGACGTCTTTGAACAGAACAATCACGGCCAAACAAAGAAATGTTTGTACCGTATTGATCTGCTAGTAATTGGACTTCCAAATGACGAGCTTTACCCGCCAGTTTCATAATGAAAATTGGAGAACCTGGGATTTCGTTGGCAGCTTGATGGTATAGGGCGATAAAGTCTTCTTCACGTTCTACTTTTCTGATACCTTTACCACCACCACCTTCGGAAGCCTTGATCATCACTGGGAAACCAATTTCCTTGGCCTTTACTAGGCCATCTTCTGGGGAAGAACAGCAACCCTTTTGGTAGATTGAGTCCTCGACAGAGACCAAATTGGTTTCTTCATCGACTTTAACTTCATCGACACCCGTACCAGACCATGGTATACAAGGAACCTTTGCATGTTGAGCGACAATGGTGGAAGAAATCTTGTCACCAAGAGATCTCATTGCACTACCTGGAGGACCGATGAAGATAACTTTTCTCTTTGATTTAGCCAAACTTTCCGGTAGCAAAGGATTCTCTGAAGCGTGACCCCAACCAGCCCAAACGGCGTCCACATCTGCTCTCTCGGCGATATCGACGATAAGATCAACGTTAGCGTAATTGTTGTTGTTGGTACCACCTGGCACTTCAACGTATTGATCGGCCATTCTGATGTATTCTGCATTTGCTTCCAAATCTTCTGGGGTGGCCATTGCAACGAATTGCACGGCTCTCTCGTTACCAAAAGTTTCATAGGCCCATTTCCTCACGGAACGAATCTCCTTGACAGCGGCAATACCATTGTTAGCGATTAAAACTTTTGAAATAATGGTGTGACCGCCATGAGTTTTTACAAAATTCTTTAGTGGCGAATCTTCTGCATTTGTCACATTGTGATAACCAATGAAATGAGGCGCCAGTTTTGCATGTTGACGTGAGTAATCTGTCACTTCATATTCACCGTTTTGGTTGGAGACTTCAAACAAATTTTCCTCACTCATCTTGCTTAATCTATGCTTTGTGCTGATAAATCGGGGCCAATGGTTACTAATTTGCAATCTTGATACTATGCGATTGGTTAACGGGATCCTCAGACTCGACGTATACACTTTGTTTAAAAACAAAAGGCTGCTACGATTGAATGGAATTGTGAAATTCTTTCTGTTAGTCCTCTGCTAATTTTCTGCTTGAAAAATTACAACTTGAAACGATCGGTATAAGGCGATTGGCAATCGTCTGATCATCAACCGGGCCTGCTAACACTTGTAGCAGTGTGTCTTGCAGTACCAGTTCACTTTTAGAAACCCTTGGACGCACTCTTGCCTGCCCGATGCGCGAAACTTCGTTGGGCGTAACAAACGAGTGCATCTTCCAACAAAAAAATGCCCGCCGAACGAACACCATCTAAGAAAAAAAATGCTAAACGTCAAATCACGTGACCCACGGCGGGTCCCGAGACTAATCGTTAAACAAGTTGTACCTCATTTGCCATACATACTATCGCGGAATCCGAATTGTCTATCTTTTGGACGAGGGAATATTAAAATAAGCGATTCAGTTCAAACTATCCGTTCCACCAGTGGTCAATTGTCTATCGAATCAGTAAAACTAAGTGGCAAACAGCGTTGTCGTTGTTGGTGTAGGTGTTGTTGTTGTTGTTGTGTTGTTTAGTGACCTCCAGGTGGCAACATATTTTTGCCGCCGACTCCAGATCCCTTTGGTTTTATAGTCGCCGAACTTTTTTTAGGGGACGCGGCCTAGCGCGAACGACGCGCCAAAAAATCGGTGGGCAACTTTTGTTGGGATTCGCATTAGAATACATACAGTACAAATAGTAAGAAATTGGTGGGCTTGGCAGGTCGATGGCCGGTGATGTCAGCCGTGATAAGCGCCAGAGAGGCTGTTTCGGTGTTAAGAACGGTGAGGTTTTGTTGAGCTTTGGCATTGCGTAACGGAGTTGTCATGAAGTGGTAGCCGCGCAGGGCGCCTCGATTGTTTGAAGCGCAATCGCAGCGCGCGGGCGATCTTGCGCAAGAGGCTGCGTCTGGAGGCCGGATGCGGGATCGGATGGTCGAGTGGGCGGCAGAGCTGGGACTGGGTCGTGCTGCAGGTGTCGAGCCAGTGGGATGCGACGGCGCGGTGCTGCATGAAGGCCCGGTATGCGTGCATTTCGTGGGTGAGTCTGGAGCAGCCGTGCGGCGAGGCCGAGGAGTCTGCCATGGCGGCGTAGTGCGAGTCGGTGATGCAGTTTTCGTCGTTCAGAATGGCCCATCGCGGCGGCTTTGACGCTTGCCAGCGCTGTAGCTCGATCGGAGGCGGCTCGAAAAAGATGCTCATGGTTGTTCCACAGTGGCCTTGCGCCTGTTGACGGCAATCAGGGCCCACGGCTGTCTTATATAGCGCTGCCAGGCTGGGTTTCGCGGCTCTTGGTAGTAGAAACTTGATCTACGATCTGATGTCGCATTGTACGAATATGGAAAATTTTCAGTATGAGAAACTGAAAAGCTTGTCAATGGGGAAACAGTTCAGGCTCGGTAGTAGTCAGGATCGAAACTGGAGCCTGTATCGATATGTCGTGGTTATTTGGGGGGAAGTCTGTTTCACAGGAAAAGGACAGTGGTCTTGGGTTTGATCCCGCACAAGTGACTAATCTTTCTAGTATAATTTCTTCGCCTGGCGCTCTGGATCCGTCGAGGTTACACCCATTGGCTGGGTTGGAGAAGGGTGTGGAGTACCTGGATCTGGAGGAAGAACAGTTGTCCACCTTGGAGGGCTCTCAGGGCCTGATCCCATCTCGTGGTTGGACCGACGATCTGTGTTACGGCACGGGTGCCGTTTACCTGATCGGTCTGGGTCTTGGTGGCTCTTACGGGTTCTTCGAAGGTTTGAATAATATCCCAGCCAACAGTCCTGGTAAACTACAACTTAATACTGTTTTAAATCACATTACGAGGAGGGGACCATTCATGGGTAACAACATGGGTGTTCTAGCGTTGACTTACAACTTGATCAACTCGTCGATCGACTCCTTTAGGGGCAAGCATGACACGCCGGGCTCTGTGGCGGCCGGTGCCTTGACTGGGGCACTATTCAAGTCTTCAAGGGGTTTGAAGGCTATGGGCTACTCATCCGTGATGATGGCGGCTGCTGCCGCTACTTGGTGTGGTGTCAAGAAGACGGTTCTGGAGTGATCCTCTTGAACCGCATGTCAAGAACGAATATCCCGTTTACTACCTGATAAACAGCGGTATACGCAGTCGTATCGGTGCTTCGTTTCACTAATTACTTCCATACTTTTCATACTGATGACTAATGCACTTGTACATACCTGCACTTTTACATTATGGGGAAAGAACTACTGTCTTACGTTCTCTTATGTTGAATCCACCATCTGCTATCGATCGTAGTTTTTCCAGATCAGGTTGGTAGCTATGTAGATCATTGATTAATGAGTCCGCATCAACAACTGGGTAAACTGGACCCTCGAATTTATCATCTGGCTTCTTTACACCATTGAAAGCCACACGGTTTGGAGTGCCTGGTTTGAATATCAAAGTTCGTCTTTGGAAAACATCGTTTGTCGACATTTGCACCATATGTTCCTTTATCTCAGTGTGTTTGAAGCCTTTATCCAGCAGGATAGCCGCCAGTCCAGTGATGCTCGGTGACGCCATTGAAGTGCCAGAGAAAACTGTAGGTCTATAGGGTGGCAGACTCGATAACGAGCAAACCCTGACACCGGGAGCAAAGATATCAACACAGGACCCCCAATTACTGAATTTAGCAATGGTATCGGTTCTGTCATCGAATGCGCCAACCGAGATGGCATCAGGTGCTGACGCGGGACTGTTCCAACAGGCATTGATGTTGGAATTCCCTGCCGCTACAACGATTACCATTCCAGCTTCGTGAGCTGCTTTCACGGCTTGATTAATCACAGAGTTCCTTATTGCCCCAAGGCTCAGATTGATCACGCAACCTTTGCTCTTGGATGCTCGACAATGATTCACTGAAAATTCCATCGCACTAATCACTGTGGTCAAATTTCCCTGGCCCTTGGCGTTGAGCGCCTTAACTTCAACCATAGTAACACTTTTCGCAACTCCGAAGCTCTTGGAACCGACTATACCTGCCACATGAGTCCCATGACCGTTCCCATCACCAGGACCTTCGCCAGTGAAATCAAGTCCAAAGACAGCTCTGCCTTGAAAGTCTGGGTGCTCTTTATAGATCCCGGTATCGATAATGTAAGCATTAACGCCCTCACCCCTGTGTTTCCTGTCGTAGTAATAATTGAAATTTGACTTATACTTCGAACTGGCCTCATGGTCTTCTTCGTCATTGAAAATATACGGCAATTGTGAACGCCGAGACAAGCGGGACAAATGTCTCGGAGCTCTCTTCTGCAGCTTGGTCAATTTTAGATCATAGCGCGTTCGAGTCTCTGGAGCCTTCTCTTCCTCTTCCTTGAACGCAGTAAATTGTAAATTGGGAACAACTTCAGCGACCAGTGGACTCTTCCTTATCCTGGCTGCCAGTTCCTGCGAGACGTCAATACTCAGACCTCTAAAGGAGCCAAAAGAAAATGACTTACCTATTTTACAATGGACAAAGTCCTTCAACGAGCGTAGCCGTCCCATACCTGGGCCCACAAATGTGTCAAAGGCCTTCGGAGTCTTAAATCTTACCAGAAACTCTTCTGCAGATCCATACCCGGTAACCAAAGCCGTCCAAATCAATAAAAAAGCGAATCTCATTGACTTTATTTTCCGCTACTATCTGTAGTTATTACCTGCCGTAACACCCCACCTCAAGAGGACGTTTGTATCGTTCACAAGTAAATATTCGATATATTCACATTTACTGACGCTGCTCGACGACAGACTACAGACTTTGTGACGCGCCGTCTCCGGTGATTTCCCCGATTGACCAATGAACGTGCATTTTTCGGCTTTTAGCCTTCCACAGATGTGGCACCACTCTTTTCAAGTCGGTGTTATTATTGGATAATCAAGATCTTCATGAATATGACAAGCATTACGGCTCGATAAATTGCCCATAATTCGAGTAATACAGTTCAATTGAGTCTAGATATGCTACAGTTTGACACAAGTACCATGGCTCGAGCTCTGGCTCTTGTGGCTGACCAAACGACAAGGTTTTCAAGACAATAACTCGTTTAGAGCTGGGCATCTCACTGTCGTTTACCGTGTAGGCTGAAACATTCCTGCACAACAACGATGAGTTTCCTTGACCGATGTAAGTCTTGAAACTACACATTCTACTTCAATGGTAAAATATCTCACTGACGCTCCGCCGGAATTGTCAGTAACGGGAAATTACCAAACCATTTTTCTCACAGCTTACACAAAGTGTAAAATTCACACCAGTAAAGGATACTTTTATCCACAATAAAACTACGCTTGCCATGGTAATAGGCGATTCTCACGGTAGATACGCCTGTTGCGATAAAATAGCTCTCTTTAGCCTTGCATTTCCAGGCTTTTTCTTTTTCTCTTGCAGATAACTGCTTAGTCTTTTGAAAAAGTATATAAAAAAGGGCCTTCACCTACAACACCCAAAGAGATGGCATTTGGTAGATAGTCGACAGAGTCAAGTAATTCAATATGAAGATTCTTACGCCGGAAGAGATCGATGCTCACAGATCACACACCTTTGCTGGTGGTTTGAAAGGTGCCATTGCCGGGTTTATCATCTCTGGTGCGATCTTCAAGTTTGCACCAATGAAATACCCAAAATTCAATCCTAAGGCTATGACTTACTCTATCAAGACTGCTCTTTTCATCACCCCACCTACTGTTCTTACGGCCATCTGTGCTGAAGAAGCGTCTAATAAATTCGATGAGCTAATGTACAGCTCGGGTCCTGAATCAAGCGAAGCTCTAGCAGAACACAAGAGATGGAAAAACCTTCCCTTAAAACAGAAATTCGTGGAAGGTTTGTCCGACAATAAGTATAAGATAATTACTGCTCTATGGGCAGCATCGATGTACGGATCCTGGGTCGTGGTCAATAGAGACAAGATCATGACCACCACTCAAAAAGCCGTGCAGGCAAGAATGTACGCGCAATTCATCACCGTTGCTCTGTTGCTGGGTTCAATGGGTTTGAGCATGTATGAGCAAAGTTTGAATCCTAACAAGCAGAAGAACAACGAACAACGTCGTTGGGAGAAGCTTCTACAGGAAGCTGAGAAGGAGGAAAAGGCCGAACACGAGAGACAGTCTACCGGGTTCTCTTCTAACCAAGAAAGAGTTAACGCCAAGATTTACAAATACGATTAGATACTATGTATGTCACATAGAATAATATTTTCATGAAGTCATCTTCGTTATGTACAAGTGTCGGTACGACGTTTGAGGATCACCTCTTTTTCCTCAGACTGGCTTCTAGATCGCCCACATCCAGTTTCGTGTCTCTGATGTAGTAATGTTTGTTTCTCTTTCTTCTCCCGTCTGCTCTTCTCAGAACATCGATTCTCTCGATCAGAGGCGAGAATACTGGGATCAAAGCCTCGACAGCGGTCCTTGAGATCTGATTCCTCAGTAGCAAAGATGCATCCTGGACCAGATGCTTACGGTTCACAGCGAGTACGTAACCCACGAAATTGTCGTACGAGCATTTATTGGAGTCGTAAACCACACGGACAACGTCTCCGGCACTCAAACTGTCCTTGGCCGACTTCCCGACAAGTTTTCTTCTCCAGCCCGTGGGATCCAACTTGGCGTCCAGGTCTTGCTGCGCCAACGTCTCCACGACGTTCTGTTTCTTGGTGTCTTCTACCGTTGGATATACCGGTATAACTTTCCTCGTTGTGGACGCAATTTGATAGCTTCTCAGAGAAACTCTAGACCCCAAAGCACACGCAAAGCTCCTCAACATTCCGAACAACACCTGGCAGCGGCAACGACGCTTAATATCTGTCACTCTAAACTGTCTTTTACCTGGTATGAAATTTGCAAGTCTCGGTATATGCTCTGAGCGATGACAGAAAAACGGGTAACAGGCGTTGATAAGCTACAAATAATGAAGAAGTGTATATAACTAGAACCTGGGTCTTCTCTTTCTACCGGTGAACTTGGAGTCCTTAGCGACTTTCCTTCCTCTACGCTTCATGAGCTCTTTTTTCCTCAGAATGTAGGTTTTCTTTGATTCCTTACCGTTTTTGTCTCTCCTGGTCTTGCCCGAACGCTCCTCCTGATCCATGGTGACACCTTGCAGATTGACCTGTTCATCTGTCGAGTTTGGCGATCCCGAGCTGAGCACCAGGTAGTATTTCTTGTTCTTCTTGGACTCCGGGTCGTCAATAACAAGACCACCGCTGAAACCTGCGACCTTGGCCGAGTGTAAGATTTGATCCACCTGCTCGTCATTCTTGGGGTAGAACTGGGCGACAAACTTGCCCCCTTTCCTTAGTGCTGCGTACAGCGAATTGAAAAATCGCATCAGTCTCTTCTGTGGATCGTTATATGAAGTGTCTGCGTTGCAGAGCCATTGGATAGCACTAATGCTTATAGCAGCATCGAAAGTTCCGGCACGGAACGGTATACCCTGACCCATGTCCTGGAGCATCAGATCCCCCTCCACGTCTCTTGTGAGCCCGGTAGCCAGCATGCTAGGCGATATGTCCAGTCCACACCAGATGTGGCCGTATTCTTCTGTAAGGATCTCACCACTCAGCCCAGAACCGCAACCGATATCCAGGACAAACGACGAAGGTGGGATGTTGAGCAGCTCCAGCGCCCGCAGGGTCATCTTTGCCTGGATATGTTGCACTCTTGTAGAGGATGTGTATTTTTGCGACTCTGAATCATTGTAAAAAATCTCTGGTGGTGCCAAATCTTCTGGACGAGACATCTTGCAACTCGAATGTCAGTGGAGATCGATCTGTTATCCTTGAGTGCTCTGTTTGTATGGCTTGAATCACTGCTCATCGCACAACAATTTTTTTCAGAGACGCTACTGAGAAAACGCCTAGTAACGACAACAACAAGATGAGCTACGTTTATAAGATCAAGTCCCAGGCGGTGGAACGCTAACCGCCACTTTTCTAGCGTTGATTTGTCTGCTCTATGTGCATTATGCCTTGGTAGGAGCTCGTCCCAAGTCGAACCGATCGCTTAACAATGTTTACAAAGAGGTACTCGCGGCAAGCCTCTGGCGGTCTCACACGAGAATATTGAAACGTTTGTGCAACGGCTTTGTCGCTTCTCTGACACAAACCCCTGCTTGGCAAGCTGCTGTCCCGTGGTCCTTCCGAAAGTCAATATTCTTGTAATGACCTAATGGAAAACCCGCTCACCGCAGGCGAACACAACGATCACTCAGCCTCGGGTGTCCATTTAAACGGAAATTGACTAATGATCTGCTCATTGCCGGGCGCCGTGCATTCCTGCGGTCCCGCATAGAGAATCCGCGGAAGGATAAACGCCGAAACTAGCCAGATCAGGAGCCTCGCACCTCGAAGCTCGCTTGGTCTTGGACTATTGCCGCTGTACGATCGGAGGTAAGCGCTCAAGAGGTTTGCCAGCGCTTAGCATCGCTCTGCAGACGCCCATTATGCCTAGTGGATGCTGCTCAGCGGGTCGTGTGCGGTGATCGTCGATCGATGTCGATCACTATTTGAAATACTATAAAGGCGCTGCTTAACGAAGCCCTGTACGAAAGGATACAAAAGGGCATCAAATATTATCACTTCCTGTTAGGTTTAAGGTATTTTGGGACCCATTTCTTGACGATCCCGTACTGTTTGCAAGATATTTTGCTAGAGAATTACAATCTGGTCGGAGCACCAGGGAATAAGGGATCACAAAGATGTCAGAGAACTTGCTGCAAAACGAGCAGTTCTTGAAGATACAGAAGCTTAACTCTGTGGAGAACAAGCGGCGTTCCATCATTGTGGATGAGGAGGAAGATGATGACAGTTTCCAGGCCGTCGAGAGTCCCTCTACGGGGGATGAGACCCTGCAGGCAGCTGCAGTGGCCGCATCAGAGGGTGACATTGTGGCAATAGGCGATACCGTTTTCCACGCTGGCAAGGTTGGAGGAGAAAGTGATTCAAGCAATCAGGAGACCAAGGAGGCGGATTCAGTTACCGATAAAGAGCTTCCAGTAGTTGTAGAGAACGTCACGGAAGACCAACAGGCCGTGGAGCCAGGGTTCAAGATCCATTTGAAGCAGCTACATGGGAAGGAGAAGCTAAGATTTCGCCGTGATTCCAACCAGAAAATATCTTATTTCGGTGACGTTGCGTTCGATACCAGACCAAGTATCTTGGATGGTACCATTAGCGAACAAATTAGAACTAAGTTTGAAGGACCTACGCTGGAGAGACAGATAAAAGAGGCAAAGAGGAGACGTAAGACTACCAACAGGGGAGAAGTTGTCATCGAATCCGAGACGTTACACCCAAGTTTCTCAGGTTTTTACATCTTATTTTGGTTGGCTGTGGCATTGAGTTGTGTCAAGGTTTTTGTCAACTACTATTTGGAGAACGATGGAAATCTAGGCGATTCGGAGATTCTGAAATTCATGACTTCGGATCTCGTCACAGTGGCATGGGTTGACTTCCTGATGTATCTGAACACATATTTTGTCTTTGCCATTCATTGGCTCTGCAAAAACAAATATATGAAATGGTCCAATACGGGGTTTACTTTGACTTCCGTTTATGAGTTCGTATTCGTCATCTTCTACATGTTGCTAACAGAGAATGTTCTCAAGCTTCATTGGGTCGCTAAGATCTTTTTGTTTTTGCATTCATTGGTGTTGTTGATGAAGATGCATTCTTTTGCTTTCTACAATGGTTACCTATGGAATATCTCGGATGAACTTAAATTTTCCAAGAACGCCTTAGCCAAATACAAGGACACCGCTGACGCAAACGTTATTGCAACCCTGGAGAGAAGCAGAGACTTCTGTACTTCAGAACTTGAATCTCAGTCGAGTACTGAACCATTCCCACAGAACATCAACGTCAAGAACTTTTTCATGTATACGATGTTCCCAACATTGGTGTATCAAATCGAGTATCCTAGAACAAAGAAGATCAGATGGGATTATGTGTTCGAAAAACTTTGCGCAATCTTTGGAACTATGTTTGTCATGATGGTCTTGGCTCAGACTTACATGTATCCACTTGCGGTCAAGGCCATTAGCATCAGGGATGCACCATGGACGACTTTGCCCGATAGATTGAAGCAATGGAGTTTCATCTTGGTCGACTATATTCCAGCGTTTATCGCCATGTATCTTTTGAATTTTTACCTGATTTGGGATGCCATTTTGAACTGTATCGCCGAGTTGACTCGCTTTGGTGACAGATACTTTTATGGTGATTGGTGGAACTGTGTCTCCTGGGATGAGTTCAGTCGTATTTGGAATGTCCCAGTGCATAAGTTCTTATTGAGACACGTTTATCACAGTTCTATGAGTGCTCTACAATTGAACAAAAACCAAGCAACGTTGATGACCTTTTTCCTAAGTGCGGTGGTTCATGAAATGGCCATGTATGTCCTGTTCAAGAGACTAAGGGTGTACTTGTTCTTCCTCCAGATGAACCAGTTACCTCTAGTCGCTTTGAGTAACTCGAGATTTCTCAAGAAGAGGACCGTTCTCGGTAACATCTTTTTCTGGGTGGGTATTTGCACCGGTCCCAGCATGCTCTGTTCGTTGTATCTAACTATTTAGATCTCTTCATACTCTTTGATAAGAGTAATTATAACGATTTCATGTTTGGTACTCAAGATGTCTTTTTCAAGAATAATATATAAGAAATTGATATTTACAAGAGGTAATGAAAAACTACCTATATATCTCCTCAAAGGGTCTAGTATCGCTGAAACAACTATCCCAGACTTCTTCAACGACCGCCTTTGCGTGCTCTTCGTCTTTGCAATTGGGGTTCCCCATAACACTTATCGTAGCCCTTCTTTTTACACACTCCTGATGACCTCTGCTTACTTCGAAGCCAAACCCTCGTCTTGCAAATTCCTGTGAGAACCGGCACTCGCCACTCAAAGATGATGCTCTAATCTCGGAACAAGCATGATGCTTGAGATTTAGCCAGTCTACTTGCCACTTCATGTTATCGAAGTAGTGGATCATCTCGTGTGCCAATGTGTCTTCGAGATGCCATTTATCACGTATACGGTTCTGGCACAGCAATATACCGAGCTCCGGATGGAAACCACCACTCTTCCAGTCTGGACAGACATCGCAGATTATCTTAGACTCATCAAAGGACAGAGCCTTTCCCGTGTTCTTGGCGTTCAACTTCGAGATTTGCTGGGCCATGAATCGCACAGTCGGCGAATACTTCAAAATCCAATCTCTGTAATCATAACACTCTTTGCACTGCTTACGCTGCAGCACGAATTGGTAATCATTCTCATACTGCTTTTTGTCCTCTTCGGTGAGCCCCAGACCGGTTTTATATTGGAACGTACGCCTCCACCACTGGAAACCTTGAGCAGACGCAGGATCCTTTGGTGGATCTGCCTTCTTCAATTCCTCTCTTGGAGGCGTAGGAGGTACTGGCTGATTCATTAAGACTAGAAACCAGTGTCAATTGGCTTACCTGGTTCAACAGATCTTGGTGTGGTCGATTTTTTCACTGGACATCTCGCATCAAGATATTGAAAAGTTTCAATGAAGCTTTACATAAGCTACCTTCGAAATACTTCATCTATAAACAAAGCCTGAGTTCTAGCATCATGAATATCTGGACTGCAGCAAGTGACGGTCGCGAGGACCTGGTGGAACAGTTTCTGTCAGGGGGCAGGGGGCTGAACGCTAATAGTAAGGACCCAAACGGGTACACGGCGGTGCACGCAGCAGCAGCCTACGGTCACAATGATTTGCTGAGAAAGCTGTGTAAACAGTACGGCGGTGACATCAATGTCAGAGACAGCGATGGAGACACTCCGCTTCACCACTGCGAAGACGCTAACACCGCCAAAGTGATCATTGAAGAGCTTGGAGGCGACATTTCGCTGACCAACAACGAGGGCAAGACCGCCTTGCAAAGCTTTGAGGAAAATGCAGAGTCACCAGAGCTCATCCAGTACATGAGAGTCCAAAGCGGCGTCCCACAGGACCAGGACAGTCTGGGGATCGACCAGCAGCAGTTGGAACAGTTCAAGGACAGTATACGATACACCCTCGAGACAGAACCCGAGGATTCCAACGACCCAGAGTCTCAGGCCAGAAGACAGAGGCTGGAGCAGATAATACAGGGCGAGAACGCAGAACAAGAGCTGGAAAACTACATCAGAGAGATTATCAGATCGCAAATCATGAACGGCGACTCCGCTGACCGTGAAGACCAGGCCAATGCCAAGCGCAGAAAGTAGGGATTGATGCCAAAACGTGTAGCTTCTAGTAGACTCATTGTATAATACCATACTCACGTGACCTACAATTAGTACATCTTTTCAAGAGATCGACAGCTCAACAGGCAAAGAACGACGAAATCAATCAGTTTTAAGAGCGTGTTGCTTAGGATTGAAGCTGTTTGAGGGTTCAATTGACCGGCATATTGTTGGTAAGTGATTCAGAATGTCGAGTTTATTGAGGCCTGTGCTAAAACTGTCAGAGAAAGTAACGGCGTTGAACGCCAAGTATCTGTCGTTGACATTCGAAGAGCAGAAGGACATGTCGATTCTGGAGAGAGTCAAGGTTTACAATTGGACTTTTGAATTGATTGCGCTGTCAATACTTGGTCTGGTCTTCGTTGCTTACAAATACGGTGTGTTTGTCAATGAGAGTCGTGCCAAGAAGCTGTTCAAATCGGTAAATGCTTTCCTGCAGGACGATTTACAATTTGCCCGTGTTGGCTTCTCCAAGGGCGATGGCACCAAGATCCCTTATGTCGAGGAGCGCCAGAAGACTTGGTTCTCGACGTTTGCCACTGGTCGTTCAGCCATCGCTAGCTTAAGCGTGAGAGTTCACATGTTTTCTCGTAGTAATCCTGTAGCTATGTTGGTCGAGAGCTTCTTGGGATTTGTGTTCCCATCAATGGTCGTCCAGGACATTGCTGAATACTGTGAAGTGGTCATTAAGCCTAACGGTGTCTACGTCGGCAGCGAGACCGCCAAACCAAATGCAGACGCCAAAGAAATCGCCAATAGATTCAAATTCATCACAGCTGTGGTCAACAAATCTTCAATGAACGATTTGCGTCGTGACAGTTACTACTTGTCGCTAACCCGTACCTCTGAAAGCGACAACTTGCCTGTTGAGTATGTCTTCATGTCTGAGACCAACCAATTGAATGGATTCATCCCTCATTACACCAATTCTGAGTTCAAGAGTTTGTTGAAAAGGGCAGGCAAACTATTGCAGTGTATCGCCTTCACTGACCTGCCTACAAAGAAGCCATTGACTGATAAATTGTGGGAATCTGTTCAGCAACCTCGTGCTGTCATTCGCACTGAAGTGCCAACAAATGAACAGGACTTGGCTCTGTTGAAAGAACTCATCAGTGGAGTGGTGGAGATCGTCGACACCATTACTCGCGAATTTGTACAAAAGTCTCCTCAAGTGTTCATCACCAATGAAGTTTTGAGGAAATCGAACCAACTGCGTAGTCAAGAGTTGGCCAAGGTGGTCAAAGCGATGCAGCAAGTTGAAAGAGAAATGGCACAAGAGAAAAAGCAAGAGGCAGAGAAGGAGAAAAGACGTCAACTGAAAGCTTCAGGTGAGCAAGAAAAGCTCGATCAGAAGATGAAGGAGAAAAGAGAAAGACGTATGAGAAACAAGCAAAAAGTGAGAATGTGAAATAGACCGTAGTAAGGCCTTTACTATTTACAAATTTTGTTATATATACTAATAAACTGTTCTCAACCCAAGCTCGTTCATAACTTCAAAGATCAAGGCCAGGAATCTTGACATCTTTGATCGTAATGTTCTTTTCGAGGACACCTTTTGGCTTTTCCTGCTCTGGCTCTGTCTTTTTTGCTGGCTTTGCCTTTACAGTATCGGCCGCTTCCTCTGTCAGATCCCTTTGTGCGTCTTCCGACTTGGTCTTTGTATCTTTCTTAGTAGGTACTTCCTTCATCAGCGCTTCTCTAGCCTGACTTCGACTCAGCAGCTCTAGATCGACGTCGCTCTCAGCCATAACATAGCGAGCGCCATTGAAGTTGTGTAGGTAATTTCTCATAAACGATGGCTTGACATTCGTTACTTGGCCCATGTAGAGGTTGAACATAGGGAAATCTTTTAGTAATTGTACTCTTACTCTCTTGGTGCGCTTGGACAAGGCGCTCAATCGAACGGCAGAAGCTCTAAACATGGTTCTTTCTCCCAAAGAATGCTCTTATAGACTCTTGAAGATTTTCAGTCGGTTTGAAGGAGCCAGAGACTGGTCTAAGAGTACCTCTATTGCAAGAAGAGCTCTATATGCTGTTAGTGGAAAAAATTTCAAGGTTCAAACTTGAATAAACTTAGTCAAAAACATAACTTCAACACTTAATTTGAACAGATAACGACCAACAGGACAGAACCCATAGCCTGGCAATGTCCAAAATTTTTAGTGGCAAGGCCATGAAGGGTAACATGGGAAGTTCTTCTGCTGCTGGGGCGGCCGGCAGTGCTGCAGTCTCACAAACGGGTGGAGACGCTAACGGAACTGCAAATGGTCAACAAATGAACCCTGTACCAACCACACAACCCACAGATTCATATATTCCAAAGCACTTGAGCGATCTGGTGCCAGAGCTGGGCTTGTACGAGAAACTGATAGAATCCGAGAAGAGACTTGATGTTTACTTGGCTCGGAAGAAGATCGATCTTCGCCAAAGCGTCTCGCAATGGAACAACTCTAAGACTTCCCAAAATTTACAGAGCAAGAAAGACGTCAAATATCTACGAGTGTTCGTGTCTAACATCGCGGAGGACCAACCATGGCAGAACCCGGAGAAGGAGTCTTCCGATGGTACGTGGACTATGAGAATCGAGGGCAGATTGCTGGACAACAGGGACGTTCAAGATCCTGAGAGGCCTAAGTTTAGTTCTTTTCTGCAGGCTATAGCGGTTGATTTCAAGAAGCCCAAGAAGGAGGAGAAAGACGAGGAGAAATCCGACGAACAAGATGTGACAATGGGCGGAATGGGAGAGAAAAACTCTGATAGTATGCTCAACATGTCACTTCCACTTCAGCTACCGGGAGGAGCGGGGAATCTGGACGCGAACGGAATTACAACTGGGCAGATGAGAGGCCAAAACCAGGTCTTGAACGCAGAAAAGACATCCAGTGACATCGCAGATGCTGTTGAATGGCATTTCGATCCGAAAAACCCCGTTGACTTTGACGGTCTGGACATTAAAAGACCTGGAACTGAAAACGTGGACTGTACTATTACGATCCAGCCACAGGGCCTGACGGGAGATGATCTAGTGTATTCCCGTGAGTTGAGCGCATTAATTGGTATCTCACACGGTTCGCTACACGAAGCGTTGTATTCTATCTACAAATACATTCTGATGAATAACCTGCTGATCAGCGACAGCGCCGGTATCCAAACCACAATGAGCGGGTCTTCAGATAGCACCAACGGTGAAAAGACCATGGTGCAGCTTGACGCTGCACTACAAAAACTGCGTTCCAACAAATCGGGGCCAGATGGTGAATCTCAAGCACCTGTTCTAAAACTATCGGAGATTCCACCTCTAATCAACGCTCACATATCACCTATTCCTCCGATCAAGATAGATTACACGATACGAGTGGACAAGGCCTCGACTTACGGCGAGGTGGTATTTGACCTCGAGGTTCCAGGAAATGGCGCCCACATTCCTGGCCAAAAACCACTGGATGAATTGGCCGAAGAAGGTACTTCTCTGCTTGCCGATTTCAACAAACTCTCGACAGGGTTGCAAAACGAGCTACAAAAACTTGACGCACGCACTAACGCGCTTCAATTACAACTCAACGCTAGCTCCAACAGATATCAGTTCTATCACAAGCTGTCGCAGGATCCTGCTCACTTCCTAGAGGACTACATGGCGTCCACGGCGAACGCCCTCAAAGTTTTGTCGGGCGATGAAGGTTTCAATGAGGACAGCGTAAGAAGGTCACAGTTTTACAAAGAAAATCAGACCATGCTTTTCGAAAACCTGGGAGTACTACTGGCCAACGGCAGGATGTAAGTGGACCTTTTCAATCTCTGATTGTAATAATCTTGAAGCTCATTATGACTGAGCCTATGTTTTCGTCTACGGTGACCTTTCTTATAAGCACGGTTGATAGTAATACCAAAATTTTTCAATTAAATCAGTATAGAGATGACTCAATATTTGGTATATAGAGAAGCACTCTAACCTACCCTTCGATCTTTGTGCTCAAAGCTTTTTCAAGATCTGCAACAATGGTTTCACCTTCTCAAGTCTATAGATCTACCAGATCTTCCGCTGAAGAGACGAAAAGCTTCGAACAGGTTGTCATCCAAGGTTTGGCCAGCGATGGTGGTTTGTTTGTCCCACCAACCATCCCACAAGTTTCCCAGGAGACTCTATTTGGTGAATGGTCGAAACTTTCATTCCAAGAGCTGGCTTTTGAGATCATGAGATTGTACGTTGCTCAGGATGAGATTCCAGATGCCGACTTGAAGGAGTTAATTGAGAAATCTTACTCGACTTTCCGTGACTCTAACGTTACTCCATTGGCAAAGAATGTTACCGGTGACAAGGAAAACCTGCATGTTTTGGAACTTTTCCACGGTCCAACCTATGCCTTCAAGGATGTTGCTCTACAGTTCTTGGGTAACCTATTCGAATACTTCTTGCAAAAGACCAACAAGGACTTGCCTCAAGAAGAGAGAAAGAAAATCACTGTGGTTGGTGCAACTTCTGGTGACACTGGTTCTGCCGCTATCTATGGTCTGAGAGGTAAGAAAGACATTTCCGTTTTCATTCTATACCCAACTGGCAGAATCTCTCCAATCCAGGAAGAACAAATGACCACCGTTTCAGACAAAAATGTCCAAACTCTTTCCGTCAAGGGAACCTTCGATAACTGTCAAGATATTGTGAAGGCCATCTTCGGTGATAAAGATTTCAATTCTAGACACAATGTGGGTGCTGTCAATTCCATCAACTGGGCTAGAATTTTGGCTCAAATGACCTACTACTTCTACTCATACTTCCAAGCCACTGGCGGTAAGGCTGACAAGGTCAAGTTTGTTGTCCCAAGTGGTAACTTTGGTGATATCTTGGCAGGCTACTTCGCTAAGAAGATGGGTCTACCAGTCGAGAAGCTAGTCATTGCCACTAACGAAAACGATATTCTAGACAGATTTTTGAAATCAGGTACTTACGAACGTTCTGACGAGGTTGCCGCAACTCTATCGCCTGCAATGGATATCTTGATATCGTCTAACTTTGAAAGATTGCTATGGTATCTAGCTTACGAGAACTTGGCAAACCATGACGCCTTGAAGGCTGGTGACATCTGTAACACATGGTTCCAAGAATTGAAGACCAAGGGTAAGTTTACTGTTGGTAAGGCTGTCATTGAAGGTGCTCTAAAGGATTTCACTTCCGAAAGAGTCTCTAATACTGAAACTACTGCTACTATCAAAAAAATGTACAAAGATTCCCAGAATCCGGAGAAGTACGTTCTGGACCCTCATACAGCAGTTGGTGTCTGCGCCACCGAAAGATTGATCGCAGGTGACAGTGACCCTTCCATGCACTACATCTCTCTGTCTACTGCTCACCCAGCCAAGTTTGCCGATGCTGTCAACGACGCTTTGACTTCCTACAGTGGTTACTCCTTTGAGAAGGATGTGTTGCCTGCGGAGTTGAAGAAGCTTGCAACTCTAGAGAAGAAGATCAGACTAGTGGAGAAAGCTGATGTCGAACTAGTCAAGAGTGTTATTGAAGAGGAACTTGCAAAAATGGGGTTGTGAACTGATTAAGTAAAATGAATTAATATATGCACGCCTCTTTATTATAAAGTATAATGATTTTCAAATCCATGTTACATTTATTGGTTCTGAGGAATTGTGGCTAGTGACAATTCACCAGAATGGTTGACTTTGACCTCGTAACCTGCGGCTGATAAGGTTTCGTCCTGCACAACTTTCTTAGCTTCAAGTTTTGCCACGAAATCCTGATTTGCAGCGTTTTCACTTAGCAGGAACTTGATGCACACAACGCTCCTCTCTTTTATGAATGGGTCGTTATCGTCTATCACACAGTTAGAAAGAACAAGTTGCAAGGCCGCTAATTCTCGTATTCTGTCTTGCACTTCCCGCCTGTTATGCACTAGCATGGTCAGTATTTCAATGATCAACAATTTGCATTCTGGGAAGTTAGTAGCTTTTATGTGAAAACTGTCAAAATCTATTCTTTCGCTGAGCAATTGGTTATCGGCAAGCTTATTTCCATTTGCATCCGTTGCCTTGATACCCTTGATAGTGCCATTGGGATTTTTGTAGAAGTTGATGCGGATTAAACTGTTTTGTAGAGCTCTTAGCAAAGTGATCAAAACTTCCAGTGCATCATAAGAGAGCAGGAAGTTCTGAACTTGCTCGTATTGGGCAACGGTAGATATAATATCCAGGATCGTAGTAAGTTTATTGTGTAGAACGGTTGCCTCGAGCTCGCTTTCAGATTTGGCCTCCAAAAACATAACAGTGCCCTTGGCAGCTTCTTGTAGTATAGGATAGCACCATGTCATCATCGCCGTAAGTTGAAACTTGTCCCATCTTTCGCTACTAGTAACAACAAGCTGGAGACATCTCAAAAGTTCGAAGAAGAGTTCAGCGTTTTGTCTTTCAAGTGAAACCAAGTATTTGCTGAAGGACTCATTAACAGCGAATTTGCTGAATATATTGAGCATTACAGCATCCAAAGACGTGATCTCGTAATCTCCCCGATGTGAATCTGCTTTAGCAAGGTGCTTGGAAATGATAGTGTGTTGCTTGGAGATGCCTTTGAGTAAGCAGTTAGATAATATCTTGCTGCAAGAGTCCTCTCTGAAGAAGCTGTAGAGGAAGTCGTCACTTGCGGTTAAGTTCAGGAAGAATGTCGCATAGCAGTATGAGAGCTCATGATTGCTGACCAGATGCTGGTCTGGAAACTCTAGAAAGCGCACTAGAGGCTGTGATAAAGGCTCAAATGTGGCCACATCTTTGGTTATGTTATGTAATAAGCTGGCAGAAATTGTGTAGTAAGAGCCGATCAGTTCGTCGATGCCAGGATTCAAGTCTGCAATGCGCAAAAAAGTTGTAATGCACTCCCTTTGCACCTGGAACTGTTGTGGCAGTTGCTGGTTACTAGCAGACATGTTTCTCATCAGTAAGACCAGACCTCTCAACATTCGCACGTACCTGAAAGCTGTTTCCTCATCTTTCATGGCGTTATCACATAACTCCCGTCCTTTCCCCAGAACTATCCTCAAGTGCTTCCATAATTCTTCAGAAGAAGCCAGTTGCAGTCTATATTCTTCATTGTTCGCTGTTCTCTGCACGACCTGGCCCAGGCCACTTAATGTGCATTCGTAAGCCTTATCATCGTTGTATTTGTTGTTCAATGTCGTCTCGACGCCGGAAAGCAGCTGTAGAATAGAATCAACTATGCCAGAAGGCATTTTGGAGTCCTAATTCAGGTATTGTTCAGCCTTTCATACTGCTCATCGCTTGGTTTTCTATAAGTCGTTAATACTGAAAAATCGCTTATGCCATAGGTAAAACACAATTACTGAGACTTGTATTAATTTCTGATACTATATAACGTCTATATCAACTCATCATCGTCAGAGTCTTCAGCATTCTCTTCAAGCGGTAAACTTTTAACCTTTTCATCAAATCCCTGCCAGGCCTCTTCGTCATCAGAAGCGTCCGCCATATCTTCGTCTGAATCCTCAGGATCTTCGCCGTTGACTTGATCCTCACCGTCAACTTCATCCAGCGCCAATGTCCCGTCCGTGGTTGAGATGAAATTGTATGCATATTTGTTCTTTGTCGTGGCATTCACCACATCTCTCGCTATTCTGCCGATGAATCTTTGTATTGACCTAATTGCCGTTCCGAATTCATGCTTTCTAGAATAGATATAGCTGCCATGCGCTGACAGTAGAAATTTGATCCATAGAAGGTTGAATTCGATGTGGCGAGAATCCATCGCTAGATCCCCAATGAACTTGAGCACACGAGACAGATATACTACCGGCAGACTGCCACTCACTAGGGAGATCTCTGATACTGGGATAGCCTCGTAGACTCTGTGGATCAGATACTCCTCGTTTAGTCTGAAGGCCATGACAAACGCGTTCAGGTATTCTTTCTCTGCTAATGCTTCCAAGGTAGTTTGTGGAGTGACATCGACATCCAAGTCAAAGGGATCGAACGTGAAAGCTTCGTCTACGGAGTAAATGAGGAGCCCCTCAGTCGAGGCAGCAGCAAATGCATTCGCCGTTGGTGAAAACTGGATAGATGTCACTTTGACTTCAGGTCTAACTCTTCTCGTGGATAGATCGCCACCTCTTCTTGAGCCGGGCAGCGTATTGTCTATGCGATCTTCCAAATCTGAGTTATCGCCATCCTCATCAATCAAATCTAGAGAGCCCGCTTCGGTCATTCTATTACTATTCAGGAATTCCATAGTTCCATTTAATGTCATGTTTCTCGAAACAACGAATCTCTTCAGGAGCACTTCATTTGGAATATCATACAGACAAATCGAGTTGTTATTACCACCAGCTACAATGGCAAGACCATCAAAACTATAATGGATTGAAGTGAAATGTTTTGACCGTTCTGAATTCTTTGACGTGAATCTATCTTCCAAGTTTCTACCAGATATGATATCTTTCCTACAATCGATATTACCAACCTGCTTACCATTCTCGATGTCAAATATTGAAATTTGCCCTTTTAAGGTAGACACAGCAACCTGCTTACCATCAGGTCTTGTGGTGAGCGCCAAGACATCAGAGTAAACTTCGATTGGCTCGACTTGTTGAGATCTACCAAAGATGGACCAAACCCTGATGGTCTTGTCCCAAGATGCAGAAGCCAGAACACTGTTTTCCTGACTAAAACTTAGGCATGAAACGGGGCCCTCATGCCCCGAAAGAGAGTCCAACAATTGAGCAGTCTGCACAGACCAAACGTGGATATCAAAACTATCTAAAGATCCTGCGCAAACACACTCTCCCGATGGATCGACAGCCAAGCAGTTGAACTGTATTCTCTCAGCAGCAGTGAAAACCCTAAAGTTACGGTATCTTATCAAGTCCCATGCTCTGACTGTACCATCTAAGGAGCAAGAGAAGAGAACTTGTCCCCTCTTGGCAAACTGAACCGCGGTTACAGATGAGGTGTGACCTTCCAATGTGACTAAACAAAACCCTGATACAACGTCCCAAACCTTGATCTTACCATCTTCAGCCGCGGTGACTACCCTTGAACCGTCTGGTGAATAGGCCAGTCCGTTGAGAGAATCGAAATGACCCTGCTGCTTCAAGATGTATGATTCAGATTGCCACTCGTACACCAGGAGCTGTCCCAATTGACTGGAACCAAATGCAAGCCATTCTCCCGATGAGTTAATAGATACAGTGTTGATTGGATTTTGGCCCATAGAGAGTTGTTGGATGAGTGTGAAGTCTGGCAGTTCATAGAGACGGAATTCACCATTGTTGAACCCGACCACTAGGATATTGGACTGTGGGTGGAAAGTAACACATTTAACCTTGTTTTGCTCGTTGTAAAAAAAGTTCTTTTGCGTAATCCTCCAGCTGTACTTTGAAAGATCTTCTTCGTCCTCAGGATCCTTGGGACTATATTCCCACCTAAACAAAGCTCCATCTTTGCTGACAGTATAGATCTTTTCCTGATCGGCGCTGAAGAACGCTCCGAGAACAACGTCCCTATGACCCGCAAAAGTAGTCGACGCCAGGTCCTTGTCTTCCGAGTCGATGGACCATATTCTGGCTGTAAGATCTTTTGAAGTGGTGATTATGAATCTTGAGTCCTGAGACCATGTAAGTGACACTATGTCTTGGAAATGACCAGCCTGGATCCGATACCGAACAAATGGGGCAAACTGAACATCTTCTGTAGCTTGTGGTGTTTTCCAAATTTGCAGGAATCTTCCAGTCGCCAGGGCACACAACTTCCCATCAGGACTGAATTTGATGCTGTAGCAATGCTCTTTAAAATTGAAATGATGAAGGACATTTCTGGTTCTGAAGTTAACCAAGATGGCACGGCCATCTTCATCGACAGAGATCAACAGGGTGCCTTGTCTGTTTAAATCCAGTGTTGCAACGTTCTTCCTATGTTCATACTCAAAAGTGAAGGATTTATTGTTGACCAAGTCGAACACAGACACTCTATTACCGACAGGCGACAACAATTGTGTCCCGTCCTGCGAGAAAAGGATATTCCCCTGTCTGTAGACAGTTCCCAGCAGGTTTGAGAACTTGAAATCAGACTTCATGGCGTCTCTGGAGCTGGTATCTGTGGTATATTACTGTAGTTAGCTTGGTAATTTTTCACTTTATGAGATGAGATGAGATGAGATGAAAAAAATTTTACATACAAAAGAGCCAAGAGAGTCATCGGCTAGCGATTGGCAATAAAAGAGCCATTGGCACCACCAATATGAATCAATCGAACGCCAAATTGTCCAGCAGAGTCATGAACATGAAGTTCATGAAGTTTTCGCAGCCCTCTAGCGCAGGCGACAGCGATAAACCGTCCGATGAGGACTCAAAGAAATCCACCGTGCCTGACACCTCGCATTGGGACTTGAGAAGCCTGCCTGCGTCCAAGAGTGTGAAGAAGCTCAAGAAAAGGGTCATCACACCGAAAAGGAAGGCCAACATACGAAGCAACGTGAGTATCACGGATGTCAAGCGAGAAACAAACCCGATCGTGCGAGGCAGAAGAACCATTGGCGAGCCAACTGGCGACGAGCCAGGCAAGAGATCCAGAAGCGAAGCTGATAATGATGACTATGACTTAGATACGATACTTAAACAGGTCAAAACCCCGCGTTGATCACGGCCTCTCTCGCCGCAGAGTTGATGTGTTTGAACCTGTCGGGCCCGAGATGGGTACCGTTGAACCAACGAACCACGACGACCATGACGTTCCACACGTCCATGATGGTTATCAGGTGTAACATTCTGGACCCTGCAGCGGTCTCGCCGTCATCGTCCGAGTCCTGAAAGATGATCTCCCGCTTGTCGTCCTGAGACCGTTGCTTGACACGCCAGGCGCACATTGCATGGTTGCCCTTACGGATCTTGGAGTCTGTTTTGAGCGTCTCCAGCCTATGGAACGCCTCGGCTTCCGAGCTCACCCTGGTTGCAAACCCCATGAACGTGGACCCGCGGTCCGTGATGGGCTCGGAAGCGTACCAGTGTTCGAAGGGATCGGTGGGCAACGCAACCTTCTCCACCGCCGCCTCCGTCTGCTCCGGTTCCACGTACAGAATACCATCCAGTTCTGTGAGAAAGTCGAAAACACACACCGCATTACGGCCGTTCTGGTAGAACGCAGAATCCATCACTTCCTGGAACAAATGCAGCAAAAACTTGGCATCCTGCGACACCATCTTGGACTCGTCGTCGAACCGTATTTCCATGACCCTGGGACCGCTCTTCGAAGGGTAGTCTGGCGGGAACGATATCTGCACGGTCACATCCTCATGCTGCGGCACTTTGACCGACACAATCGTCGAATCCGCAGTGTTTGCGGTCATATAACCCGGGTATATAGCATTAATAGACTCCAGCTCCTGTAGCAACTCCTCATGGTCCTCGGTCATCGCTCAATGCCACTTTCCAGTGCTCATAGACCCAAGCTCTTGCAATAGTGAAGATTTTTTCACCGTCATATGCCCACTATAAGCACACTGCCCACAGAGACCAACTGCACAGAGATGAGTAACGCCTTCGAGGCCTCCAAGGACCGCGGAAACGCCTGTTTCCGCTCGCAGGACTACGCTGGCGCCCTTCAGTGGTACGACCGGTGCGTTGCGGCGGACCCTGCCAACCCGATCGGCCACAGCAACAGAGCGATGTGTCTGATCAAGCTGCAGCGCGGCCGGGACGCCCAGCACGCCTGCCAGGAGGGTCTGCGCCGGCTGGCAGCGCAGCCAGCGACGTCAGACCTCCTCAAGATCCGCCAAAAGCTGGCCTACCGCCTGCAACTCGCCGAGCAGCTGTCTCCGCCGCAGCAGTGGCGCACCGTACCAATCGCCGAGGTCACCGAACTTCCGTCACGGCTCGCTACGCTGTGAGCACCGTACTGGAGCCCCCGGCTCGGCGGCTAAATCCCGTATATATGTCACTTGGAACGGTCGTCTCCAGGACAACGCCAGCCGCCCGGGACGGGCCATCAGCACGCTGCTGGGCACCGCTAGCGGCCGGCACGGCCTCTACCAGGCCGCCGGGACCTCGGCGGCTAACCGCCGAAACCGCCCGGCGCCCTCCCCGGCCGCTATACGACGATCCCTGCTGCGTGATTTCCAAAAAAGTATAAAAGGCGGCCGTAAAACCAGGCCTGCCGAGACTCGCCGAATCCAGCAACCTCGACCATCAGGACCCTCTATATAAGCGATAGGCTCTCTGCTAGCGGTGTGTAAGATCGACAGAGTGGGCGAGCAGCATTACAAAGCACTCCCTGAAGCGAAAATTTGGTTGCTATATAAAGGAGGACAGGCTCGAAGCGGTTGAAGAACGACAAGAGAGCTCTAAAAACGCGGTAGGATGAGACTGAGAGGCTACGTGGTGTGCGGTTTGCTGGCAGGCGTCTGCTGGGCGCACGGAGACATGGAGATGGGCAGCGGCGAGGGCGAGATGAGGCCGTTGGGGGAGAACGAGACGGTTGTGCCGGTTCCTTACGAGCCAAAGCATCTGCATGGGCTGCCCATGCTGCAGAGGCCCGGGCTGACTGCGGCGGAGAAGTTGTACTGGACGCAGTACAACACGACAACATTTTTCAACACTGACCTCGGGAACCGGGGGGCATTGCGGTACCATGCGGTGAGTCTGGCAGCGAGCGCTGTGTTTGTGTATCCGGTGTGTCTGGCGCTGAACAGCATTGGGTCGTCGTGGTTTTTGCCTGTGCTGTTCGTGAATTTAGTGTTGACGTTGTCGTCGCTGCTGGCGCTGAGTGCGTTCTCTGCGAGCTTCCCTTACGATTGGTATCCGAACAATGGGTATCGCGGGACGTCGTGGATGTTGCTGGTGCTGGCTTTGGTGCATTTCGTCGCTGCGCTGATATGCCAGGCATCGCGGTGGTTTATCGGTGACGACGCTGAGATCGAGCAGAACTTCTTTATCCCGCTAGAGTACTACAACGAAGAGGGTGCGTCTACGCCGCAGACAAACGCGGACGACACGCAGTCCGAGAACAGCCACTCGAACAACGTGGGGCACAAGGATTCCCTGGATCTAGAGGGCCGCCTGCTCGCCGGACGGTTCAAGTCCAAGAGCTCTGTGAAGAGAGACTCGGTGCTGGGCAAGGTCTACTCGAACGAGGTGGTGCAGTGTCTTGCCAGGAAGTTTGGCAGCTGTGCGTCTTTGGTTTTCAATGTGATCAATTACCCGATGCTCTTTTTCCTGTTCGTGGACGTTGCCATGGGGATCGCCGTGGGCAACCTGCTCGGTCAGGGAAGTCGTGTGTTCAACTTGTTGGCGCACTGGATCAAAGGTGCTGTGTTCATCTGTCTGGGACTGGTTTCGTTGGCCAGGTACTGCGGGTTTGGTAGGCGGAATGGCTGGGCGTGGAACAAGGTCATCATTACCAAGGACCAGTTTGCCCGCAAGAGTCCTTCTACGATGCGCAAATTGCTGACGCCAAAGGGTATGATTACCATGGAGGGTATCGAGTCCTTCCTAATTTTCTTTTACGGGTCTACGAACATTTTCTTGGAACATCTGGCAGGCGCCGGCGGTGCCTGGACCGCCAAGGATCTGCAGCACGTCTCGATTGCGTTCATGTACATTGGTTGCGGCCTGTGTGGTCTGCTCGCCGAGGTGAAACTGAACGACTGGAAATTCAACCACGCCTTGCAGCACTCGGATGACACCTCGGAGGAAGACGTTGTGGCCGGCTCTCCTGGGTACTCGCCAAATCCTTTCCCAACTTTCACCATTTTCTGGACTGGTATTCTGATGTCTCAGCATGCACAGGCTTCTGAGACGTCAACTACGATCCATGTTCAGTGGGGCTACTTACTTTCCTACGGTTCGTTTTTCCGTCTGATGACCTTTGCACTGCTGTTTTTGGTTCCAAACAAGAACTTCGAACCTTCCAAGCCATTCACCGAGCTGATCACGTCGTTCTGTCTGCTTTGCGGCGGACTCATCTTCATGGAGTCCACAGACCAGGTCGTCGAAGCGATGGAGTACCGCGGTTTCACACCAATGTTCAGCTTCAACATCAGTGTCGGGTTCATCACCCTGGTGATGGCGTGGGAAATGTCCCTGTTCCTCTGGAAAAACTGGCTACAAGATCGCTTAAAGAGGAACAACTGATGATTCACTCTGGAGACAACATCGAGTCTGAATAAAAAGATAATACTAAAAAAAAATTGCCGTCTTTCACCTTTCAACCCCCTTTTAATCCCTTTACTAATAGTCGTCTTTCATTGAAGAACAAAGCTTATTTATGTATCACTAATTAAAGTTTTATAGCCATGGAAACTTCGCAAATGTTCTGTATTTACCTTGGCTGTCTTTATAGATTTGTTGCCTCGAGATCGTTTTCAAGCATTGAAAGAAGGTATCTCTAAGAACATGTAAACAAACCATATAGTAGCCACGAGGCTCGTTTACCAGCGCATTAACCTTTAAAGATTGATAGCTCTGTCAGTTTCTCACCCATGTATACGATGATCCAGCTCGATTGCACCGAAACCAGACTATAAAGAACACCGCCGGTTGGAAGTGTCCTGGGCAATGAGTTCTCCCTAGGAACGCAATCATAATGGTCTCTACCACTGAAGCCCTGGTCTCTAAGCACCAAGAACTGTTCAAGAGAACCACTGAGCACCCACTCACTAAAGAGCTATGCCAGGGAACCCTATCAGACAGGACCCTCTACATCTACCTGGCCCAGGACCTTCTGTTCTTCCAATCCGGCATGAAGGGCATGTGCAACACGACCTCGATGGCCCCAGACACTAACAGTCTGATCACCTTGGCGAAGCAGATCGGTTTCTTTGCCAACGATGAAAACACCTACTTCCACGACTGTCTGCAGCTGCTCGAGCCCACAGTCAGCGATCAGGAGCGCGAGTTTTACCTGCACAACTACCTGCCCGAGGTCAAGGTCTACATGGACCTACTCGTCGAGAAGCGGACCAGACGCGACATCTACAAGTATCCGCAACTGATCACCTCTATGTGGATCGCCGAGCTCATCTACTGGAAGTGGGC
Organism: Torulaspora maleeae; assembly: GCA_003708055.3. Lineage (NCBI taxonomy): Eukaryota > Fungi > Ascomycota > Saccharomycetes > Saccharomycetales > Saccharomycetaceae > Torulaspora > Torulaspora maleeae. The sequence continues at coordinate 149,794 of PPNA03000008.1, read as the reverse complement.
CCACGACCTCCCCAAGAACCCGAACCTGCACTGGAAGCACCAGCGGTGGATCGACTTGCACGACGGCGAGCACTTCGAGACGTGGCTCGAGTTCCTCAGGAAGGAAACCGACAAGATGCCCATCGAGGAGGTCGAAGACATATTTGTGAAAGTGCTGCAACTAGAGTACGATTTTTTCCAGAGCTGCTATACAGCCTGAATAGCCACCTATATAGTAATCTCTTTTGACATCCAACGCCGCTCCCACCCGACATAACCTCCCTCTAGTCTCTCTTCTTCCAACAATTAATTGGCACTATGGCCGAGTGGTTAAGGCGAGAGACTCGAATGGATAATTCGGCTATCTCTTGGGCTCTGCCCGCGCTGGTTCAAATCCTGCTGGTGTCGGAATTAATATTTTTTTGCATCTTCTACAAAGAACAGCCAGTAAAACTGAAAAATTTTGGAGCCATCGACTCATCAGGGTTCTAACGGTCTCTGTAGCGTTTGACCGACTCCTGTAGCACGTACCATGGTGCGTATCAGAACCAAGAACAGCCGGCCTGCGCCGGAGGGCTTCGACAGAATCTCGCCCACGCTCCGGGCGTTCGAGCTGCAACTGCGGGACGCCGAGCACGCCCAGGGCTCCAAGATCGGCTCCAAGGCCAGCGAGACGCTGTGGCAAATCCTCCGCGTCCACCACGAGCGCTCGCGCTACGTGTACTCCCTGTACTACCGCAGGAAAGCCATCTCCCGCGACCTGTACCAATGGCTGCTGCGCGAGCGCTACGCAGACCGCCTGCTCATCGCCAAGTGGCGCAAGCAGGGCTACGAGAAGCTGTGCTGTCTGCGATGCATCCAAACCGCGGATTCCGCACGCGGCAGCTCCTGCATCTGCCGGGTGCCAAGAGCACAGCTCGAGCTCGACGCGCAAGAGACCGGCGGAGCCGTGCGTTTCCAGCAATGCGTGCACTGCGGGTGCCGTGGCTGCGCTAGCAGCGACTGATCGTCCGCTCGAGGCCTCGATGAGCCAGCCGGCGGTGGCCAGAGGGTGTCTGTGCTGGGTGGTGAAGAATGGGACGCGACGCGTCAGCATGCAAAACGCCAAAACGAGGCAAGTTTCGTGTCTCATCGGGCGTGCAAGAGTGAAGAAGCCCCTCGCAGGCCAGTGCAGGAGGTATATCTGTGGGTAGCTTGTGGCAGAGACGGTGGCAGTTGGTGGTTGGGCTTGTGTGCAAGAACAGGATGCGTGGAGAGACGAGACACGTTGCGGTCGGGGAGTTGGAGACCGGGTTCGCGAGGAAGAGGGCATGCGAGGGTGAGAAAGTGGTTGTAACGCCGCCTAGCTCGACGGTGCGGAAGGTCAGTGGTGCTGGCGGTGCTGGAGCAGTGCTGAAGGCGCCGCTGTCGCCAGATTTGTCGTCGCCGATCGCGTGCTCGAGGGCAAAGAAGCACAAGTCCGATGGTGGAGCGCGTTCGAGCGGGAATATGACGCTGGACGAGCTGTTGCAGTCGCTGAGGTGTCGGAGAGACGGCGGGGAGGTGGGCAAGAAACCGCCCTACTCGTACGCAACGCTGATCGGACTCGCGATCCTGCAGTCGCCCGAGGGGAAGCTCACGCTGTCGCAGATCTACAGCTGGATCTCGGGACACTTCCCGTACTATAGGCAGAAGGATGCCGGCTGGCAGAACTCCATAAGACACAATCTGTCGCTGAACGAGGCGTTCGTGAAGACCGAAAAGTCGTGCGACGGCAAGGGACACTTCTGGGAGGTCAAGTGGGGCTGCGAGATGAAGTTCTTCAAGGGCGAGACGTTGTCGTATGAGCAAGTGAGAGAGAAATTGCGGAATATCGATCGTTTTTTCCAGTTTGAAAGCTCAGATGAGCAGCCCGTAAGATCGAGGGAAGTTGCTTGCGGAGAGGACGATCAGTCGGATCTTGAGAGCGATGTGGGTAACCCGCTGTTGCAGATGAACTCTTCGCCGGTCGCCGCGCCCTCCCATGTTCGACTCGCCGTGGCAGACTTTGCTGAGGACGATTCTCCGCTGCCTGAAGCGCAAAAGAACAATTACAACACCTTGAGTCCGCCTTACTCATTGAAAAAGTTCCACACAACTCTGGGCCTACCGAGAGTGGTGGCAGACGACTCGACGAACATGTACGGCGGGATTGCTTCTACTTCGGCGCACCACGCGTTCATGTCATCGCAGAACTTCAAGAGGTACACCTGCTCGTTCAATTCGAGCTTCGAAGAAGCTTCACCACTGGCTGAAAACTATTCGAGCGACTCTCTGTTGGATCCCATCATCACAGAACGTCTGGCGGCTCCTGCGACTGCAGACGAACAATCGAAGGGGAAACAAACGGAATCGAACTTGCTGCGAACTCCGGGCACATCGCAGCAACATAACCTTCTCAGGACTCCGATCAGATTCATCACAACGCCGAAGGACGGGAACACCTCACTGAAGAAGTGGCAAACTCCATCCCATCTTTTCGAAGATCTATACTGCTCGCCAATGTTCAAATGCTTGGCCGCCACGCCGTCCAACCCAGCGACGGCGCATGGTGGCACCGCGACAGAAGTGTACTCGCCCAAGAAGCTATCAGAGTATGATGCCGCTCCGAGTCTCAGTAGGACCAAACTATCGGCAGGGGGACTGTTCGGGGTAGACCTCTATTCGCTGTGGAAAAGAGTCACCGAGAATCCGAGCGGCTCCACCACTGACTGCAGTGGACAGCTGGGTATGGCATCAAACAGGAACACGGCAGCTTCTGAGGAGGACAATGAAGCTCAGGCCAGGGAAAAGAAGGAATAGATTTCAAGCGATCGGGGTAAAAGTGTAATGGGTAGATTAAAATAATATCAGTAAAGTTGTATCAATTAGTTTAAAAAAGAAGCTCAAGAGAGCCGAATCTTGATTAGACGATCTATACTTGGCGTTCAGTAATCAATGCACTGGGTAGATCAAGCATTGGACATCGTATGTTTTGTATCAAGCTCGAAGTCTTCTCGCGCTTAAATAGTAAGATGTCTTATGGTGTCTTGACGACCAGAACAGTGACATTCAAAGCGAACAGTAGGACTTGAAAAGAAGCCTGGGATCTGCTAGAACGGATAAGAGCGGTCAGATTCTTTTAAGAGGGTTTTCAAAGCACATGAATCAGCATATAACGGATGCTAGCGACTTTGCTCACTCAGCCGTCCCGCAACTAGCTCAGCTGGATAAGCTCCTAAGATGCCATATTTGCAAGGATTTCTTGCGGGTTCCAGTCCTCACACCGTGTGGCCATACATTCTGCTCACTCTGCATACGCCAATACCTACGTCAGGACACCAAGTGTCCGTTGTGCCTGAATGAACTGCGGGAGTCCAACCTGCGAAGTGAATTCCTGGTGAATGAAGTCGTTGAGGTTTATAAGACTTCGAGAAAGGATCTGTTAGATGCTTTAACAAATAATTCGAGAGGTGGGAGCCCGTTAATTGAGCTAGGATCACAGAGTGATGGTGATGATGACGTGCAAATCGTGGGGACTAGGGAAAAGCCAGGGCCAAATGCTATAAACTCAGCATCACATAGAGTATCGAAACCCTCTGCAAGAATACAGTCTCTGCTTAAAAACCAACCTGGGACGACTACTAAAGTTGAACAGAAAATGGCCCAATGTCCTATCTGTGAGCAATTCTACCCCATTGAGGCCTTAGAGAGAACTCACTTGGATGAGTGCCTGACACTTCAATCTCTGGGAGGCAAGCCAAAGTCGGCAGGCAAGGTAACTAAAATTATTGGTCAAGACTCGCCTTCACCAGTACCGCAAAAGCCTGACACTTTCAAGCCAATACCGCATCGTCGCCGTGAAGATGAGAAGCCCGATCTGCATGTTGATAAATATCTAAACTCCTCGTCAATGGTTGATCGACAAAGGCTGCCTAAAATTAGTTTTACTTCTATGAGCGTGTCCCAAATCAAACAAAAACTGGCTTCATTGGGGTTACCAGTCAATGGCTCTAGACATAATTTGATTGCTCGGTATGATCACTACGAGATGTTATGGAATAGCAACTTCTGTGATGCTATCGAGCCTGTCGATGAAAACGAGCTCAAGAGACAGTTGGTGAGCTGGGAGGCCTCTCGCAATAGCGTTAATGTCCCTGACTCTGGAAACAGTATATCGTTCATGATGAAACGTGCGAAAGGTAGTGGAGCTTACCAAAAGCTCTTGTCTGACTTTAAGAGTGATAAATTTGACAGAAAGTCGTGGATCTCACTGTTCCACCGGGAGTTCAAGGAATTGATAAAAGAAGCAAGAAGTAAAATGATCAAAAAAGCGTCAGAACAGTCATCGATAACAAACATCAAAGAGCCGCTCCAAAATGGCGCATAGCATCGATGCCGTCTTGGTTTACATAATGATTGCAAAGTATAAAATAGACGAACATTATTTATTCACAAGACCTCAAGCCCTTCTCGAGAGGCGAGTTGAGTAGATGTTATGATGTACCCCGATTTCAAGACTCTTATGAGACTTGACTTGATCAGAGTTCGTCGTAAACCACAGCGCTTTGGGATGGAGAAAAAGGTTCGGGTTCGTCACCTAAGGAAGTCTCATCTTCATCGAGTTCGACGTTTTTGCTCGCCTGAACACTTTCGATTGGTTTAGATGGCACACTGGTTGTCTGGGAAGATGTTACCGTATTTGTAGCTTCCTCGGTATCAAGCGCTGAAGATGACTCCGCACTCCCGACTGACTCACTAGCAGTCGCAGTTAATGATTCCACAAAAATACTTTCTTCACTTCCAGCCATTTTTGGAACTGTTGTAGCACTAACAGGTTCAGTTCCACTCGTTACCGACGTTTCTGAAATTTCAATGTTGGATTCGACACTTGCCACTACTGCATCGACAGACTCTCCCTGCACAACATTATCAAACATAACTGACGCGCCAGTTTTGGCGAGCTCATAATCGCTCTCAGATGATGACCCAACACCGTCAAAAATACTATGGCTCTCTGCTGATGGCTCAACTGCGGTTACAGTCTGTGGCGATTGGATTGTCCCTTCAAGATCCTTTTGCGATGTTGAACTTTGGCCGCTTCTTTGAATGGTAAGAGATTCGCTTTTGATACCGGTTGACTCAACACTCGCTGATGAACTCTTTGTGGGCACCTCAACATGAACCTCAATTTCATTTTTGTAATTGGCCGCCACTACTCCATCACCTGTGGCTCCATGATTGGGTCTGCTACTTGAATGTTCAATTTCCTTTCCAGTTTCTAAAGACACTTCTTCCGACGGAATGATAACATCGTTATCTGTAGTCTCTCGAGCTGAAATCAACGTGTCAGTTGGAGTCGTTATTTCTCGATCAGCGCTCGGAACCTCTGCCGGTTCTGGAGTTTTCTCCTCTAGAGAATCGAAGTCAATCTCAGCGCCTGATGGATTCAAGGCATCTTGAATGAGATCGTCCTCTTCTTTGGTCTCTATTAGCCCGTTTGTCTCCACTGGAGCATGTGATGAGGGGAGAGACGTCCTGGTAGTTAGAGGCATCTCAGGATGGGAGGTACTTTTCTTGGATTGAGTTTGCAAATTTGATTCTGGAGTTACCTGAGCTGTTGAAGAGCGAGACTCCGGGGAAGTTTCTAGTTTAGAAGCCTCTGATTCATCATGAGACTCTACTTTTGATTCCACTTTCAAACTTTCGACAACTTCTTCCTTTTGAGCTAGACTAGCGTCATGAACAACCTTGGAGTTCGTGCTTTCTGGAGAACCCACATCCTTTGTTACTTGGATAGCTTGATTCTTATCTTCTGAAGCCGATACAGATGTGTAGATTGGCTCCTGAGACCCTTCAATCTCATTGGACAGCTCTTCAACTGCGTCTTGGTAAACTGACCCCTTAGTCGATGGTTGTTTCGCAGAGGCAGATATCTCTTCGACACTGCCAGACATGACAGACGAAATGCCAACCTCTGTACGCCTTTCTACTGAACTCTCACTCCTCAAAGCGCCGGAAGCAAAGGCTGATGTAGTAGCTTCTCCATTTGGCACAGAGTGGTGATTATCCGAACTGAAATCTCCTGTAACACTGTAAGAAATATCTTCCTTTCCGGTACTCTGCGTTCCAGGGGCAATCTTCGATACCTGACTCACGACAGATGAAGTCTGTTCGCTTTGATGAGTCGACACACTCACGGGTAGCGAAGTGGAAGAGACCCTTGTTTCATCAATACGAGTAGAGGTAGAACTACCTGTCACCAAGGAGTCGCTCAACCAAACATTATCATTGGAGGAACTGGTCGTGTGAGTAACTTGTGTGTTATGACTGCTGAATGCAGATGTTATACCGAGATCGCCGACTGTATCAAATGGTCTTGTGGTCGTAAACTCACTTACTATGTCTCCCACCAAGGTAGTTTGCTTTAAGATGTCAATTCCAGCATCTGGACCATTGCGCCTAGCAAGGTATTGTTGTTTGAGGAATGTGTAGCATCTCTCATGCAGGTTGTATTTGTAAGAGAGCTGTCCCAGATAGGCTATAACAACGATCAGAACGAAGTTGACGATCAAATTCCAGATCTTGCTGACAAGTGAAGTGGATAATGCAAACTTCTCGGGCACTTTAATCACGTTGATAGTGTTTGCAGCGGACACACTAGCGATCAACTTAGAGTCTGGTGAAAAGGCCACCCTAGTGATTGCAAAACTGTGAACTTGCTTGAACATCCGGCCTAGCGAAAAATCCTTGAGCTTGACCAGGGCCATTGAATTATCGTTTCCTGCCAACACAGCCAGTTGGTTCTTGGGATCGACATCCATCGAAGTTAGACCTTTGAACTTCTTGGTCACCATCTTCGTCTTCAAAACAGTTGCACTACCACTTTTCAGACTTATCTTGATCAAAACCACACCATTCCCCTTCTGCAAAGAAGCTGCAATCAGAACAACATCGTCCGTCAGGAATCTCACCTTCGATAAAATGTAGTTCTTGTCAAAATCATTCTTCCTGATGATGAACCTACCGGTGACGATGGAGATAATCTCCAGGGTGGATGCGGTGATATAGCCGATCACCTTCCCGTCTGGTGCGAAATGCATATCCTTCACATCATGGCCCGTTTCGATCTCGTACTTCTCTTCAAGAGTTCTAGGGTCTATAATCCGAATCACTGTAGGAACCTTGGAAGACGCAATGGCTCCCACGCTGCCATCGCGGGACATGTAGATCAACTTGGTGTAATCCTCTGGCGAAACCGAGCCATCGAAATCGATGCTGGCAACGAACTTCAGATGATCATTCTCATACACAAATTTACGCAAATTCTGATTCCCACCACCGCTCTTGATCTTTTCGCTGTTCTCGTTGCAGCCCATCAGGATCAGATTGTTTGCAGCATCGAGAGTTGTAGGTGAATCATCGTTCGGATCCAAAGTGATCTCTCTGAACCTCTTGATAACCTTTTTCTTGTCGAAATCAACCCTCAATACAGTCAGCTTGTTTGGTATACCATTGTTCCCTTCACCGCCACCTCCGGCTACCAACAACATGGAGTCACTGAGGAACTTCGACCCATAGACGGGATAGCCGACGTTATATGTCGATGATGCAAACTTCATGATTCAAATCACAAGCCTACCGAGCAATTGCCCACCAGCAGATCTCTTCTAGGTTGAGTTGACTATTGCGTACCTTAAAGTTGTAGGATCTCGTCCAAAAAATTCCACCTATATAGAGAATGCTTGAACTTCCTGCCCACACTACAAAACAAAGAACACTTTTAAGGACTCTAGAGCTGCTTGGAATTGGTAGAGACCAGTATATGATGACAAAAACGAAAGAACCAGTGGCTTTCGAGGAGTTCTCGAAGCGTGAGAAACGAACTCGGAAAGTGCTATCGGTGCAGTCCCATGTGGTGCATGGCTACGTGGGGAACAAGGCTGCTACCTTCCCATTGCAGTACAGAGGCTGGGATGTAGATGCCCTGAACACGGTACAGTTTTCCAACCATCCCGGCTACGGCCGATTCACCGGGTTCCAGTCGAACCCGAGTGAGATCTACAAGATAATGCAAGAGGGACTTCTGGATGGTCTGCACATCGAGTACGATGCCGTGTTGACGGGATACTTGCCGAGTGTCGAAGCTTTGACGATCACTGGACGCACGGTTGGAGCTCTGTGCCAAAAAGAGAAGCGTATCAAGTGGATCCTGGACCCTGTGCTGGGTGACAACGGCAGGCTGTACGTGGCAGAGGAAAACGTACCTGCGTATAAGCAGATTCTGCGGGAGAATGACATTTACGTGGTCACGCCAAACCAGTTCGAGATGGAAACCCTGTCTGGGATGAAGATTGACTCATTGGAGTCACTTCGACTCAGTTTCGAACGGTTCCATGAAGAATACCCAAGGGTCGAGAAAATCGTGGTGACAAGTCTCGAGTTTCCCTCGGAGCAGGAAAGCGGGCAGAAATATATCTATTCTGCGTGTTTCGACACGCATCCCACCTCCGGCACGATGAACTACTTCAAAGTCGACAAACTAGACGCACAGTTCAGTGGGAGCGGTGATCTTTTCAACGCACTGTTGCTTGATCTCATGGTCCCAGCTCACAACGACGACGCCGCTGGACTGCCCGTGGTGCTGTGGAAGGTCTTGTTGCTGGTCGACAAGATTCTGCGGCGCACACTAGAGCTATCAATAATGGAGGACAACCGCACTCAGCAGTCCAGGATCATCAAAGATCTAAAGTTGATCCAATGTGCAGAATTGCTTCATCCAGAGCGCAGCATTGAGCTCGCCCAAGCCGCAACGAGAATCACTGGAAGCACACTCAATTGATAGACAGTGCGACCCGTTCCAGATCGACTAATACATGTAATTTGTAGTATTGCCAACATATACTGTTTTTAAGCCTAGCACCTGATCAAGCGCATAGTCAAAGCGAAGCTTATCAATCTAGTAGCTACGAGATCTTCAAGAAAGCAGGTTTAATCTGTCAGTCTTGATCGGTTTGGAAGATCTGAGAGACAGCTAGACTGTGTAAAACAGTGATCTAGGTGTTCGATCTGAGTTTTGTATTCAGGAGCGACATGGAGAAGGGTGCTTCTCATGAACGCAAGCATTTAAGAGTCCTGATAAGCATCTTTCTGATCTTATTAACGGGTGGTATATGCTTATGGACTCTCATAGATGGTACGACTAGACTGACTCGAATATTGGGTGACGATGAGAGTTTCAGGAGCAAGCAGAATGTAGGGAAAGGGTCGAGTTCAAGGTTCAAGCTGAAGCAATTGTATAGACATGGAGTGGGAAGCAAGCATGAGTGGCTTCAAAAGTTAGACGTTGATGCAACATTTGTAGAGCAGGCAGGCCTTCTCTACAAGCATCAGATGAGAGTCAACGAAAGAACAGACGATGAGCCCTTATGGACCGCAGATCAACGCTTCTCCACAGATAACCCCTTTGCACACGAGTTCGAGATCAAGAGTGATTTAATTCCAATGAAGAGGATGTCTGACCGTAGTCCCGAGTTTCTAGAGGGTTACTTAGATTTGGCCACGGACTCTCCATCTATGGCTGCGAAAGTTACTGTCGATTGGGTTGACGACGACGTTTTGGCTCCCAACGTCACTGACAAGGAGACGATAATATCGCTAGCGTTGATGTCGTCAAACGCTTACGTCAAGATACCGCATACTGGTGATTGGAGAAATATCTCTTCACCTTGGAACAAATCAGAGTCTGATGGGTTTGGTTGGGACGACGATGGACTACGAGGCCATGTGTTCGTGGATGATGAAAATGATATTGTCATCTTGTCTTTCAAAGGAACTAGTGCTCAAGGTTTACCAGGATCTGGGGTCGATGAAACTACAGCCAATGATAAGATCAACGATAACTTGTTGTTTTCATGTTGCTGCGCCAGAGTAAGCTATCTATGGACTACTGTCTGTGATTGCTATACCAAGTCCTACACCTGTGATGAGTCCTGTTTGGAGAAAGAACTGAGGAAGAAGGACTACTACCATGCAGCAACAATGGATATCTACAAGCAAGTGCACCAGGAGTATCCAAATGCCACTGTGTGGACAACTGGACACTCGCTAGGTGGCGCTTTGGCAGCACTGCTAGGACGCACGTATGGCTTACCAGCAGTTGCGTTTGAGGCCCCCGGTGAGTTGCTGGCCGCAAAAAGGTTGCATCTACCATTCCCACCGGGCCTACCTAGTCATCTAGAGGGTGTTTGGCATATCGGTCACACCGCAGACCCAATATTCATGGGGACCTGCAACGGTGCTAGCTCCAGTTGCTCGATTGCCGGGTACGCCATGGAGACGTCCTGCCATAGTGGTCGAGTATGCGTCTATGATGCCGTGAACGACAAAGGGTGGCATGTGAACATGCTCAACCATCGTATCCACACCGTAATAGATGGTATCCTGAGCGAGTACGATGAAGTGGCCCAATGTGTAACACCAGAACCCTGTGTTGACTGTTACAACTGGAAATATACTCCTGGGAAAGGAGCAAAACCAAGCACCTCAAGCACTACCAAGACGGCCTCGACTTCCAGCGTAACAAAGACCACTACTTACACCAGCACGCCCACTTCCTCGTGCCTGGAGCGCAACTGGTTCGGTATCTGCACGAAATACGGTTAGGCTGCCCTTCATATTTCGCATCAGTCCACCAATACAGGACGTGAAGAGGAGTCTGAAACCTCCTGTAGACTGCCCGATAGAATCGACTCCCGCAGTCAAACTTACAGTCCAGGCATCTGAGATAATTCATTTTGTACAAGGATTTCTAGGTATATATACCAATGTTCTTACCACGGCGTAATCTCAATTGCACGAAGAGACGGTCTTCGAGAGTCCTGGAAACGGGAAATCTAATTAGCACTACACGATAGAATCATTTTCACGGAAGATTGACCGAGCAGAGCCTCCAATTGGTGTTCTACCCGATTCGGTGTATTATTCTTGTCAAGCGATTCGCTGCAGAAGGGTTCTTCTTATTCGCGTTCACAAATTAACACTAACGCGACTGAACAACACTTCACAAAGAGATATTCTGAGCTATTTGAAGTCTTGAAACGTCGCAATGCTGTTTTCGATGTTGTACAGGTCCAGTTTACTATTTCTCTTGGGCTGCCTCTCGGTTTTGGTGAAGGCTGCACCTGGAGCTGTCGGTACTGGGAAGAAAGCCTCTTGGAAGGACATGGACTTCAGCCAAGTCTATCCTCCCAACCCGCCTGTTACTCACAGAGTACTGATGACTATCGAGTACTATGATGCCAAGACGGAAGAGGAGAAAGAACATGAAATTACTATTGAGCTGTATGGAACCGTTACACCTAGAACTGTGAACAACTTTGTAGCTCTCTCACACGGAGTCAAGTTCAAGTTTGAAAATACTGCAAACCCTGACGAAGTTCACCCATATACTTTCAAGAACAGTAATCTTCACAAGATAATAGCTAACAAATTGATTCAAGGTGGTGATGTGTTTGAGAATTCTGCACCCATATCGATCTATGGACCTTACTGGGCTGACGAAAACTTTGATTTGAAGCACGATAGACCTGGTAGACTGTCTATGGCCAACAGTGGACCCAACACTCAAGGTTCTGAGTTTTTCATTGTGACTCAATTGGACGGTGCAAGTGAATTCGACTCAAAGAACGTCGTCTTTGGTCAAGTTGTTGCAGGTCTAGAAGGTCTAGTGAACGACATCCAGTATGTCGAGACTGATGCTCAAGGTAAGCCCGTGCATGACGTGAGACTCAAGTACATCCTGGTTGACCAATTGATGTTGAGTAACACAGAGCAGTTGCACGCCGATTACTTGGCCAGATTAGAAGAGTTCCAAAAGGGTGACCTTTCGAAGGGCGTTACCATGGGCGCTACAATGGCTACTGGGGCCAAGGAGGAGAAAGCCATGGATGAATTGAAATTCAACGATCTACACCACCCCTTGTTCAAAGTTCTTCTAGGAATGGGTTTACTCTTTGTTGTGTATACCTTGACCAAATTCAGGAAGAGAATATTTTCCAAGTCTTCAAACATTGTCTCCTTGAGACGTGAATAAATATCCTATATATACTTTTGGTAGATTTGTATTTATGCAAAGGATGTCGAGACCATCCAAACTATGTCTAAAGCTTTGCGTTATGCAAGAACTTTTCTCAACAAGCTTTCAATCTTATCTTCATCAAGGAATTTGCCGATCAGCACCAGTTTGGAGCCAGTCATGTCTGGAAAAACTGTCCCCGGCAAAACCTCGTAAGTGTCTCGCACCCCCTGTATCACCTTGGCCTCTGCAGACTCTTGCTCTCCAATCAAGACAAGAGCCTTGGTTCGCTGAATCTCCCAGTCTGGTTTCGTACCCAGTGAATCTTGGCTGTCATCCTGCGAGACACCAAACGACTTCCACAACAGAATCTGCAAGAACTCTTTCTGGAATTTTCTGAACTCCTGCTCATCCTTCAGGCGCCTAAAGTTGACTGTGACCGTGGTCATCCTAGGATCGTGTACAGCTTTTCTTCCTTGGATCACATTAGAGCCCACAAGGCCTGTAGCATCAAAAGCATGAAGGTCCAGTATTTTGTCCAAGTCTAAGTCGCCAAACCTGCAGTAGAAAAGCGGTGCTTCTGCATTAATGCGTCGTACTCGATCTTCCAGCTCAGCGATCCGGTCAGAGTTCCCCTCAACTTTATCGTACTTATTTAGAATTAGTCGATCGGCCATCGCAATTTGGTAGTGAGCTATGGTTAAGTTATCCTCGACAAGGACTTCATTACCGAGCCACTTCGGGTCAGGCTTGTCGTCCAGGCACTGTGCAATGTGTTCACAATCCAGCACGGTAATGATGCCATCGATATAGACACTGCTGTTGAGTCCCTCGTCCTGCCAAAACATCTTGGCTATCGGTGCTGGATCAGCAATGCCTGAAGTCTCAAGTAAAATGTAATCGATCTTGCCCGGTGACCGCTCAATCATGTTCTCGATGGCTTTCACGCCAACGTTCTGGAGCGAGCAGCACAGACAACCATTGCCGAGATCCAGCCATTCCTCATATGATGCACTACCGTTTCTGATTGTCATTGCCTTTTCAATTTCGCTGGACTGACCAAACTCATTGAGTATAACGGCAATTTTCCTATCGCTGCCCTTCAAGGCTATCATTTCCAACAGAGTAGACTTGCCCGAACCCAGATAACCGGTGATTATCGTAACAGGGATCTTGTGTTTCCTCCCAAGAGTCTCAGACTCCTGTTGGAGATTCGACCTGCTCACTTTGTCCTCACTGACAATGTTCACTCCGCCATCGGTCCCAACATGGCTCAAAAGCTCCTCCAAATTCTCTTCTTGGCCTGTCAATAATGGTGGGAGCTCACCATCTTCCTCCTCGTTGAATCTCAGGTCCTTCAACGCCGACATTGGGTCTTTATACTGTGGATCGGTTCGTAATGCCAAGCTCATCGCCATAATTTTCCACTCGGATAACTAAATCACTCGAAATACCGTAGTCATAACCACTTGGAACCTATATAAATGAGCCATTAAAGCCCTTGAAGACGAATCGAGCTGCCTAATAGGCTTTTTTGACCAGATACCAACAGTAAAATGCTGTGGTCGTACTTTGATTCGGCGCTGCTGGTGGTTGTCTCATCATACTTGTTCAAGGCACCCTTTACCAAGGTCGAAGAGAGTTTCTCAATCCAGGCGATCCATGACATTGTAAACTACGGTGTGTTCAATTTGGACCGTTACGACCACTTCCAGTTCCCTGGAGCGGTCCCACGGTCGTTTGTTGGTCCGTTGATCATCGCTGCGCTGACCAAGATAGTCACCGTGATCTCATCGTTTCTTCCAGGAGCACCAAATGGACCAAGCCAACTGCAAGTTCAAGCTATTGCCAGATGCATGATAGGATTGACCAATGCTCTGTCATTGATATACTTGAAGAACAGCGCTCAGGTGTTATTTGACCTGGCGGCGAAGAAACGTGAGGAAGACGAAGTAAAGCGGAGAGAGGAGGCCCGCTCTGTCAAAGTGAGGGCATCTGAGGCCAACTTGTCCACTGTTGGAACCTGGTTCTTGGTTTTTGTCATGACAGGCTTCCACTTGATGTACTATGCTTCAAGACCATTACCCAATTTTGTTCTCACACTTCCTCTCACCAACCTCGCCATTGCATGGGTACTGCAGTCAAGATACGAATGGGCAATCTTCCTATGTGCGTTTACGGCTGCTATATTCAGATTGGAAGTGGCAGCTCTAGGCAGTGGAATCGCTCTACTTGCCGTCGCCTACAGAAAAGTGTCTTTGTTGAAAGCGATGAAGTTTGGGCTCATGGGACTCGTGATGGGTATGGGAGTTAGTCTGACCGTTGATTCGTATTTTTGGCAAGTGTGGTGTGTTCCAGAGGTCGACGCCTTCATCTTCAACGTCTTGAAGGGCAACGCTTCAAAATGGGGTGCTGAGCCGCTATTTGCTTACTTCACTCACTACTTAAGGGTGCTATTCATACCTCCAACAATTCTGCTATTGAATTTGCTTGGCTTTAAGATGGCTCCAACAGAATTGAAGATCGTCAGCTTGAGTGCGTACTTCCACATCTTGGTGATGTCTTTGCAACCACACAAAGAGTGGAGATTCATCGTCTACGCATTGCCTCCTATCATCCTTCTAGGTAGCACTTCAGCTGCCTATGTATGGGAAAACATTCAAATTAACAGTGTGAGAAATTTGCTATTCGTAACTCTGTTACCTCTGTCGTCAATTCTTTCTCTGGGCTTTTCATTAGGATTCCTGTACGTGTCAAGCCTGAACTATCCCGGAGGCGAAGCCATGGCCAAGTTCAATGATATGATTGTAGCTAATAACATTAGCAACAGTACAGTCCATTTGAGTGTCCCTGTTTGTATGACCGGCGCTACGTTGTTTGGTGAATTAGACCACAGTCTCTACGGTATTCGGTACGACAAGACTGAAAATGCCACACAGTTAGAAAAGCTGTGGCCTACGTTCGACTACCTGATCACTACCGAGCCTCAGTCCAGTCTTCTTCCATTTTCTGATTCACCTTCAGATACATGGGATATGGTTCAAAGCAGTAAGATCTTCGCTGGGATCAATAGCAGTGTTATCAACCAGATCTGGTCTGAAGAGAAGAACATGATTGGTGTTCTCAAGGATTCATTGACCAAGCCAAATAGCATGCTGGACCAGCTTTTACATCTTTTTGACGATCTAATTATGCGCGAGCCTGTCTTCTTCACCTATAAGAGAATTAAGGACGAGCCAAATCACCCAGATCAACAACAATAGATTACTTATAAATTTATTTACAGACGCTAAGTAGTCTAGGATTGCATAACTGTCTCATGCCAACATCACTCCTTTAGAACTTTTTTTGCAAGACCTCTTTAACAGCCAGAGCTTTATCGCCCTTGATGACTATCTTCTTAGACTGCATAATCACTTTCCATGATTCCTTAGGAATCTGCGGAAGCTCGGCTTGCAGCTCGTTCCTCAGCTGTATTATATCACCACTTATCTTCCTTATTTCTGTCACCACTTTGTTACCTCCCGCCCTGAAGTCGGTATAGACCGGTAGATTCCCCAAGGCACTCCTTGCAACGAAGTACTTGCCCTTACCAAAGACTCCGCTACCCAGTAAATCCTCCTCTCTGACATCCTGGAGGCGTGGGAAGACGCTGAAGCTACTCTCAGCTGCCACATCAACGGTAGACTGCAATCTGGCGAAACTCCTCGAAAACGAACCAGGGAAAAAACGACATGATCTGCCACACGTTCTGAGCATTTTAGTTGATATTACAAGTCGATTGAACCACCTCAGGCAGCTATAAATGCCAATCTCGACCTAGTCAATTTGATGAAATATCTAAACTATGGAAAAATTTGGCATAGATCGAAATAAAATACCAAAGACCACGTGACCCAAGCTTTAGGACTAATACGAATGCTATTCTACAGATAATTTGATGGTCCTACAGTTTCTATCAATGTGTCCATAGTCTAACGAGTTTGTCCTTTCCACCACTACAAACGCGCTTTCCATCGACACTCCAATCGACCGTGTAGACCTCGTCCTTGTGACCTGGCAAGTCGACAGAGAGCTTTCTTGTTCTGACGTCCCAGACCTTTAGGGTGGTGTCCTTCGAGCATGATACCAGCAGTCTGCAGTCCGAGGACCATGCCACTTGGTAGACGCTTGCGACGTGGCCTCTAAAGGTGGAGATAAAGTCACCGTTTCTACCGTCCCACAGCTTTATAGAATTGTCGAAGGATGCGGAAACGATAAATCTACCGTCAGGACTGAAGGCGACGTGGTTGACCAGTTTTTGATGGCCCGTAAGCCTAGCTAGAGGCTTGCCCGACTTGGTTGGATCCCATAGGAACATTGTGAAATCGTCACTAGCGGTGACAATCAATTCCTGGGCCTTTCCGTTCTTGTTGGCAATCTTGACGTAGTTGTCCAACGCTTTCTTTCTGGCAACCGCTTCATTCTCAGGCTTGGCGCCTGTGTGGTCAAATGGTCCGACTCTCAGGGCATATTCTGTCGAGAGAGACAGATGATTGACCCAATGGGCGTGCGATTTGAGAATATTGATACACTTTCCACCAACGTTCATGTCCCAAACTCTGACAGTCTTGTCGTGCGATCCTGAGTAGAGTAGACCTTCACCTCCCCACTTGATGCAGGAGACCGAGTTAGTGTGACCACTCAGGGTGTAGACACATACTCTTCTTACAGTATCCCATATTCTGATGGTCCCGTCCTTTGACGCACTGGCAAGTCTTGGTTTCTCACCAGGCTTCACAAGGTGGTATGGTTCCCACACCAACGACGTAATCCATTTCTGGTGTCCACGTAAAGCATCACCGACCGGCTGGCCCGCTTTTGGCTCCCATAACCTGACAGTGCTGTCCATGGACCCGGTAGCGATGGTCTCACCGTCAGGAGACCATGCCACGCAAAGAACCCAGTTGCTGTGGCCCTTCAACGTCGCCAGCGGAGTCTGAGTATCGCAGTCCCATATACGAGCCGTGTTATCGCCAGCGCCGGTTACCATTCTGGAACTAGTGTGTGGAGCGAATTGTGAGCACAGAATAGTAGCTCCATGGCCTGCAATTGCTGATGAGCTTCTGGTGATTGGCTTGACCTTGAAAACGGCCTTAGGTGTATATATCAGCGTTATCTGATCTTCAGTAGTATTATAACCTGGTTTCAGCAGCGATGAATATATGTTATCAGTGATATCAATCGTTCGTTGTGGATCACTCTTCCTCTTACCAGGGACCGTACAGCTAAAGGTGTAAGGAACAGGGTCATCAGACGTACCATTCAGTTGATTCAATAGTTCTTCCAACTGCTTCTCGGAAATACCACCCGGAACTCTCAGCGCTCCGCCAACAGTCTCACCTGTATCCAGGGCTTCAAACTTTATAGACACATTCGGCAGATCTGTTGGGATGATGTCTACTTCCCGAGGCTCTTTGGCTTCTTTCTTCTGCTTTTTCGTTGGAGGTGGTAGTAAAGTGGCCATTGTCGGTTCCTAGGCGTCCAAGAGGAACTGAAGGTGCTTATTTATCGAGATTTTCTGCCAATCTTTCAGCTCATCGCTTGATTATTTCTTTACATTTTCAAAATTTTTCAGCTGGCCTTCCGTAAGAGGAGCTAAAAGGCGATGAGCAGCGAGAGTTTGCTCAAGTTTTCGGTATATTACAGTGGTTTGATCTTCTTACATGGTCCTATAACGGCTAATTAACGCTTGCAACCCGTACCGTGGAGTGATGGCCTTACTGAGTTGTAGTGGGGGTGACGCCCTCCTGAGCGGGCGCTTGGTCGTTGGCTCCAAAGGCGAGATCTCTAATTTGCACGATCCATGGATCCATCAAAAGTTCAACAGCACTGGCTCTCTTTGTAGGACTTTGCTGCAGACAGCGACGCAGGAACTTGCTTCCAGCAGCGGAAACCTCGTCCTTATACGGCAATTGCGGCGTATGGCCGGCTGCGACATGGTACATGATGGCCCACTCATTGTCGAGCTTAGCCCAGGGACGTCTACCTGTGATCATTTCGAGCACAACACAGCCGAGTGACCAAACATCATCGGCGCCGAATCTACCCTTGTTGGGCGAGCCCGTGATAGACTCGGGAGCCATGTACATTGGTGTACCCATCATGTCCTGGAGTGCTAGGCCGCCTTCTTGATCTGTTGTGTTCTCCTTTTCCACAGAGCTACTGTCGCTACCAGTTGTCCTGCTCATACTTCTAGTCTCTGTACCATTCTTGGCAATCTTCCTTGCGGCACCGAAGTCAACGTACTTGATAATACCGTTGAAATCCAGCAGGATGTTTTCAGGTTTGATGTCCCGATGCACAACACCAGATTGATGCAGGTAAGCCAAACCTTCGAGCAACTCTAAAGTGTAGACTTGCGTCACCATCTCATCTTCGATACGACCATGTTCCAGTAGACTTGCCATGGAACCTCCCTCACAGTACTCCATGAATATATTAACCTTGTCTCTATGGACTTCGACACCATAGTACTGGACAATGTTGGGGTGGTTCAACATCTCCAGCACAGACATCTCCTCCTTGATGGAAGGAAAGAATTTCTTCATGGTGTTTGTGTCTTGTATCTTGATCTCCTTCACCGCTAGGATCTCACCATTGTCCAAATTAACGGCTGAGTACACAGTGCCAAAGGTACCACCGCCAATAAAGTTCCTCTTTTGCCATCTCATGGAAACATTTGAGATAGAGGACGCCAACGACAATAAATACTTATTTTCCGTGTCTGTGTCATCCAACACCTTACCAATCTGCCGCGGGTTACGCTTCGTGCTCTTTTCCAGTTCCTTGATGGCTTGTACGCGGAGTTCAGAGTTTATTTGAAGCAATGCATTATCATCCATATCATCTTCGATGGCAAAGGTCGGCCTGGCTTGTTGTACCGATTTCTCGGCTTCGCCAGATCTTGCGCCCATGACATCAAAATGAGATATCAATAGCGACATACAAGCAGAAATCTTCTGCTTCAATGTCTGGAACTGTCCCTCGTCTAAACCCAGAACATTCCACCCGCTGGTCATTTGCATTGCAAATTCCATTGCAGGAACACACCACCTAAAAGTCTTTTGGTCTGTTGGGTCACAATCAGTAACAAGAAATGAAATCCACCCCATACTGAGTTTGATCATCAGGAGAATTATAAGAGACTTTTTCTCATAAGTAGTGACGTTCGTTCGAAGAAAGTTTCGTCCAAAATCTCTGGCAAAGAGGAAAACACTGTTGAGCACTTCGTTTCCTGGACAACTCTTTTGGAAAGTACTGACAATTTTTCTGTAATTACTCAAGACACTGTAAGTGAACCTGAAGTAAGCCTTGTTGATCCGTTGAAGTTCATTTTCGACTTGTTCGTTGGAACAGCGTCTTTCAATGAAGGTCACGGCATCTGACACAATTTGTTGGAATCTGTCGTTTTGATATTCTAGTGCATAACCAGAGCCCTGTATCATAAGGACCAAGGTATTTGGGACGACCTTTTGATTGAACTCTTCGGCCTTGATGACCTTGTCGTCGGACAGATTATACATTTCACCCTCCCAAAGCATGGGCCTCCCAGGACACAGAACCAAGACGTACCCTAACGAATGTAATTTCACTTCCAGATCCAACAACTCTTTCTCTGTATCCCTATAATTGTCAAATAGACTATCCACTTGCATTTTTGACCTCCTAAAACCGCTTTCGTGGTTCACAGAATCGTCACTTTGGATGTGATAGTAGCACACACCATCAGAGTCAATTTCTTGAACGATCATCGTGTTTGGATCCCAGCCTTTCTCCACAGCGTTGTAAAGTGACAAACTATTTTTGATTTCGAGCTTAGGGATCATGTCACAACCGATCTCAGCATTGTACAGAATCTTCAAAATGTCCTCGTCTGAGCATCCCAGAAGCTCTGCACTACCAATCAAGTAGATACCTTGCTGTTCTAACTCTCCACCTGTAAAGATCAAAAAATGTCCCGTATCTTTTAGTCTCTGCAGTAACGCTTTGTGATCCTGTATGTTATAATTGACTGAGTTTTGAAAAGCTTTCGTCAGAACGTTAGTGAATCTGTTAAGTTTCCGCTTCATCGATCCAAGATTCTCGAATATTTGAACCAACCACTTTTCTACCTCCGGGATCTCACTGAATTTCGGAGGATTATTCTGCTGCTGCAGCAGATAAGAGTGAAGTCTGTGGAGCAGTCGTAGCGCCAGCTTGTTAAACTCCTCAGCAATGACTCGCCCAGCCCCGTCAATGTAATGACCAACATTTTTTAGCTTTTCCCAATATTTGTACAGTTCATCTGCCTCTTTGAAAGTTTTGAAAGATTTCTTGGTGCAATCGATCAACTTCAAGTGTAAGAGCGTGAACAAGTATCGTATTGCCTCTATGACAGTAGCATCAAAATCGGGATCGATGGTGACATTGAAGGGCCAGTCTCTTGCATAGATTGACACGGTGTACTTTAACTGGACTGAAAGCTTGATGTAAGAGCTGAAATCATCTATCATTTGATCGATCATCATCATTGTAGGGTTTTGAAGCTTCTTGGCGTAAGCTAACCGAATGTGTATGATCTGTATGACAAGCCTGGTCGGAAACATGACAAGCAGCTCCAAATCTTTGTTAGAAAAGACGAGATTCAATTCGGTCATGATGTCCTTGTATCTGAAGTAAGAAACTTTTGCTTCTAAGATCCAAGGAGCCAGGGGAAAGAAAATCTTCTTTTGAAAGATGGTCTCAATGTCTTTCTCCTTCATAATCTGTTCCGCAAACTGGCTCCGACCACTGTTCTCCTCCTCAATTTCTGGAGAGGCTTCGTGGAATCCACCAATATCTAGTTCATCATTGCCCACCCACTGTTTCAAACTCTGTATGCGTCTTTCAAAATTGGACTTAAAAGTAAGCCAACTGTTCATTGTATCTATCCTGCTAATGAACTTTTCTGTCTTTGTTACCGGCTTACTACGATACATCTCTTTCAGACTACTCCAGTAATTGACTACCCTGTAGTACTTATTAATCAGTGGCCTTATCAAGTTTTCAGCGTCATCAGCAGTCATGCCATCGTTGAGCCTGAACTCGAGAATTTCCTCAAAGAGAGAATCCGCCGAGTCCCGCAATGCCTCCAACTGTTTCTTTGTCCTTTCCACTGAAGTTCCGTTCATCCAAGCCTTCAACTCTAGCCAAAGATCATCACTATATTGAGTGTTGAGACCAGTGTTTTTGGCCTGTTTTGCAATCTTAGTTTTCTCACTCTTGACAATATCACCTTTCAGAACGTTTGATAGCATCGTCTGCCATTCAAACCTTTCCAAGACTAGAGGATGCTGAGATAAGTCTACAAGTAGATTTTGTGTCCCCAGTGAGAGGTTTGCTAAGCCTGTGAGTGAGAACTCGTTTTCGAGTGTTGTCTTAGAGTCCAGCTCTTCGAAGACTTCTTCTACAATAGGATTCTGAGGGTCAGTCTGTCTCAGCCATTCCAAACGGTGCAACAGAAACTTTGAGCTCATTGCAACTAGATTATCGTTGTCGGTGCTTGCGGTAAAGAAATTTGTTCCGAAATCCACGTCATCATTCCCATTGGCGTGATCGAGCTCTTCCAACTCTAGTTCGAACTCATCGTTATCCTCCGTCACAGACGAAGGCGCTATCCCCCGCGTATAGTATTCATCTGGAACGCTATTCTTCATCTTGTTCAAATACAGTTTTTCATTCAAAACGTACTGCTTCTTAAAGGCCCTCAGACTCGTCGTAGATCCATTTGCCATGTTCACGGATGACTTGGTGGACGAAGACGGCGATATCGTATCCTGCACAGGATTGCTAATGCTGCCCGAGCCCTGCGCTGTGGCCCCACTGCCATTCGATACTATATGCTGCACGGGCACTGAACTGAGCTGCGGAGTGGGCACCGCCGACGTACTCTGCGTGCTCAGAGACGCCAACTCCGGCGGTATCACCAGCGTGGGCGTTGTAGCCACGCCCTCTGAGTTTGTAGACGAGTGTCTCTTCGTGCCGGGAACACTCTCGCCTTTGCTACTCCGGTTCGGTGAAAGTGGCTGAGCTGCGAGCTTACCGCAGGCGATCCCACTGAGCGATGCTCTCCTGCTGGAGTGTGCAGACGAACTGGCAGACGTAGACTTCGTCGCCTGCTGGACCTGGGCGTTGCCTGGCACTCGACCGGACAGCCTGAAAGAGCTCAACGGCGAAACCCCAATATTCAGCGTCGAATTAGGCGACCTCAGGTGCGAAGCACCGGGACTTATGGGCGAACTTCCGTGCTTGGGCAGCGGAACATGCCTGGAGCTGGTGCTCGAAGACCGCAGACGAGCACTCTTCTTCCTGTGACTCTGCGAAGCGGCCTCTTCCTCGCTATCGATGGGCGTAAAGTTGAAGTAATCAGACTCTGGCATCCTGACCGGCACAATGTCTATCCTAGCCCTTGCTCAAAGCCTTCCTGTCGAGTGTGAAACGAGACTGTACAACACAGTACGCGTGGCGAAACTTTCTGAAACTCGGCAAACGAGTCTGATAGATCCAGCTGATACTTTGACCGGCCTCTATCGCTCCAGAATGGCTCTCGAGCTGTTAATTTCTTTGTGTTTTCGCCCTTTAGCTTATGGTGATCAAGTGTTTAAAATGCGGTATAACGCCTTGTCGAAGGGGCATACGCCAAATCGAAGAGTCGACCCAATAAGAGCCAGAGCGCCGGATCGAGCTTGCTGGGGCATCTGGTAGCTGAGCGATGGAACTGGATGAATGCTTGGAACTGCTTTATGCGGGAAAGCTGCTGCCGGAAGTGACGGTGAGGGCGCTGTGTTTCAAGTTGAAAGAGATGCTGGTGAAGGAATCGAACGTTGTTCACATCAGCACGCCCGTTACTGTGGTGGGAGACATCCACGGACAGTTCCACGACCTGTTGGAGATCTTCCAGATCGGTGGAGCAGCGCCAGATACAAACTACCTGTTTCTCGGGGACTACGTGGATAGAGGACTGTACAGTGTGGAGACGATAATGTTGCTGGTGGTCTTAAAGCTGCGATATCCTTACCGGATCCACCTGTTGCGAGGCAACCACGAGTCGCGACAGATCACGCAGAGCTACGGGTTCTACACGGAGTGTTTGAATAAGTACGGCGACGGCTCGAAGGTGTGGCACTACCTGACCGATCTGTTCGATTACCTGGTGCTGTGCTGTATTATAGACGACGAGATCTTCTGCGTGCACGGTGGGCTATCGCCCAACGTGCAGACCATCGACCAGATCAAGATCATCGACCGGTATCGGGAGATCCCGCACGACGGGGCAATGGCAGACCTGGTGTGGTCAGACCCGGAGGAGATCAACACGGGCAGCATGGACCACCGCGAGGAGTTTTACCGCGAGTCCTCGCAGCACTTCCAGGTGTCGCCGCGGGGCGCCGGCTACACCTTCGGGCGATGCGTGGTGGAGAAGTTTCTACACTCAAACGATATGAGTCGAATATACAGGGCTCATCAGCTGTGTAACGAGGGATACCAGATCTATTTCGATGGGCTGGTCACCACGGTGTGGTCCGCGCCGAATTACTGCTATAGGTGCGGCAACAAAGCGTCCATACTGGAACTGTACTCTACAAACGAATTCTACTTCAACGTCTTCGATGAGGCTCCCGAGAACAAGCTCTTGAACGAGAACGCCAACTCATCGGTGACCAACAACAAGGCCATAAGCGATTATTTCAAAGATCCCAGCTCCGAACCATCACAGTACGAAAACGGTGAGTCAGATGTGTTTTCAGACGCCTACCAGGCCCGCTCTGCCTCCACCCGACGTGTCGAATACTTCCTGTGATGATCTTCAGGTCATAATCTACAACCTACATTCTGTATACAACTATTGCTACGAATAATACAACTCCAGATGGGTCCCGTCGTGAACTTCGTAATCCCCAAGACTGATGTGATCCTTGAGCACTGATCCTCCGTTCTGTAGCACGATTTTCCCCGGTTGGCAGCCCAACTGCAGTGCCAAGACTTTCTTGAAATCGCCTACAGAGTCGTCCTCGAGACACTTGACCCGCAGTCTCTTGCCCAATCGGTCGCTCACCAGTACTTCAATCATCGCTCTAGCCAATTCGACCCAAAGAGGTCTCTTATCCTGTATATCACCGGTTTTCGGTCGCCGATCTGGTCCCTGAGCCTAAAGAAGGGCTTTACCACAGGGCGATCGCCTTTACAAGTCACTCTTAGAGATGGATCTACACAAGAAACCCGCCAAAGGAAGGCTCAGAGACCTTTGAGAGTCGTCACAAGCACACATGGCGCCCTTCAACGTGCTATTCATAGACTCATATGACTCATTCACCTTCAATGTGGTTAGACTGATAGAGAAGCAGCTGATTAACAGTGATGTGCCTGTGCACGTGACGACGATTCGTAATGATACATTCACCAAGTTAGAGGAACTGGTTGCTCAATTGGACTATTTCGATTGTGTTATCGTTGGTCCCGGTCCCGGCAATCCTGTCAACGGGTTTGAAGACGTGGGGATCGTGTCCTGTCTGTTTTCCGGGGACGAACTAGCTAAGATCCCGATTCTAGGGATTTGCCTGGGATTTCAAGCGATGTGCTACGCTCAGGGTTCTTCTGTGGATGAATTGGAGACTATCAAGCACGGCCAAGTTTACTCGATTGAGCTTTTGTCCGAGAAACCCGGGGACATATTCGAAGGGTACCCACCAGAGTTCAAGTCTGTTAGATACCACTCGTTGCACGTCTCTAAGGCTGCACCATCGGTGGTACCACTGGCTACGACCAAAGATGAGAACGGGACTCTGTTGATGGCTGCAACGATCAGGGAAAGACCATGGTACGGAGTCCAGTACCACCCAGAGTCGTGTTGCTCCGAGCAAGGTGGTCGGCTCATCAAGAACTTCTTGGAACTGGCCCACAACGAGAACTTGAAAACGGGACGGTACCAGCATAAGCAGGAACTTTATCTGAAGGACCCTGTGGTGTTCAATAAGCGTCTCGCGGAACTCGACGGGACCATCGATCACACAAGTATATTTAAAAAGTTCAAGACCAGTGAGAAGAAGGATCTGTTCATTCGCCAATACAAGGCCAGCAAGGAGCCTGAACTGACACTCAAGATTTCCGATAACATTCCCAATGCCAAATTCGTCATGGCTTCATCGAAAGTGGACGAACACCGCGGTGAGTGGTCTATCATTGCGCTGCCCAACGAACGCTCGGACGTGTTGACGCACTACTCGCAGCTGAACAAGACGATTATCCACAAGTGGAGAGACCCACAAGTGACCCAGGGTCTGATCGACAGCGTTCTGAGCGGCAAAGAGCCGGGTTCAGAGCTACCTGAGAATTTCCAAGTACTGAGCGAGGACAAATCTCATTTTTGGATCACCATGGGCGACTTCATGCACCCCAAGCTCATCTCGAACCGCCAGGAGATACCCTTCATCGGCGGTCTCGTGGGTACGCTGGGCTACGAGATGGGCTACTACGTGTACAACACAGTTCCCGCGAACGACCAAGTGATTCCCGATGCCAAGCTCGTGTACATAGAAAACAGCATTGTCATCGACCACACCACCGGACAACTGTACTGCATTTCGCTAAGCGGACAGTTCCCGGCAGAGATCACCGAGCTGCTGGACCACAGCGAGTGGCTCGACGACGACGACCTCTGCCGCGACCTGCCCTGGAGCGAAGAGCTCCCCGGCGACGTCACGTTCGATATCCAGCTACCGAGCGAGGAGCAGTATGCGGCCGCGTTCGACGAGAGCCAGCGGTACATGCACCGGGGCGACTCGTACGAGATCTGCCTGACCACGCAGACAAACGTGACGCCGAGCCAGCGGATCGCGCCCTGGCGCGTGTTCCAGACGCTCGTGAGACGCAACCCGGCGCCCTTCTCGAGCTTCTTCGAGTTCGACGACGTGGTCGGCGGCACCCGCACGCTGTGTCTGCTGAGCACATCGCCCGAGCGCTTCCTCAAGTGGGGGCCCGACGCCTGCGAGCTCCGCCCAATCAAGGGCACCGTCAAGAAGACCGCCGCGATGACACGCGACCGCGCCGCCGCGATCTTGCGCACGCCCAAGGAGTTTGGCGAAAACCTGATGATCCTGGACCTGATCCGCAACGACCTGTACGAGCTGCTCCCGGACGTCTCTGTCGAAGAGTTCATGGTCGTCGAAGAGTACCGCACCGTGTACCAGCTGGTCAGCGTAGTCGCAGCGCGCGGCCTCGCGGACCCGGCCCTGCCCTACGCGGGGCTGGACCTGCTCCGCCACTCGCTGCCCCCGGGCTCCATGACGGGCGCCCCGAAGAAGAGCACCGTGCAGCTGCTCCAGCACGAGCTCGAGCCCGCGCTCAACGCCGCGCACCTGCGCGGCTCCCGCGGCCTCTACAGCGGCGTCGCCGGCTACTGGTCCGCCAACGGCAACGGCGACTGGTCCGTCAACATCCGCTGTCTCTACAGCTACTGCGCGGGCGCGCGCTGGCACGCGGGCGCCGGCGGCGCCCTCACTGTGCTCAGCTCGCTCCAGGGCGAGCTCGACGAGATGCACGCCAAGCTTCACAGCGCCCTACAGATATTTACCAAGTAGCCCCCGGCGCCAAGCCGCTGCCAAGCAGCCGCCAAGCCCGGCCGTAAATCACCGTAAATCACCGTAAATCACTTTCTCGAAGAGCTTCGTCGCTCGAGCTTCTTTTTCGCCCCGATTTTTTCAGCACCTTATTTAAGGAACAAGGCGACTGGAAAGGAGCAAACGGGCAGTTAAGAGATCAGTACAGACAGAGACAGCAGCTGGTAGGGTTGTTTGTCGATCGTAGTAGCGTGGTAGTGGGAATTGCAGGCGAGATGACAACCACGGTGCCCAAGGTTTATGCGTTTCACGAGTTCCTGGGGGTTGCGGAGGCGGTCGCGGACCATGTGGTGTATGCGCAGAACAACGCTCTGAACCGGAGTCTGAAGGAGAAGAAGAGCTCGAGCACGAGTCTGAACAGCGCGGGGATGCACGAGTCGCGGTCTTCGCGCAGTATTTCCAACGTGGCGGCGAGAGAGGCCGGCAGCTCGTCGGGGAAGAAGCTGAAGAAGGACAAGGAGGTGCGGTTTAAGATTGCGCTGTCGGGCGGGTCACTGATCCATGTGCTGCACGAAGGCCTGCTGAAGCGGGAGGACGTGCAGTGGGGGAAGTGGGATATTTATTTTGCAGACGAGCGGTTGGTGCCCTTCGATGCGGCCGAGAGCAACTACGGGCTTGCCAAGCGAGAGATCTTCGACCGGATTGATACGGAGAAGTACGGGGCGCCCAAGGTGTTCCACATCGACGAGCGGCTGATCGGGGATCCGCAGGAGTGCGCGGACGACTACGAAAAGGCACTGATCCGGGGGTTCGCGGGCAGAGACTCGGTGAAGCTTCCGATGTTCGACCTGTTCCTTCTCGGGTGCGCTCCGGACGGACACATTGCATCGCTGTTTCCGAACTTCCAGGAGAACCTGCGGGAGAAGCTGGCGTGGGTGGTGCCCGTGGAGAATGCGCCCAGCGGGCCCTCGACAAGGATATCGCTGACGATCCCGGTCATCTGCCACTCGCACAGGGTCACGTTCGTGGTCGAAGGTGCGACAAAGGCGCCGGTCATCAAGACCATCATGGAGAGACCGGAGAAGGGTTTGCCCAGCAGTATCGTGA
Organism: Torulaspora maleeae; assembly: GCA_003708055.3. Classification (NCBI taxonomy): domain Eukaryota; kingdom Fungi; phylum Ascomycota; class Saccharomycetes; order Saccharomycetales; family Saccharomycetaceae; genus Torulaspora; species Torulaspora maleeae. The sequence goes on along the minus strand of PPNA03000008.1, from coordinate 122,020 downwards.
ACGAAGGTGCGGCAGGTCGTGTGTCTTGGTTCGTGGACGATGAAGCTCTGAGAGACGTTTTTGTTACAAAGAAAAAGTACAAGTTCCGTGTCGATGGCGAAGAGTGATCCACCGTGCTGTTGTTGGCGTTTATCGGGGGTCTTCTGTTTCTACATAGCACTTTACAGTATTTTCTTCTTTCTTATTGTATTTTTATCATCATTGCAAAAGTATGCCCACTAGCTTAGCTTGATTATGTTGGAGCCGGATTCACGCTGATCCGAGTCTCGGTAGATTAGCCACTGCGATATGTAGATGAAATTGAACACTAACGTAACTAACGCTAGGCCGATCTTCCCGAAATTAGCCACTAGTGCGGCAGAGTTGATGCCCTGGTCGTTGCTTATCTGTATCACCAGTTGCAAGAGCGATGCGGCACCGCCGGTGATATCGAGCACAACACTCTGTATGGGGAAACCCTTCATCGACTTTCTATCGTAGTTGTGGAACACCTGTGGTATGTATTTGATCAGTGACATCGAGATCTTGAGGGCAAATAGACTATTGCAGTACGACAACGTCCTCAGATTGTCCCAGCCTTGAAAGGAAACTGCGTGGCCAAACCTCAGAGTGAGTATGCTGAAAACTACTAGAGAGATCAGCAGAAACCGTTGGTAGTACGGCTTCATTCGGCTTTGATGGTTATCTGACTTGAACCTCCATAGTTTCTTGCCGCAGATGACTTGAGATACTAGCACAAGGTTCATCAGAAATCCGTGGAAACAGTACCAAAAATCGAATTGAGTCACCTTGGGCTTCATATCAGCCTCGGGAGACCCATTTGCCAGCTTCGTCTCGGTCGTGGGCAGCCACAGGAACAATTGTAAGGTCAAAGATAGCAGCAGATAGAAGTAACCAGTAGTGTTCAGCATGACAAAATCTCTTGAAACAGCAGTCGATGACCTGTGCCTCCAATTCGTGAGGATCGGTGGATACATTGACACAGACCACGCCCAAACGTACACCGAACCGAGTACATCTTCACCTTTCCATTTTCCCAGCATACTGGCACCTCTTCCAGATTATAGATCAAACTATAGCACTCCAGGGTCAAAGTATCAGTGATAGGTGAATTTCCAAGCCGATTATGGGTCGTTTTTACCTCTGTTCTTGTATGGCAGGATCAGATCAACTCTTTGAAGCCAAGCCCTACGCGGTGCGGCATACTCGAAGAACAATAGATGTAGTAAGTAAACGCCTCTATATTGTAAGATTACTTTAAAAACTAGCATGCCACTCACAGATACGAACCATTACTGCTGGCGCGATCGTTCATGGCTGTTTCGTTGGCAGACATGTCGTAGTTGCTGGAAGCTCTCTCGAAAAGGTATCGGCCGTCCTGCAGCGAGTACTCGTAATCCTCGTCCATCTGCGAGCGACCACTGAGGAATCCGTCGTCCGTAAGAATGGGGCTTCGCCTGAGATCGTTGCCCTGCAGAGAGTCGTTATCTCCGACCGGTTCATACATCATCATACCGAAAAATTGATAGTAGTATTCTTCGCCCAGCACCTTTAGCAGCACCTTTTGCTTGAGATCGAACTTGTAGCTTATCATGGTCACGGCGAGAAACAGGCACGGCAGATATTTGTTCAGGTAACCAACCAGGGGTATCACAGTAAGATTATCGTATAACGTCTTCTCGAAACTGCTCTTTACTCCATCCTGTGTGTGTGAGGGAATCAGCACCATCAGATTGAAACACAGTGGGAACAGCAGTCTGCTGGAGTAGAGTGAATAGTATAGAGCGTTTGTCGGGTTGCTCCTGCCGTTCGGTATCAAGTGGAAATTGTTGAACTTGAACTTGCTCATAGCGTAGAGAGACACCAAAGTGTTATAGGTAAAGATGATAAATTCTAGAGCAAAATTGTACCAGTGAGTACCGTTGAAAACCCAGCCATGCCCCCACTTGGTCGGAGTCATCTCAAGGTATATGATCAAAAGCGACAGGGCAACTGAAAGGATAGCCAGTGGAAGTATCGCAAAACTCCTGACATATTTAAACGCAGAAGATACAGAAGTAAAACTGCTGCTGGATTGAGACTGCGCAAGGATATGGATGATGGAATTCGAATGGGTCTGGTAGTGCAGGAAGTTGTAGTAGTGTGTAGTGAAGTCATTGTAGCATTTGTTCAGTTTGTCCAAGCTGGTGATGGCTGAGGCTCCCGAAATCGGTAAATGATTGGATAGTGACAGCTCCGATTCATTCAAAATCCCCTGTACTTCCAACTTACATTCGTTCAGCATCTGTAGAAACACAACATCTCCATTGTTAGGCTCAGGGCTATTCAGAATCTTGTCTGCACTCTCGAGCATGTTCATCTGGCTGTCGTTCAAGTCATCGTTGGTCTTACTCAATTCGACAAAATACCGATTGATGCTGTCATTTGTGGGCAATCTACCCCACGAGAATAGGTTCTTCGGGAAGATAATTAAGCCGGTGGATAGTAGTATGAGGGTATAACTCAAAGAATAGAGATGCGACAAAGATATGATGAGTGGTTTGAAATCACTCAGGCTGTGACCCGTGCTCGCTACAAGGTAAACCATCCCACAGATCAGCCCTAACAGGCAGAGTAAGTAGAATTTCAAATTCTGGAAAATGGCACGAATCATCCGTTCCCACACATGAGGCCTTTCATGCGTTACAGAGGTATCTTTGCCGCACGCGTACTTCAAAGTGCAGTATGATATTAGCACCGGTATAATAAACCAGCAAGTCGCAAACTCGAGCCAGTAAACCAGCAGCCAGGCCACCCGGAAATTAGGCTGCTCGACAGTGCTATCCGTGCTCCAGACTTGCGTTAGATTCAATCCCTGGCCATCGACCGTAGTGCTGTTATTCTGTGGGGCAGTAGGAACCGCGGTAGCCTTGGTAGCGTAAAAGATATCCAGAGGCAGTAAATAAGCAGTAAACAACAGAATCACCAGATTACATGTCAGTATCGTCAACGTCAGAGGGAATGTGTTCTTGTGCAATTTAAAGGAGAAATACCGATTGACAACAGCAAATGAGTAGGCGAAAACCAACAGGCCAGCACACAGATTCAACAGCCACATGCCGACGACGAGTGATCCCAATTCCAGCTAGCGATCGACCTGGCTCTTTGGTGTATCTTATTCTTCATCGACTCCAACTCGTTTAATTAGGCACTGTCAACGCGCATCCTCATCGGTACTGCTAGTGGAAAAGAACGCCAAGACAGGCAAGAATAGCCCATTGAGTCCTCATCAATCCGTTAATGGCTCGCCAATGGGCCGCCAGATGACCAGCTAGCAGATATCCCGCTTACTGGGGGAGAATTGGCCTGCCAGGGCGTCGTAGAGCTCATTTACTCGCAAGAGCAGTTGCGATGGGGACCTGCAATGTAGACATTAAAGCCTGCCCGCGGATCGAATTAATGGGATTAAATGGACAGCAAGTGGAGGACATTCTGGACCAGCTAGTGCGCTGACAACCGCGCCTAAGGGTGCTTCCCCCGGCATCTTGGGCATGCCCGCGAGGGCTTCTATGCCGTGCTAGATGCATCAACTCTCAGTACCCTTGGCAATGCCCGTAACATCTCGTGAAATGCTATGTGGCTCACAAACGGCACCTGCAACTCGGGGTTGCTACCGCTGCCCTGGAGGAGTCATCATGGGCTTCCTGCAGTTCGGAGTAGGGCTACCAAGCTCGGCACCCCGGAACGCCCACTAGCCACAGCCAGTGGGATCAACATGAACTCTGACAGGCCTGTTGGTCAATCACAAAATTCTCTCAAATGCCCAGCACCCGACCCCTACTAAACACATCCTTAGCCACTCGAAAAGGAAAGCTGTAGTATTTCTCTCATCTGGAAGCTGTTAATTTAGTGCCAGACTAGGACATGGGCTGTCGCTGCTGGATATATCCCTCGGCGGTGAAGCACAGTAATCTGGGGTCGCTCTTCTGGGACTTCTCCGGCTCCTTTGAGCTCTTTCTAGCTGTCACAATTCAGGGAGGATCTGGATCCAGCCAGACCCAGTGGCATCTGTATATAAAGCCAGCTTTTCAGCTTTAGTACTGCGTTTAGTTCATGTTCATAGAGGCCATCGCTAGAAGTCATAACCTTTAATCAGCGAAGCAGTTACACCACAACAAGAACTAAGATACAGAGATGTCAAAAGAATTAACCTTAGAAGATGCCATCCCAAAGGCTATTGGTACGTTGTCTTTCGACCAGAACAACCAGCTGATCGAGTCGACTGGTATCGGCAAGAGTAGAGTCAACGATATCGTCGAGATTGGCCAGATGGAGTTAGACAAGAACGGGTACGGAGTTGTGTCCGACAAGGACGTTCTCATCAACGTGTTCAAGCAGGCTGGCAAGACCGTGGTTGTCTACACTCCCAATGAACAGTAGTTAGTTTACTTAGAACGACTATGTAACGATGAAGATGCTACGGGCCAGTAGTTACTACAAAAGTACTTAAATAAAACCGCCTCCACCGAATCCAAACCCGCTGGAACCGGAACCGAAGTTGCCACCAAACCCTGGGCGACCGTACGGGTCGTCGTACTTGGCACCAGGGATCCAGCCTGGGCCGCGTAGCTTGCCCTGTTCCTCCTCTTGCTTCCTGGCTTGCTCTTGCAGAGGATCGAAGATCATCCCGCCCTGGCCGTGACCAGGCCGTATAGGTGGCATTTGAGTTGTAGGATCGGTTAGGTTTGGGTACTTTTGGCCAGTCGGATAAAGGTCTCTGTCCCCGTAAACTGGCGACGGCCCTCCAAGGTTCAGAGGACGGGAACTGGGTTCATCATGTATTTGGTACTCATCTTCAAAGCCTGGCATATCTGCTGGTCGTCTAGTAGTGGTCTTCTGAGATGGATACTCCCTTAAAGAGTTTTCTCTCTCTAGGTTGGGAGCCTGCGGCCCTTTTAGCATCGCATGTTCAGTCTCTACTTGCTTCACGTCTGCTGGAACTTTGAGTCCCAGCTTGTCGCCGATTCTGCGTAGGACATGGACCAGTTCTTCATTTTTCATACTACCTTTGTAGCTCTCATACTCTAGTGGCAGACGTAGTTCTCGTTCTACACCAAGATCATCTTCATATAGAAGGATGGCCTGTCCAAGTGGCCTATCGTTACCGCTTTGAAACATCGAAACCATGCATTTCTTGCCCTTCTCTAGCTCAGCACCAACAATATCAATCTGGATCCCATCTCTTTCACTCTTCACAGCTGCTTTAACCACATTATCTTGTCTCTCGAACTTGACCTGCTTGTAATTTGCCTCCAAGGTGAAGAGGCATTCTAGCACCAACCTCACACTCAAGACCAGCTTATTTTCGACAAGCATGGTTCATATATCAGCCTCTGACCTATCGATGTGCTTCAAGTTAGCAGTTAACTGAACCCTTTTTTACTTAACAAGCTTGGTAGAAGTCCTGCATTCGAACGAATTTCACTAATACGTACATATATACACAAATTACGGTGCGAGCGGTCACTTGCAAGCTCATTTGAGCTCTGTAATTTCGCCATCTCTGGCAACCAGTCCCATGACGTTCAGGAACAAGTTCAAATCCTGATAGAGCTTATCTTTCTTGTACTGCGACGCGGTTGCATGTTCTTGGGACTTGCCCAGCTCCTCAGCAACATTGATAGTACCGAAAATTTCGTCTCTGATCTCGTCAATTATTATTCGTTGATGGTTCAGCTTTCCGCTCAGCGCTAGGGAGGCTAGGAACTGCCAGATATATGCCTGATCGTAATAGTGTGGCAGGGCTTTAGGAGCTGGCAGAGAGGGATTAGAGCCATTAGTTGGGCGCAGTGTAGCTTCGACGATTTTTTCTGTGTATTCCTTTGGTGGGAAGACTAGGAATAGCTTAGTCTCCAAAGAAGTGAACAATTTGTCGTAAACCTCGTTCCAAGCTGAAATCTCCGGGGAAGACAGAACATTGCTTCTGTTGATATCCTGTCTGATCAGAGCTGCACGAGAGATTAAGACAGTGATTAAGTTCAGACCAATCTTAGAGGTGGAAATGAATGAAACGTTGTTGTTCTTGATCAGGTAAAGTAGTAGACCCATAATCTCGATGAAATTTGCGCTACTGGAGAGGAAAGATACAATGATTTTCAAAAACACGGCTTGGAATAGCTCGACTTGCTTCAATTGAGACTCGCTTGGGGAGGCGTTGGTCTTGTATGAACTGATGATAATGATGTTCAAATGAGATAGCTCGCCGAAGAAAGTTTGTAGCAATTTCAACTTTTGCGCATTGTCAAGGAAGTTGAATATACGTGGCATAATTTTGATACCTTTGTCGAAAGAGAGCATAGAGATGAATGGACAGACTTCGTAAGAGCTGTCGCCAATGTGCAATGCTTCCCATAATGCAGTACTGTCGACAATGTTTCCACCTCTTAATTGGGCCTCCAATTCTAAAACTTCTTCATAGACAGTTTCAATCAGTGAAAGAACGAATTTTCTACCACCAGAACGGGACAAAACAGAACTTTGATCAACGGATGTGAATGCGTAAGAAGATCTTCTTCTAGCTCTAGATTGCTGACTGATCTCAACTTGATCCAAAGAATCGGTAACGACATTGAGTGCACGGGATTGCTTGTCATCAGCGATGACATTTTCATCTTCTGTTTTGTGCACAGGAATTTGCAACTGTCTACGAGGAGCCTTGCTATTCATAGCAGATGAGATTCTACCCAAAACACCTTCACGCGCATCGGAGTGGTCTTTGCTCTTCTGAGGTCTTTCTTTGGCCACTGTGACTGCCTTCTCAACTTGACTTTGCATTCTTTGCAATGCAACATCTGCACGTTTGTAACGTCCACCCAGTCTATGTCCTGAATGTTCAAGATAAGCACGGGCAATCAAGTCCTTGTTAGACTCTCCAACGATACCACCACGTTGAATAATCTTGTAGACCTGGAAATAAAAGTCTTCGTTGTATGGATCCTCAGTGACAATCTGAGACAACTGGTACCTAGTAATGAAGTCCTTATCGCGAGGAGTCATTAGACCGGAGTGTTTCAAGATCTTTTCCACCTTTGCTTGACGAACTTGCAACCTCTTTTGTTCTTCAGGTGTCATAGGATCCCTTCTTGCTTGGCCACGGTTTGATCTTCCGTGTTCCCTTGGAGTCTGCGGTGGTGAGATCATCTGCTGAGGAGACATTGGTTGCTGCTGCTGCTGTTGCGGCGTTTGAACCTGTAGAGTTTGCATATGTTGCTGCTGAGGCGACAATACGGGATGAGCTGGCGGAGTAGGTTGGCCTGCTGGGGACCCGGATTGCGTAGCACGGGCATTCTGATCAATTGGCTGCTGTCCTTGAACTCCTCTTGGTCCGTTATGTGGCCCAGCTTGCGGATTAGGAGGAGGTGGGAACATTCCTGGGAATTGAGGGTTAGGGTGACCTTGAGGTGGATGACCTTGTGGCTGATTGAACACAGCTTGCATGTTTTGAAATTGTGGTGGAATTCCTGGCATTCCCTGTGGGGGATATGGCGCTGGGTACTGGTTTGCAAACTGGGGTTGCTGCTGAGGAAATCCTTGAGGTGGAGCAGGCCTCCCGTAACCAGGGGGTGGCATAGCCATGAATCCCGGTTGTCCTGTCATCTGTCTCTGTCTCTGTTGCCTTTCCAACTCCTCCATCGACAAAGTCTGAGATTGATCTGGCAACTGAGCGGCGGGAACGCCGCTGCTGCTCCACAACGATTCCATAGGTCTCATATCCACAGTGGCATCCAAAGCATGTTGTCCTGGATGCTCCACACCAGACCTAGCGGCTGCCACATACGATCTACCGCCCGTTGCAAACGCATTAGTCGTTGCTGCAGCCGCATTAGGACCCGCATTACCCCTTCCGTGACCAAAATCAAAATCAGTACCTAGTTCAGCACCTGAACCAAAGGTTTCGTCGTTCAAAAAGTCATCCTCTTCGTTCTCATACTCTCCAAGTCCCTTATAAGTATCTTCGAAGTCCAATGGCCTCTCCTTTTCACGGCCGTTACCGTTTCTCTCTCTAGAGCTCGGTCCCGAAGTATCGAACTCGAAAAATGACATTTAGAATGTGATTAACGAGCTAGAGGGCCTCTGATGACCTCTTAAACCGCCTTTTAAGCGTCCTTTTGAGCTTGGAATACCTTGTATCTTCGTTACAAGGCCTTGTTGTTGAAAAATTGCACATATCACTATGAACGTTGCACTATAAAGATTGGGTCGAATCGTTAAGAAGCCTAAATTCTATGTAATCGGGCCTAGTAGACCACTTTCCTGCCCGTAATGGTTCTCCTGGCGTGTTGTTGTTGCTGGCTTTGCTGATCTTCGTCCTCTTCGTCCTCGTCGACCTTGGCTCTGTTCAACACTTTGATGAAGGAGTCCACTCTGTATCTCATTCTCGAGTGCATGTAGGCCTTGGAACACTTGATGTGGTAGTGGAAGTAGTTGCGGAACAGCGTGAGCTGCGACACGGTCGAGAACTGCAACTCTTGTGTTTGGAAGTGACGTGGGAAGAGCACGAACGTGATGAACCTCCTGCTTGAATCCTGAGCGCCAGGATGCGAGTGTTGTTGTATCTCAAGCGGCGGCTCGTGCGAGAAAAGCACTTGTGGTGCCGACTGAATCGCCCGGTTTCTCTTACGGGCATCAACAAACTCCTGCAGAAACACTTTACCAAAGACCTTGTCGGTTTCGTCCTGGAAGATCGTCTCGAAGATCACCGTGATCCGGTCGCTCGAAGACCTGATAAACAGATTCTCGTCGTCTCTGTACTTGATGGTGTGCAATGTCGACGACTCCAGTGTGCTACCGCTCTCGCCAGCGGCCACGCTGGCGTTACTCAACTGCAGAAACTCGTCAAACGCCAGCTGGAACGGATAGCTCAAAATGAGCGTCTTCAAGAGCGACAGCTGCACAATCGCCTCTGGTTGCACCAGATTCAAATCTACCTGTAACGTGTAGTCGTATCCCGTCTCCACGCTCCCACCAACGCTCACACCGGGCTGCCCAGCATACTTGGACTCCAGAAACGCCGTCAACCCAGCTCCTCCACGACACGCTGCCACGCTCTGCCATGCCTTGGTCCTGATACTCACATACAACACGGTCTTGTCACCATCAGCGTTCGAGATGTGCAACGTTGTGTAATCGAAGTCTGACACAATCCTGTCCAGCGTCAACGGCGTGCCGGCTCGGCACGCCTCCACGGCCTCGCCGAACGTTTTCTGCACCAGCAAGTTCTGTGGCTGCAATTGCAACATCTCCAATGGTCTGCTAAAGCTGCTCCAGGTGCTGAACCTGCCTTCCTACCAGTGTCTTGAAGCCTGAAGCCCCTATCAAACTGAAATATGTCAATAATTAGAGGTCGCCTAGCACGACCAGGCTTATAGAAGCTTTATACAGCGCTATACACAGGATGGGGGCCGCTGTTGCGGCCTAGGCGTCCTTGGACGGTTTCTTGACGCCGTACTTCGACCGGGAGGTGACTCTGTTGACGACACCACCGAGGTCTCCGGCTCCTCGGACGAGATGGTACTTGACACCGGGCAGGTCCTGGCAACGGCCGCCACGCACGTAGACGATACTGTGTTCTTGAGCGTTGTGGCCCTCGCCCGGAATGTATGCGGAAATGACGTTACCGTTGGTGAGTCTAACTCTGCAGGCCTTACGCTGGGCAGAATTGGGTTTCTTGGGCTTTAGCACCATCACTCGCAGCACAACGCCCTTGCGAATCGGACAGCGCTCGAGATCGGGCGACACGGATACTTTCTTGCGTTGTGGTGGTTCTGCTCCACGTTTGATCTGGTTCAGCGTGGCACAGGCCACGCTGCTCGTCGAGAACGGGGTCTGTAGGGTCAATCTCGAAGCACGGAATCCCACAGCTGCCGAGGGCAGCAGTCTGCGTCCTAGCAGGGCAGATATCATCGTCTCAGAGGGCTAGATTAGTTGTTTCGTGCGGTTGAAGTGACGATTTAGTGGTGATGAAGTGGTGATAAATTTCAGTTCAGACAGTCGCTGGAGACGACCATGTAGGACCACGACAAGTATTGAACTTCAGAGGAATACGGCCTTCAAAGATCGATTGGGTCTGCTGGAGAGTGGTTTGTGAGTGGTGATGGGCCGTACGCAGTCGTTTGTCCATTTGAAGCCCGCGAAAGCGGCTGCCAGAGCTGCTATGGCGGACCGTTCGCTGATGTTACGGGTCCACCTGGATAAGTTCCCCAGTGTGATTGGGCACAGCTCGAATCGGATCAGTAGAAGGTACAATGAGGATACGTACTCGATCAAGATGCTGAAACTGCCCTCGTTGACCGAGGAGCTGGCGCAGCTGAGAAAGGGAGGCCTGATCTCAGAGTGGAAGAAATCGGTGCTGAACGTATCGATATTCGATGGCCACGGCGGTGACGGCAGAGTGTCTCGATTGTTGGCTGAGAGGCTGCCCGAGGCCATTGTGGAAGAGACACCTACGCAGGAGAAGCTGTTCAAGCTGCTGCGGCAGTACAAAGAGCTCATCGGTGGAGAATACTGGGAGCAGCTGTACGATGGCCGGGAATCGTTTTACCAGAAGTTCATCAAGAATTGCCATACCAAGAAGGAGCAGATCCTCTATGACTCTGAGAACTCGGGTTCTAGGATGATTTTTGACAAATGGGGGAACATCATCGATAAGACAAGTCTGCTGCATGAACAGGAGCGACTGCGGCTCTACTACTCGTATCTAAAGTTCGATTTGGAGACTTGCTGTGGGTTCAGTAGGGCTGATTTGCCGATGGAGACAAGAATAGAGGACTTTCCCGGTGGTTCGACCGCTTCTTCAATATTCATATCACCCTATGAAGAGCAGTTGTCGTTCGACGAGTCTTTCTTTGTCTCACCAACAGGGCTATTGAAACTCGTGGTGACCCAGGTCGGTGATACAAAGATCATACTGTGCGATCAAAACGGTATAGCTCATAGCTTGACCAAGGTTCATCACGCTTCCTCCTCGCGGGAGACCAAGAGAATAAAATCGGACGAATCGTTCCAAAAGGATTCATTCGGCGACACTCGATTCCTGAACAACTTTGCCAATACAAGATCGTTCGGGGACCTGGTCGGGAAATCAGAGGGTTTGACCAGCGAGCCTGATATTTACTCCTACTTGATCGGCGGTACGCGGGATCTACCCCATTCGGAGCGTTCCAAGTTACAGTTTGGTGGCGATGAGTGCTTCATCTGCCTGATCACCGACGGGGTCTCCGACGTGATGTCAGACCAGGAGCTCACCGATTTGATAACTTCCACAGTCAACCTTCGTGGGCTGAAGGTTGCTTCGCCGCAATTCGTAGCAGACGAAGTGATCAAGTACATAATGGCCATTGGTGGAAGACACGCAGACAACGCCACCTGCTTAATACTGAGACTGCCAAACTGGGGGAACTGGCCCAATCTCGATCGCACCGGTGCGGAAAGAGAGGCCAAGCTCCTGGAGGCTTCTCACGGCGATAGGACCGACGACTAACCATGGTGGTAGCTTTCATAAAATTTCAATCATAAATACACATATAGACCAAACAGACGCCAGGGAAATGCGGCTATCATATATACAGGGAGCAATCTGTGCCACAGATCATTTGTTCTTAGTCTGAGTGTAACTGAATCTCTTTCTTGTGGGGACAAACTCACCCAATTTCCTGCCAACCATGTCCTCCACCACTTCAAACGCCACGTACTCCTTTCCGTTGTGAACTTGGAATTTCAGACCAACGAACTGGGGAAGAATCGTTGCTGATCTAGCGTTTGTTCTAATTGGAGTTCCTTTGGCCATTGCCTCCCGGATGGGAAGCGGCACGATGTGAGGACCTTTCCATGCTGAACGGGACAGCAATGCTGCAGTCTGGAACATATGAAGGATGACAAGTGGAACGGTGTTGGTCCCTTTCACTGTTAAGTAGCTCTTAAACTGTGAATTTTTCACTTGACTACTGTATGTGAAAAAAAAAAGCTAATCTACACTTGGATAACTCGAGATGAGCAAGTTTTAATTAGCGACTTGCAATAGATAGAGATCTATCAGGGTTGATGTTTGCTGTTAGATTTGATCCCACTGCCATTGTTCAAGAGACTGTGGTGGAAGAAGTGAAATCAAGCCTACCAGCGAAGAGAAGCAGAGCAGCAGACGACGATGGAAGCGATGACGAGAATGAGGCAGAAGTGGGACCAGTTGATGAGTCTTCTGAAGAGGACGAGGGAACAGAATCCAGTGATGAGAAGGATGACGAAGATGATATTTCAATGGAGGATGGTCAGGAGGCTCCGGAAGTTCCGAAGAAACACTCGTCAATCATGTCTCGATTTAATCAAACCATTTCCTTACAGGACAAAATTGACCCCAAGGAAATTATAGAGGATCAAGAATCGTTTCCCAATAACGGTCCGCAGAAGGCACTAGAGCAAATTCCTCAGCCTGCGCGAGTGAAGGACACATACTCCAAAGAGATTGCCAGTGAACACAAGTCGGTAGCCTGGCTAAATACTACGAAGTTTTATTACGATAACTCAATGATCAAACCTTTTGCAGATTTTGGTCAAGATTTACACCCGCGACTGCTGCAGAATATCGAGAAGCACTTTTCAGTAAATTCCTTCCCAATTCAAACAAGTCTCTTGGAGACTATACTACCTGTGATAAACTTTTCATTGCAAGCCACTAGGAGACATTTGACGAGACGAGTTGGAGATGTTTTGGTTAACGCATCAACTGGTTCCGGTAAGACTCTCGCGTACTCCATTCCACTCGTCCAATTACTTTTCAAGAGGACGGTTAATAGACTCAGGGCACTGATTATAGTGCCCACGAAGTTGCTTATCAACCAGGTTTTTGATACCATCAGTAAATTAGCTCAAGGAAGCGGGTTGATCGTGAGTATATCAAAGCTTGAAAACTCGGTTAGAGAAGAACACAAGAAATTTTTACAGTCGGAGCCTGACATCCTGATAACGACTCCTGGTAGGCTGGTGGACCATTTGCAAATGAAATCGATAAATATGAAGAATTTGCAAGTTCTCATTTTGGATGAAGCCGATCACCTGTTGAATCAATCATTCCAAAACTGGTGCCCTGAACTCATGCAGCGAATTGTAAGTGATAAGCAGGATCAAAGACCAGGAAACGTGATAAAGATGGTTTTCAGTGCCACACTGACAACAAATACAGAGAAGTTACATGGACTTAACCTACACAACCCGAGACTGTTCCTGATGGATTCCGTGAAGCTGTACAACTTGCCTCCAAAACTGCAGGAGTTCCTGGTGAGAATACCAACCGCAAAGAGCTCATACAAACCATTGATTTTACTGCATCTTCTAGACCGCTTAAGCTGCTCTAAAACTTTGGTTTTTGTCAAATCGAATGAAGCCTCCATGAGGTTAGCATGTCTTCTGAACATCCTGATGGAAAATCAACTAGGCCACCAGCATGTTATCCATTCGGTCAACCATAACAGCAGTAAATCAGAGAACAAAAGGCTCGTTACCGAGTTTGCTAAAGCTGACTGTAACTCACGGAACCAGATCCTGATAACCACAGACCTTATGTCCAGAGGGATTGACATCAATGATATATCCGATGTTATCAACTATGATCCACCCATCTCTTCTCAGCAATACGTTCACCGTTGTGGTAGAACTGCCAGAGCCCACTCTGAGGGTAAAGCTTACAACTTCTTGGTTGGTAAAGGTGAAAAGGACTTTTGGAAGGATCATATCGACGAAGACATGAGCCGAGACGTCTCTGCACCGCAACCAAAGGACTGGGATGAGGATCAATTGGCTGAAAAATCAGAAGGTTTGAATGTCCTGATAACCATTTCTGACAAGGAGGAAGAGATTTACAAGGATTCTTTAGCGATCCTAAAAGAGAAAGCGACAAATCGGTCGTCAGAGACCCAATCCCTCGTAGTTAATCTTCACAAAAATTAGGCTCCAACTGGTTTCAAATAGACACAGATAGCAATCATTTGGTGGATCTAGTTAGGCTTCTTTGAGTTTTTAGAATTTTTTCTTGTTTGACTATTCCCACTGACACTGACATCTCGAGTGAAGAAATCGCTTATTCTTTAGCCTCCGCATCTAAAAGTAGTAAACAGAGTCCAGCACGACAAGACTAAACTGGGGTCTGTGACGAACCAGTTAACGCCGCATTACATTGCCCTGGTTGGCAATGAGCCCCAGCAAATATATCTTAACTCCACCGGATGAATTGCATCCGTACGTTCTTCCCAGCGAGAATCAGGTGAAGCCTGAGTATCCAGATTTCGAACCATGGGAACACAAAAAGGAGGAAGATCAGATTCTGCTGAACTTTGTCGCTAAAGGCTACTATTCGACTTCCAAAGTGAATTTTGAAAGCATATCGGCACGATCTTCATTGCAAGAATCGCTGCCCAAACTATCGGATCGACTGGCTGATCAGTTCTCTCAAGTACTACGTATCAGGGAGCAAGAGATCAACCGGATTCCAGCCACTGGAGACTCTTCTAATCCTCCTTTTAGTGATTTAAGTGGACCGGGTTTTCAATTGCCGAGTAGAGTAACATTAACGGAGCACCGCAGAGAGATTTGGCTACAGGAGTTGAGTTCACCCTACGCGTCTCTGCCCAAGCTCTCTGCATATATTCCTCATGGTTTGAAGAGACGACAGATACTTGAGCAATGCTGTGCGAAGCAAATACCGTTGAAAAGAGCCGTATGGTTAATCAAGTGCTGTTATTCCATAGAGTGGAAGATAAGAATTTCAAAGCAAAAGTTGCCAGAGAAGGATTCTGATGTAGATTTGCAGCTCACGAAAGAATGGACTGACAACTTTGTTTACATTTTAGAGAAGCTCATCTTTGAAGTGGTTCAGCACGATAATGATCCAGTGCAAATGAAACGCTGGAGAAGTGGAATTGGGTACTTTTTGAAGCTTCTAGGTAACTGTTACACACTAGGTCTTCTTGACAAGGAGATTTTTCACCACTGGCTGGTGGAATTTGGTGCAAAAGTCAAAAACTATGAATTTCTACCAATGACCCTTCATGTTTTGATGATATTCTGGGATGACATATGCAAACCGGTTGAAGAATCAGGAGCAACGTCACAAAAGATTTTTCTCGTCTCCAAAGTTGCTGAAATGCTTCTCAACAAGTATCACTCAATCTCTCACAGCAAATCCATGATCAACGATGAGAAGTATATTATTAATGATATCAAGAAAAATGGGAAAATCAAAGACTCTTTGAAATCGATTATCAAAACTCTTATTTGCAAATTATTCCACAACGGTTCTCTAGAGGCTTTCATATTCCCAAATCCAAGCTGGGACATCTACAAACCCATATTGAATGAAATCATTGGTGCTTTTGCTTTGAATGAAACTTCGGATGTCGCTCTTGAAGCACAGAAGAAGCTAGAGCTTATCACCTACCGAAATGAATCCTTGAGATTGAAAAACACAGGATACCTCAAAACATCAAGTACAAGCGATCAAGCAGAAGATCTAAACACTAACGGATCTGTGCTAGAGTTGAATCCCGTGAACGTCGAGCTCACTCAAATGTTGGATGACAATCCGATGGATTTTGATTGGGCTTCATACCTGGACAAGAATATGTTAAATGTCACCGAGATTCGTCAACTTGTTTTATGGGCAGTGCATCCGTCCAGAGTTTCACATTATGAAGCAAATCAGCTTGTAGCCAGGATCCTTCTTCTGAAGGTTAACTCGGTTGAGGCCTTTCCAGAGTATGCTGTCGAGGACATAATATGGTTTCTGGTATTCCAACTGGCAAAGCTGACGGATCATGTAAGATCTGCGACAGTTGCTATGCCTTCATTGTATCGTCTGCTCAATTTACTGATAACCTATGGCATTTTGAAAGTACCGACATACATCCGGAAGCTGATAAGCTCTGGTATTCTATATTTGCCTGAGTCTAACGATAAGTTTATGCATTGTAACGTATTGATAAACTTAAAGATATCTCAACTCATGAAAAGTCAGTATAATCTGGTCTTAAGAAACGTCATGGAATATGATTCGTCCTACTTTTTGGATTATAATTTCGATCAACTGATGAGTAAAACCGAGGAGCTAAAGCAGATCATTCTAGCCAACGAAGACCTAAAAAAATTTGACTATCCCTTGAGTATTAAAATCATGACCGCAGAATGGTATTTGAACGGTTTGTGCTCTGGCAATCCATCTGTGGTTGATAAACGAACACTGGTTAGAAACTTTCGGGCTTTTTGCATTCACCTAGATGCATTCCACTATTTTTACAAGTGGATCGAGTTTATCGTTTACCATCAGCTACTCAGTGATGTGGAGGCACTCGAAGCTCTGATGGATATCTTACTCCGCTATGGTAAACTATTCTCTCAGTTCATCAATGATCATATTCTCTTTACAAAAACGTTCATTTTCATTTACAAAAAAGTGCTGAAAGTTAAAGATAGCAATTGTTATGCTATAACGTCACTGATGCCCTTTTGGAAATTCTTCATGATGAATTTCTCGGTGACATTAAATATCGATGAAGATTTGAGATCCGAACTTTCGGCTGTTTATGAGGAGGAAAAGACTAAAGGCGAGAGGCTGAGTAAGAACAAACAACAACTGCTAGAGTTGTACCAATCTTTCAATGGCTCTGAGTCGAAGAGTACGACTTGGAGTTTTCCCGAGATCTTTCAAACGAGTTTACGAGGATATCTGATGGCCAAGGATAAACCACTAGACCAAAAAAGGTTCAGGTGTAACTTGCTGCTTCTAATGACAACGGGCATCAAGGAGTATAACAAATTCATGTCTATATTTTTGAAGAAGAGGAACTTTGAGAAAGCAGACCTTGTTTACTTGGTTTCTGCTAAACTTCTCACTTTTGAACAGGTCCAGAACATTTTGGGAGTTGACGTCGTTTTGAGTTTGTTATCTGTCGAAACATCTCGATATGGATTATACTTTGAGTATCACAAAGAGCAATTTATCAAGAATAATTTCAAGCACATTATAGCTGCTTGCCAAAGAAGTATTTCAGATAATTATACTGTTATACTGAATGTCCTTCTGAAATACGGTACAGACTCTAAATTGGCGTCAATCTCAAGGAAAGCGATCATAGCACTTTTGAACAGCAATCCAGGCAATAGTAACCACATCATGGAGGATCTGTTATATCATGGCCTCAGCAGGCCGGATGAGAATGATGATGATACTCTCGATGAGCCCAATTCTTCAGACATGTATGAACTGCTCAACTTCACCAATTTATGGATTTTCCAAGCCTACACCAGCTACCAGGTTGATCTGATTAGCAGCACCGATGCGACTCTGTTAGAGCCCTTCCTTTTCAAAATGATCGAGAAATCAGAGTCCAACTGTCTCTGCGCCCACGTATTCGACAAGATTGGTAATTATGGCACTATCTTTTCAATTATGGACATTTTTGAGCGCGATTTCCTTCAAAAGTGCCTGGAAGATCAGCATCCCAACTATATTTATTCGAACATCGCAATCGAAATTATAACATCCTTATCTCAGAGGCTTCATGGCGAAGCCAACATATCCGATGGTAATTTCGAACTTTTAAAGAATGTTCTTTATCGTTATTCCGATCTCGATGAGGAGTCGTGGATACGGCACGAGCTTCAATTCGAAATAACGTTGAAAATATTCACAATACATCAGACATCTGTCTTTCATCGGCTGGTTTTATCTGTTCAGAATCGAAATTCCATGGAGACGGATAAACTCATAAACAAAGTTTTCTCCTTGTTTGAGGAAATTACTTCGAATCTGCGACTGAAATTGATGTTATATGAAATTTTGAATTCTCTGAAGTCATATTGCATCTACATTTCTACTACTACTACGAATTTCGAAACACCCAAGAGACTGCTAAGTTTACCACCATTCCAGATATCTTCGTTTATCAAAGGCGGGTCTGCAAAACTTGAAGAAGAGACGGAAATAAACCTTGGTCTTGTCACGGCTGACCCTGGAATTGGAGCTAATCGCGATAGATGGTTCATCTTTGACAAGGAGGAGAACACCTACTCCTGCAAACTACGAAACAAGCCATATCAATTGATCACAAACTTCCAGGCTGAGAACGCAAGCTGCTTCAATAACTCATGTTTAAACTTGAGCTTGTTCAATGGGTGTTATGAGAAGAAGAATCCAAGCTAACTAGTTTACACTCTATCTACTTCGATCGTTGTCTCTGAACATGGTAACATGATCTTTATGCATTTGTCAATAGCTAAACGTAAGTTTAACTCATCTTCGTTAGACCCGCCCTTCAAAGTCATTCTTATTAGGACGATGTAGAGGCTAAAATTCACTTTTGCGATGATGAGATCTTCATGTTTCAGGTCACATTTTGCCTTGAACTCCGGTAACTTTTCAATCGTTTCCCGTAGTTGAGACTTCAAAACAGTGGGCTGCTGACTCTTTCTTATGATGGAGCCCGTGGTTGGAGGAGCCTCAGCTTTCTCAGCCGCGCTATCCTCTGTAGCTGTCGGGTTGTGCAACAGAGAAGACGCTGGTATCGTTGTGGTGGAAAACCCCAAGAGCAGAATGGTCGAAGTCCATTCAGCGATAGTGAACCCATGAACTAGGATGAAAGTTGCGATCATCGAGGCAGCAACGTAGTCTGACACAAAGTGCAGGTATTCAAACAAGTACGGATATATTGCCAAGTAGACTGTGTATGACATAGTTATCAATGGGTTTTTCGTTTTCAACTTGGAGTTTTTGTTAGCGTAGAAGACTTTGAACAGAGACAACGACGATAATGTGAAGTTGACGAATAAAATGAAATACCAAATCTTGAAATCATCTTCGGCTAGCTCGAGGCCACCCTCTGAGTGATGCGAATGGGGTATCTGGGAATTAATCTCGTTATGGTTCTCGTTATCATGCTGGTTGGACTCTACAAAGAGAACGATGAACTCTTCGATCATATGGAAGATGAGATCAAGCCCGACAAAGCATAGCGACACTGCGGAAGCAAAACTTGACACCACATCGATTCTATTGAGCCCGAACGGAAACGTGATTGTACCCGTTGTCCAAACTTCAAACTGTGAAAGATTTTCGACGAGAATGATGATCAAGGAACCAATGATATCGTAGGTGATGAAATGCGACAGTGTGATGAAATTGGTCCATGACTTGCTGTGACCCAACTGGAAGACAGCGACACATGTGATCAGCTGCAGACAAGTGATGGCCAGCTGGAAATGGGCCCTTGGCCACACCAAATTCGACACCAGGTCGTTCCAATCGGGAATAGGCAGCGATTTCGCAATGTTTAATGGGATCTTGACCTCTGGCTCCTGGAAGAAATTCATCGAAACGGACGAATGCTTGTAACGATGGCCCTTACGGAACGAGGTGCGTGATCCGTTGCCCGCCGGCACGGAACTGAAGTTAAAAGGTGCCTCAAGATTCTTCTTGCGAGTCTCCCGAGCATCTGGCGACGCAGATCTCACTGGAGATTTAGTTCTTGTGGTGGGGGGCGCCAGCTGTGGCCCTGGAATGTACTTGTGCGAGTGTCTTCTCGATTCGCTGACAGCGGGAGGATTGCTGCCCCCAAAAGTGAACGAAGGGTTGTAGATCAGACTTGAGCTCGAATTGTTCCCGTCGTTGCTGGAATACATTGCGGAAGAATTTGGCCTGCTCATTGCGGGAGAAGCGAAAAATGGGCGAGTCGACGAAAGAGAGAACTCTTCGTTGTTCCCACGGACAAACGGCGTGGAGAACTCCTGATCGCCAGAGCTGGGCGAGTCCTCCTCCAGGATCGAATTCATCACGGGAGTGCCCTGAACGGGCGATTGCGAGCCTTGCTGCTGCGGCGGCGGCGGCAGACCGTTACCCACCACTGATGACATCTATTCTGGCCAGCAGAACCTAATACGACGATCCTGTCTGTTGTTCTCGTGCTCCGGCTTATAACCTGGTATGCTGTTGATCTTTGATATGCTGGTACCTTGTAGGCGTCACTCTGCACGCGACCGGGTAACCGCGGCGCTAAGAGTCTGAAGAACAGCTTGAAGACTGGCTTTACTGAAGACATTTCAAGATGTCTTGATATTTCAGCGAGACTCTCCCACAATCTTTTGTTCAAGTGGAAATGGTGAAAAATTCGTGTGCTATATCCCAGTTTCATCTTGATTGGGACAACGAAGTACTGACCGGCTGATCAAGCAACGCATGACTGGTCTCTTTCTCGCGGTTGTCGTTCTTCTTTGGAGCATGGCTGCCGATGGTGCACTCAGCAATTGCAAAATAACTTTCCGGATGTCGAAGGATTCTGCAATCTTTGTAAATCTTGAAAATTCCAATGGCGCCTCGACGGGGTCCGTAATGACGTCTGGTTCTCCCGAACACATCCTGGCCACGTCTGTCGGAATTGCAGCACTGTGGTTGTACAGATCTAGCAGAGCCATTCACAATGATGCTGTAGTCGATGCCAAGGGCAGTCCTGGCGCTGCGCTGGCCACTCTGCCTGAGGACTACTGAAACCGAAACAATAGTTCGGCATCAGGCGAACTTGCCGTTTGTTCCTATTATCTGAAGCGTCTCTCGAACCTTGACCTTGGCAAATGGAATGATTCTTCAAATTTTGACGCGAAATCTGTTGAAATCTCGAGAGATAATTGATTGGGATGTGCCCAGGCTGAAAACTGTTAATATAGGTTGAGAATGAAAAGTGTACTCGAATTTGAATCGAGCATCAACTCAATGCAGTGCAAACTCGCTCAGTCTGCAACCTCTTGGCAGGAGGGAAAACGGAAGCATCCGCGTCAACTACTAACCGGCTAGCAGTACACAGTACCTCGCATCATCTTGTGAAAGAAAGCACATAGAATTGTTTATCGGCTAATGCATCACACGCCTGTATATCTCTTTTCTTGCTGCTAATTTCGCGACCTGCACTCGATTGTAAGCCAAAATCAGAGCTCCCATCGGCCTTGATTGTTGCCGAAAGTTTCTGGACCATGGGTACCATGTCTCCAGACAAAGAGTGATCTTCACCTGATGGCCCCCCATCCTTATCAAACCTTAAGAGACGAATCTCTGCGTATCACTAGCTTTGGCACCGAGACCAATGGTGATCGCTGTGAGGATGGCGCTTTTCCCGCTACCATTATTGCCACTACGAAGTTCAAACGGGGTCCCAACACCAGTTCAAAGTTCCGTAGAGAGATCTTCTTGATGTAACCGAAAGGAATCGCAGCCTGCGGCGAGTCCGCTCCACAGTCATTGAAGCATACTGGTAGCTGCTGTTGCTCTCTGGCTTATTCCTGCTCTGCTTCCAGCGATCTTGGACCCCGTCATTATCTTCTCCTGCACTGGACCTCGCCTCATGCCAGGCATGTAATATTGAAGTACCCAATTTGTTCGCGCTCACTTGGAATCTATTCTTGATAGAAGAGGATCCAATCAATGCCAAGTGGCGTTTGGCAGCGTTTGGGATCGCCTGTCTTGGCATTGTAAAGTGCTGAATTTCGGCAGTGTATTTCAGCGGTGAGTTGATACACTGCACCTCGCTGCCGCCTGGAGCTATAAGTGGCGAGAGCAGAGCTCGTGAGAGCCTGGCGCGGTGCTGTGGCCTGCCACAGCACTGAAGAGCGCTGAGAGAAATGCAGTGCTCTAAAGAGCACTGCACGCTCTGAAGTGAACAGCTCGCCGCTGCTCGCCGCCGGCACCGCCGGCTCGCTGAGCTCGCTGAGCTCGCCTGGCGAGCTCCTGGCGACCCCCAGCGGCTCTTTCGCCCGTCTCTGCCCAGGTGGCAAATCTTCAAGGTCTTGTTCGTTCCGTAACAAAGCAAACAATAAGAACAACACATACCTCTCGCTTGACAACCAGCCCAGAAAGAGGCGTTCGAGCGGCTGCAGTCCATGAATTCCCTGCTGCACTGAGACGCAGATCGAGCACAGGCCATGTTGACACCACAAGCGATCCAGGAATCCGTCAGAGAGTTCCAGCAGCAGGAGCTGCACACAAACGTGGACCACGCGGTGCTGCAGCAGCAGAAGAGCCACCTCGAGAGCCGGCTGCTGCGAGAACGGTACCTGACCAAGCGGCTGCAGCAGCTGTACTCGCAGATCGACAAGACGCGCAACTACCAGGAGTTCGTCGACCTGCTGATGAACAGCAGGACGCTACTGCGAGAGATATTCACCGTAGAGGGCCTCGCCAGACGGGGCAGGCCCATCGAGCCTGAGGTCGACTGGACCAAGTTCGGGCTCGACGTGGCCGGCTACGTGGCGCAGAACGAACAGCTACTGGCGCTCTACAACGACGGCCTGCTATGACAGGGCGACCTGTCTCTTCCGCTGCTGCCTTTATGTGTATATATGTATCTATTTAGTGTATGGCTTGCGCCTTTTCCGTTTGCTGACATTGCCAACCACTGGCAGGACTGAGAGAGAGATGTTGACGAGTGCTGTGCGGTCGGTGAGTCTCAGGACATGTGCTGGGCCCTCTAGGGCGTTTGCCCGCTTCAAGGGCTACAGTTCCATCCCCAAGGTGACCTCTCTGGCGGACTTCCAGAGCAGTATCAAGGGCCCCAAGCTGTCGGTGATCGACTTTTACGCTACCTGGTGCGGGCCCTGCAAGGCCATGGCACCACACCTGTCGAAGCTGGTCGATGAATACCCAGACATCCAGTTCTACAAGGTTGATGTCGACGAGAGTCGCGACATCGCCCAGCACTGCCAGGTCACGGCGATGCCCACGTTTGTGTTCGCCAAGGATGGCCAGCTGGTCGGCAAGGTCGTCGGTGCCAACCCGAACGGCATCGAGCAGGGCATCAAACAGTTGCAGTGATGCTTTATAGCGGTTTCTAGGTCTATGTAGCTCTTTTGTCAGTTTTACCTGTTGAAAAGCTCACTGTCAGCGAACACTCAGAGCACCAAGATGAGTCTGCCCTTCTCCAAGGTGATGCAGGCCCTGGTGGCCAGGAACGCTCCGGAACCGATCTACTCCTACAGGGTGAGCCCGCTCGTGAAGGCCGGCTCGTGGGCGCTGTCGCTGGTGTTCTTCACCTACGGTGCTACGTTTGCAGACTGGTCGTACGAATCCTCGCAGGCCGTGTACGGGGAAGCTGACGAGGCTACCAGGAGGGACTGGAAGTTCCTGATCAAGACCTACGCCCCGATGGGGCTCACGGCGATCCCAATCACGCTGGCTGTCGCTGCAGTGTACGTGCCGTCGAGGATTGTGACCAGGGCGACCTATATACCGAGGGCGAACGGCCTACCAGGGTGCGAATTGACTAGGCGTTCCGCCGTCATGGGCAGGGAGATCCGTGTGGTTAGACCGCTGGCCCAGCTGGCCAGAAACGGCAAGACTCGTGTCTTCACGGGCGTGGGACATCAGGGCGTCGAGGACAAGGGCTCGTTTGTGTTCTTCCTGTCGGATCGCAGTGAACTGGCCAAGAAATGGCTCGACAGAGTCTACATCTTCCCCAGATCGGGCAAGTTCTGGGCCTCCGATGGCCGTGTGTTCGACGCCCTCTTTGGTGGAGACTCGATTCGGGATCTGGAACTCAAGACTAAGGACTATAAGAATGGTATCAACTCTAAAATTCTACAGGATATTAAACAGGATAGAGGTATGTTGGACGAGTTGATCGAGAAAAACTCGTCAAGAGCCAAGTTCCATTCTGGTGCCAAGGTCTCGAATCTCTCAAAGAGAATAGTCGAATCGTCCTCGTTACAAAAATCCAAAGGATCTCAGTAGGAGGTCGAAGAACAGCGCGTATGAGAAATAGAGACCCGTGTCTATATTGCTCGAGAATGCCTTCCAGCAGTCCTTGGGGTTATCAAGATCGACTTTCCTGATCATTGTAAATAGTCTATAAGCGAAAAGCGATAAGCCTCCGATGAAACCTGGGCCCAGGATCAGTCCGCTGTTGATACCAGCTAGTGCGAACAGCGCAATCTGCGACGTTGCCAGGACGTTGCAAATCGGCTTTGTCCTGACGTTCCAGGCCAGAGCCGTCGACTTGATGCCAGCTTTGATGTCAAATTTCTTGTCCTGGTGTGCGTAAATCGTATCGTAGATCATACACCATAGGAAATTGCCCACATACAGTGGGATCATCGTGGACCAATCCATGATCCCCATGGCAGGGAAGCCCAGGAGAGCACCCCACTTGAAGCAGCCGCTGAGTGCAGCTTGCGGGTAGTACGTAAACCTCTTGAATAGCGGATAAGTGAAGACCAGAGGCAACGAAGCCAATCCTAACCACCAGCAGTCCGGTGGAAGCTGCTTGAGTATAGCCAGCCCCACAGCTGTTTGCCCGGCTAAAAACACCGATGCCTGCTTAACGGACACCCTGCCGGATGCGATTGGCCTCTCGACAGACCTTATGACTGAGCCGTCCAGCTTACGGTCAAATATATCGTTGATCGTGCAACCGGCGCCTCTCATCACTAGTGAACCTAGCCCGAAAAGACCCAGCATCCATACCGTGTGGCCAATTGAAGCACTGGCCTCCATAGCTGCCATGATGATCGCAAAGGAGCTAGGCAGAAACAGCAGCCAAGTCCCCACTGGCTTTTCCAGTCTCATCAGTTCCGCATAAGGGACCCACTTCGCAGGCAGTTTAGATACAAAGGGTCCCAAACCATTCAGTCTGGCTTCCCGAGCCTCTTTTAATTGCTCAGGCGTGAACATTGGAGGTTTCGAGGACTGGAACCGTATTGTGAACCCTGGTCTGATGATGTTAGAGCGGGACAAAGACCTTCCCAGGAGTAGAAAGTTCGCAGCCGACGAGCTTGGCTGCAAAGCAGCTTTGTGTAACAGCATTGACCCTTCAGCGATCTTCTAACTCTTCCAAGCCCTTGCCAGTGTTGTTGGTCTTCACTGTAGCCAAGAGATCTTTAATACAGATAAGCGCGGCACGTGACCTTAGGTTACCGTAAGTTGAAGCACCGATATGGACTGTTCTGCTTCTAGTTCGAGCTGCCGTGACGACTCAATTCATTGTGTCATCTCTGAGACTTCCAACGGTCCTCGGCCTGTGTCTTTCGCACGTCCTTAGTGGTTGACTGGCCGAGGCATCACTGCCACAATTGAATGACATGTTTGTCGAAGCTGGGAGGATATACTGTAATTGCCGATTGCGGCAGACGGTGGCTACACCCAGGACATGACTGGCAAAATGTAGTTCCAAGATATCTACGAACTTGCGGGCCCTGGCTCGCCAATTGGCCGTGGAATCTGCTGGTTCAACTAACAGGTTGGATCAGCTTTTCAGCAAGAAGCTAGTAAGCATTTGGGTCAGATGATAGCGCCATGGAGTGCTGCTACTCTCAGTGTTATCTTTTATCGGGCTCATCGCTTTTCAGCTAAACGAGCGTCAACTCGTGGCTAAAGCATGAAATTTCAGATGAAAGTTAAAACTTCACCAGACTTCGACACTAAGACAGTCAATTGGACCCATTGAGCCTAGATACTGCCATGACTTTCCACGTTGCTTCGACTACTGCCCCAGTGAACATTGCTGTATGTGATTTTTGCGTATGTTTGAAAGAATGATGCATTTACTAACGACTTTTACATAGACATTGAAATACTGGGGTAAGAGGGATAAGACTCTCAATCTACCAACCAACTCATCCATTTCAGTTACTCTGTCCCAAAATGACTTGAGAACGTTGACATCCGTGGCTACCGGTCCAGAATTGTCCGAGGACAAGCTATTCTTGAATGGTAAGGAAGAATCACTGGCCAGTGAGAGAACTCAGAACTGTTTGAAGGATCTACGTAAATTGAGAAGTGAATTGGAGAATTCTGACGCCACTTTGCCGAAGTTCTCAGAATGGAAATTGACAATTGTCTCCGAGAACAACTTCCCAACTGCAGCCGGTTTGGCTTCATCAGCAGCCGGTTTCGCTGCTTTGGTCGTTGCGATTGCTAAGTTGTATCAATTGCCCCAATCTCTGTCAGAAATTTCCAAGATTGCCAGAAAAGGTTCTGGTTCAGCTTGCAGATCCCTCTTCGGTGGTTACGTTGCCTGGGAAATGGGTGACAGAGAAGATGGCAGTGACTCTAAAGCTGTCGAAGTTGCTCCAATGGAGCATTGGTCTAACATGAAGGCTGCCATCCTTGTTGTCAGCGCTTCAAAGAAGGATACCCCTTCGACTAGCGGTATGCAATTGACCGTGGAGACTTCTGATCTTTTCAAAGAGAGAGTTAGAGACGTTGTGCCACGCCGATTCGAGGAGATGAAGCAAGCTATCAGAGAAAAGAACTGGCCAGTTTTTGCTGAGTTGACCATGAAAGACTCCAACTCATTCCACGCAACCTGCCTGGACACATTCCCACCAATCTTTTACTTGAACGATACTTCCAAGAAGATTATCAAATTGTGTCATCAAATTAATGCATTTTACAACGAAACCGTTGTGGCTTACACATTCGATGCTGGTCCAAATGCGGTTCTATATTATTTGAAGGAGAACGAAAAGAAGCTCTTCTCGTTCATCTACAAGATCTTTTCCAAGGTTTCTGGATGGGAATCTAAATTCTCGAGCGATGAACTAGCCCAATTCATTGGAGAATTCGACTCTTCTCTAGCCAAGGACTTGCCATTTGAGTTGGACGACGAACTTTACAAGGGTGTTTCCAGAGTGATCTTGACTCAAGTGGGCCCCGGTCCCCAACCGACCGACGAATGTTTGATCGATGCCAACACCGGTCTACCAAAATAGTACCATATATATAAACATATCTTTGCTTCACTTTAGGTACATAAATATTGTGGAGGTCTGAATACTATATTCATAGCAGTCTTTATTGCAGTTGGTGAGGACCCTACTAAGCCCGGCACATTCGCTCAATTACCGACAGCGAGGAAAGAATACTTAACTCAGTGGTATAAAATACTGTACAGTCGTCCTAACTTTTCGCTAAGCTTACAATAATACAAGTAGTTTCTGGCAGATATATATAGGTTTGCCAAAGACCTCTGTTCTTGTTGAACAATTTTCGCTGAAACTTCCCAGAATCACCATGTAAGCAGTAAGACACAACGAATAACAGGTTACACGGTCCAACAAAAAAGTGTTAAACTCATTCCTTAACCTCCTTGATTTTATTAGCCTCAATTTCGGCATCAATCTTTTTGTATTTCCAAATCCTAGCCTTGCAATCTCCGCTACCTGTAGCGAACACACCATACTGAGGACCTAATGGAAATCCATTGGCCACCGCTACTGAAATGACCGAGTTTCTGTGACCTTGCAACATCAACAAAGGGTTACCTGACTTCGTGTCCCAGAATAGAACTCCACGGTCTTTTGAGCCTGACAGTATGTATTCATCATTTTGTGTCGTGGCCACCGACAGAACGAAGTCCTTGTGGCCCGTATAAGTGACTTCGCAGGTGCCCGGCGTGGGCTTTCCGTTGTTTTCATTGCTACCACCTCTTAGGTTCCAAAGTTTCACAGACCTATCTAAGGAGCCTGAGACAACACCATTGCCATCTCTAGTGAAGACAACACTGTAGACAGAGTCCTTATGACCAGTCCCAAGTTCGTTTTCAGAGTCCAATCTTTCGACCAAGAAGCCAGTTTCAGAGTCCCACACACGAACTGCACGATCCAATGACCCTGCGGAAATGAACTTACCGTCTCCAGGAGATACAGCGACAGTGGTAACACCGTCTTCTATCGACAAAGTCAACGAGCATTGACCTGTACGCAAATCCCATATTCTAACAGTTCTATCACCGGAGCCAGACACCAGCTTTTCACCGGATGGGAAATAGTCTAGAGAGTAGATATCTTGCTCATGACCTTGCAAAACCATGACAATTTGCTTCTTGGCAATATCCCAAATTCTGATCAACCTATCCTCTGCACCAGTGGCCAAAAATTTACCATCGGGTGAGAAACACACAGAACGAATATAAAGATCGGACGAAGCAGTCTTTGAAGTTGCAAAATTGTTCGCATCGCTGTGGGACTCTTCGGCATTGCCGCTTGGGACGGTACTGGATTGTGAAGCGGCATCATCTGAGAGTCTTGCGACTAAAGAGCCATCAGAGACTCTAAAGACCTGAGTAGTCTTATTGCAACCTGTGGCCAAAAATTCTCCATCATTACTGAACCTGACACAACAGACTACTGATGTGTGATCCAAAGAACAGTGTAGTTCGACATCCAGTTCCCGTGGCAACGCTGGGTTGTAAAGTATGTAGTAATCGTTTGTCTGCTTTTTCAAATGAGAAGGAACCGTTTGAGAGTCCAAATCCAGTAAGAAAGGTGGGATAGGCTTTGTGTGACTAGCGCGAACGTTATATGGAACCAAGTAATGTTCCTGCTGCAGCTGTAGCTGCTCGTTTTCCTTTGATTGTCGTGTATCATCCTGAGATGTATTGGTAGAGACCTGTGGCAAAACTGGGGAAGCTCCGTTTGGCGGAAGCGTTTGCGAGGCCTCAGCGGCGGCCGGGATGGCCACACTCTGTGAAGAAGTCGCTACCACCGGTTGTGACTGTGCTTCAACAGCAGGAATAGCTGGTTTCTCGGCAGTAACAGGCCCAGCTGGAGGCAGCACCACCGGAGCCTGCTTCACCTCAGCAGGCTTCCCGGGGAGCGTACCCACGACAGGCGCCGCTGTCTGCTGGCCCAGACCCGTTGGAGGTAGCGAAGAGCCTCCAAACGCGCTAGTAGAAGACATCGCTGTGTTTGGTGGCAGCCCAGGATGCTGCGTCTGGCTCTGCTGCACCTGCTGAGCCTGCTGTACTTGCTGCTGCTGCTGGTGATGGACAGTGAACGACGCCAACTGTCTATCCCGCTGTTCCAGCTCGATCTTGAGCCTATTAATCTCTTCCTCGTACGCATCCTTCATCTTACGGTGCGTTAACTCCAACTCGTAGACCGTGTTTCTGATCTGCTGCATCTCAGCCAGCTGCTGGTTTATCTTGAAATCATAATCCTTTTGATTCTGCAATCGGTAACTGTTGGCCTCTTGCGAAACCTGCGAAAATTCCTGTCTTATTGCCTCCAGCAACTCGTTGACTTTATTCTGCGAAGCAGCCACTACAGATGACATCTCTTCGACCTAAAAAGTTTCCAAAAACCGTCGAAGTCCACTTCTCAATCTGTCTCGACACTAAAAGCTGCTTCCCAAGTCTTAATTGACTCTTAACGACCAATCTTACTCTCCCTCTGGTGAAGTTTTACTTACACTTCTTGTTTATTCCCACCGCTTGCGTGGTTCAACAAGCTATTGAATGTCACTCAGGACGAAGGATCCCAAACCGAGGAAGCTAAGAGACGAATAAATCGATGATTTGGAGCGGTTTGAAGGGCAGATGAGCAAGGTCTGGAAGCCATTGGACGGTGTAGTTGGTGTGGGATGGACGCATTATCACAGTATAGAGACTCTGTGAAGGAACGGCTGGATAGTGCAGACGTCCTGGTCGCGAAGCTGCTGCACGAGAACACGGTCCTGTCGCAGACGGTCGAGACCAGGACACAGGAGCTGGAGAACGTGCGACAGCAGGTGAAGAGCCTGGAAGAGCGGGTGGGCGAGCTGGAGAGTCGAGAGGCCAAGCAGGAAGAGGATATCGAGATTGTGAAGGATCTATTTGAACATCTATGTGGGGTGCGAGTACATAAGAGCTACGAGGACGACACGGGGCTATGGTTTGACGCTTCGCAGGGCTCGAAGAACGGGATCATGGACTATAAGCTCGGGTTCATCAAGAACGAGTCGTCTTCGGGCACAGAGGTGATCTATGTCCCGCTGTTGAAACAACGGAGTTCCGATGAGCTTCGAATATTGCAAAAACAGCTGCCGGGATACATGTTCGACACCCTCAGTTTCCCACTCAAATCGCTATATCAGTTTTATTCCAAAATGGCTAGAAGTTTAAGTAAGAAAATAGAGTGACCGCTTATTGCAGGACCAGATGACCTTGCTCAGAGACCACGAGTCTCTTGAGGATGTCCTTCTTTGCGTCTTCGTCCTTGACCGTCTTCAGAATCTTATACAGGGAGTGGCCCTTTTCGAATTTGGGTAGCTTGGCGTCCTTGCCAGGCTTGGCCACCTTGGCTGGCTTCTCTTCTACAGCAGGCTCCTTTGGCGCAGAGCTCTTTGGTTTTTTGTTGTCCTGTGGAGCACCGTTGGGCTTCTGTTTCTGTTTCTTACCCTTGTACAGTGCTTTCTGGTACTTCTCGTCTTCTGTTATGCATTGGGTGTGCTTTTGGTAGCTGTAGCCGTCGTCGAACGTCTTAGAACAGTCGATACATGTGTAGTAAGCCTGGGGGCACCGGGAGTAGTGCTTCTCAGTGTTTTTCTTTGGAACAGTAGCGTTGCAGACCTCGCAATTAAAGGTGACCATTGTAACAACCAGCGGATGGCTTATATCCCAACTTGTTGTGGACTCAAAGTGTTATTAAAATTTTTCATTTTTTCACATACGCTGCGATGCTCATCGCCCGGCAGAACAAGCGACATTAAGACATCTAGCTAGATCCGAAGTTCCTCGGTTGGTCTTCAACGACTTGCAGAGTCTTTGGTCTGGGCCATTCTCTCGCGTTTCGAGATTCTCATTCCCATTCAATCTAAGAATACTCAGCCTATCGTTTCTGCGCGGCCCACACCATCTAGTCCTCGAGCAGTAGCCTTGGATGGCTATCTGAAGAATTCTAACCCGCCTCTTCTAGCCGCCTAGGTGTATCACCGCAAACACCGGTGGCCAATTAAGCCGCGTTCTCGCGCTCGTTCGACATTCTGCACATTTTATACCTCTAGCACAACCCAGCAGCATTCATGACTCGTTGGAACAGTCTTCGAGCGTCACTAGTGGCTACCGCACGCTGAGTCTTCCCAGATCTTATCCAATTTCCGCTCTTTTTATATTGTCATTCTTGTCCGGGTATCCTGGCAATATAGGGGCATGCCAATAAGCCAACGATCTGAGTACATACAAGAAGAAAGGAAGTTGCAATTGAGGACTACATAGAAGCTCAATTGGTTGCTGCAGGTCATTGATCGCTAAATTAGAGTACTTAAACACTACTATCGTGAAGGAAACGCGAAAAACGGAGCGCTATGGCATTAGAACCTATTGACTGCACAAGTCATTCGAGAGAAATTGAACAGGCGTACCTGAAAGTGGTGAGAGGTGATGATGCTGATACCACCTGGCTTGTGATCTCACCTAATGAAAAGAAGGAGTACCATCCGGCCTTTGTTGGGTCTGACTTTAGTGAGTTTCTGGAGACGTTTGACGATGCTAAAGTGCAGTTCGGGTTGGCTCGTGTATCTCCACCGGGATCTGACGTGGAGAAGTTGATCCTCATTGGTTGGTGTCCTGATTCTGCTCCAATGAAAACGAGAGCTTCGTTTGCGGCTAACTTCGGTACTGTTGCTAATCAAGTATTGAAAGGCTATCACGTCCAGGTCACGGCTAGAGATGAGGATGATCTTGATGAGAAAGAGCTGCTGCAAAAGATCAGTAATGCTGCGGGAGCAAGGTACTCGATTCAAATGAACACTGGTACGCCAAAGCCATCCGTCAGCAAGCCGAAGAAGACTACCCCTCCGCCAGTGAGGGAGACGCCAAAGAAGACTGCCCCACCACCAGTGAAGGAGACGCCAAAACCCGCTGTCATCAAGTCTCAGTTCAAATCTCCTGCTCCATCCCCAGCCAAGCCTATCCCGGGCAGGGGAGAAGACCTACAGACTGACGACTGGGACGAACCTGAAGTGAAGGAACGTGATTTGGATCAAAACCCACTAAAATCGAGTCAATCAACATACAAGCCAATCGGTAAAGTGGACCTGAAGAAAGTTATCGCTGAGGAAAATGCCAAAGAGGATCCAAGATTGGTGAGCGCCACGGATCCCTCTAGCAAGATTGCTCCTGAGGCTGACATTGCACGCTTGAAGCAAGAATCCAAATTGAAGAGAGACAACGAGATTAATCAGTTCCTAGGCACCAAGCCACCTACTGGATCTTTCGCGACTCCAAAGAATGATGATATGGTAATCAAAGGGTTCAAGAATGAAAAGAGTCCAGCCCAACTATGGGCAGAAAAGAAAGCGGCCGCTAGCAACTCTCCAGAGAAAGAATCAAAGCCAGAACCAGTGGTTGCAGCTGGAGGTCAATCGGACGACGAAGAAGAAGAGGAAGAAAACGTTCACGACCTGAAATCCAAATTCGAAAAATTAGGCCAAAGAACCAACGAACCACCTATCATCACTCCAAGGCCTGCAGCTTCAACCCCATCAGCCCCTGTCACAGAAACTGAAGAGCCTGTCAAGATTGATTCCAGAAAGTTCGGCAACCCATTGCCTGGCATGCACACAGAAATCTCTCATGAGGAGAAAGAGGAAGAAAGTGACGATGGCGATTGGGATGATGAGGAAACTGCTGCACCTGCTCTACCTTCGAGGGGGGCGGTCAAACAAGCTGCTAAGGCAGAGGAGAAAGACACAACACCTCAGAAAGTGGAATCAAGAAAACCTGAGCAGGAGGAACCAGAGGAAGAAGAAGAAGAAGAAGAAGAAGAAGAAGAAGAAGAAGAAGAAGAAGAAGAAGAAGAGCCACCTGCACCAGCTCTTCCCTCAAGAGGCAATGGTTCTGCTGTACCACCACCACCCGCAAGAAGGTCGGTTGAACCATCAAAACCTGCAGGTCCTACGGCTATTGCAGAGTACGACTACGACGCTGCAGAGGATAACGAGCTGACTTTCACAGAAAATGATAAGATCATCAACATCGAATTCGTCGATGAGGATTGGTGGCTAGGTGA
Source organism: Torulaspora maleeae (assembly GCA_003708055.3). Classification (NCBI taxonomy): domain Eukaryota; kingdom Fungi; phylum Ascomycota; class Saccharomycetes; order Saccharomycetales; family Saccharomycetaceae; genus Torulaspora; species Torulaspora maleeae. The sequence goes on along the minus strand of PPNA03000008.1, from coordinate 89,197 downwards.
ACTGGAGAAGAACGGTGAGAAGGGTTTGTTCCCTAGTAACTACGTGGCGCTCCAAAAATGAACAAGCTCATTTCGGGCCATTGCCTGGATGTCCCCGATGGGAAACCTACCCCATTGGTTTAAAAGACGTTACAATGTTTAATAGGTAGCATGTAAAGCAATTCGAAGCTTATCTTTTCATCTATGTCTTGCCTTAATTTTTGGTGATGTGTCAATGGTCCTAAGAGATGTCGCGCGACTCACTGAAACAGACATCTAACATCAACTAAAGCTTAAAAGCGAAGTAGCTAGGGACCCAGCTACTTCTCAAACAGTCCAAACCTCATTTGTAGGTGTTTTGAAATGGTATAAGACATGTTTGACACTATATATACATTTGGTATATAACTCGAGGCTTATATAGAAATAACTCTTGGCTTGAGAAGATGAGATAGCTAGACGGAAGAGTTGGAAAGACCTCTCGCCTAGAAAAAAATCGAAATGTACCTTTCAATTTTGGTTGCCAATTGGGTCTTTGCGTTACGTGTTTATGCAACATATAGTGTTTACTATGGAAACACTAGCACGCCCCAGGAAGCCTCATCAAGCACCGTCGCAGCAAGTTCAACGCTCGAGGAAATCTCGGCTGAAGTTATTGTAACTGCTTCGCCTGTCGATGTTGTCACATCAACTGATGAAGTTGGTGGGGTCACAACGTCTACTGTCTACAGCTTTTCAACTTATACCTCTTACATCTGTCATACGTGCTCTCGCTCAGGAGGCCACAGCGAGGAATCGGCCGGTGTTTCCAGCAGTGGTGCCGAATCGTTTGTCTCGACCAGCGGAAACAGTGGAGAATCGAGCACTGCCACAGGACCTGCAGCCACTTCCACGACAACAGTGGATGTCACTACTACGGATGGCAGTGGAAATTCCATTACGACTGCCTCGGAAGCCCTTGTCTCGACGTCAACCACAGTTATTAGCGGCGAAACTACGCTTATATTGACATGGTGTCCATTGGAAACCACATCACACGCCACTGAATCGTCCTCGGCATTCGAAACTATCAGCCACACAGAGAGTGGAGGCTCTTCGACGGTTTCAGCGGGTGGTAGCACTGGAGAATCAATAGTACCATCATCTTCTGATAACCATAGTCAGACCGGATCTACTTTCATCGATACAACTAGTGATACAGAAGGAGGGTATTCATCAGTACTCCCCACAAGCGATACTGGGAGCCAGTCGTTGACAACAGGGACTCCTAAGAGCACATCAGAGTCACCTACTGCCACAACTACCGTTGAGCTCACGACTACGGACGCTCATGGAAATTCCATTACTACCACTTCTGAGGCTCTTGTGTCCACGTCAACTGCAACTATAAGTGGTCAGACTACACTTGTCGAAACATGGTGTCCTTTGGAGTCGACCTCATCTACTACAGAGACTACTCAGTCTCCAGACTCTAGCAAAGCATCTTCTGGTCTGCAGAGCGGCTCAACCACCAACTCCTCGGGGGCATTTGAAACTACTAGCAACACGGAAGGAAGTTACTCCTCAACAACCTCTGTGACAAGCACTGATAGCCATTTGACAGCTAGTTCAACATCGGGTGGAAAATCACAAGAGACATCAGTCGTGACATCAACCAAATCCGATGCTTCAAATGGAGTAAGCGAAACGTCGTACACAGCCGTTTTATCCACAGTCACTACTGTCGAGAGCGGTTGGACTACGGTGTATACAACCTGGTGTCCTTTAGAATCAGAATCGACCTATCAGCACACAAGCCATGATGATTCTTCGATAGAAACCAGTGCATCCTCAGTCACCCCATCTACAACCAGTACTGCCACTGATTCGCATACTTCAGTCTGTACATCGTGTTCAACTAGTTCTTCGATAAGTGAGCACCTCGAATCAGACAAAATCATTACTTTGACAATCACCCATTGCTCAAGCGACATCTGTACAAGATCAGTAATCACAACCACAACCTCACTGACTCAAGCAGAAGAGACATCGAAATCAGATGACGTCAAAAGCTCTCAATCCTTATCAGGATCCTGCACTGAAGGAGAATGTGTGACTACGACTCAACAACAATTGAGCTCTTCTATAGCAGCCTCAAGCACCCAGCCTGGATCAAGTCTCGCTTCATCAGAAAATCCGACGCAAAGTACAGTTAGTTCCATCTCCTCCATCTCTACGACCTTAACAGGAACAGAATCAAGCCAAAGTGAGAGTATATTCAACTCCAGCTCTTCCACAGCCCCTTCCAATGTATCGGTGACTTGCACCACATGTCAAACCGCAACAATAAGTACTACTAATGAGTCGTCTTCGACTCCGGCACCATCAGCAGAATCCAGTAGCATCTCTAATACATCGACTACTTTAGACGAGTCAAAAACAAGATCGGTTGTATCAAGTTGCACAGATGCGGACTGCGAAGCAACGTCAAGTGAGAGCCTGTTGGTAAGCACCATTTCTTCCAGCTCTTTGGTCGTCTCTAGTTCGAGTATCGTTTCGACAGTTGCTTCCACGGAAGAAACAAGTACTGAATCTGCTACTGAAGCACCTCACTCCTCTTGTACCGATGAGTATTGTTCAAGCACGCTGAAAACAAGCACCACAATCGTTGAAAGTCAAGCAATTTCACACTCAACACTGTCGACCGTGACTACTGTCGTCGAAGGAACGGAAACTACCTACACCACATGGTGCCCCATTAGTTCGGCAAGTCAAGCTACTTCGTGTGACAGCGAGAACTGTGTGAGTAATATCACCTCATCAATCAAAACCACTACAGCTGACACAACAAAACCTTCATCGGAGTTTCAGGTAAGCACTGAAATACAATCTTCGCAGTTTACCCTTTCGACAGTGACCACAACTACAAACGGTGTGGAGACAATTTACACAACTTGGTGTCCACTCACATCAACCGAAAGCACACAGTCGTGTACATCAGATGTCTGCTCTCCCACTATATCATCTCAAACTTCGAGCTCAGTGTCCTCTACTAGCTCGGAGATTTCATCAACAATCTGCGAGGAATGCTCAGAAAAGAGTGACAGCTCTTCATCGATCTTACCTACTAAAAGCACTCAAGAGACAACCTCCACTTCTTCCTCAACAATCACAACCACTGAAACTCAAAGTTGTAGTGACGGCCATTGTACGAGCACCTCAGATACCTCGACCACATCGGCAGTTTTACCTACCAAAAGCACTCAAGAGACAACCTCCACTTCTTCCTCAACAATCACAACCACTGAAACTCAAAGTTGTAGTGACGGCCATTGTACGAGCACCTCAGATACCTCGACCACATCGGCAGTTTTACCTACCAAAAGCACTCAAGAGACAACCTCCACTTCTTCCTCAACAATCACAACCACTGAAACTCAAAGTTGTAGTGACGGCCATTGTACGAGCACCTCAGATACCTCATCCTCATCGAGTGCTACAACCGCCAAAACGCGGCCTTGCACCGAGGAGACTTGTACAACTGTGATCCAGAAATCCTCCTCTACGATCTCGGAATCTACGTCCAATACCTCCTCGATGATCACCACCATTAGCCAGGAATCTAGTTCGTCGAACAAAGGCACCTCCTCAAGCTCCGTTGAAACTTCTGTTTCCTGTGAAGATGGAGAGTGTCACACAAGTAATGCAGCAGAGAGTAGTGAAACGACATCAATAACATCAACAATATCGATAACAGTGTTAGTTCCGGTCACTATAACTTCTGAGAGTGACGCAAAGACAATAGTGACGACTAGCTCCATCATCCAGACATCTCAAAGCGTGACGACCATGGTGAGTAGCGACAAAGCAACTCATTCAGTGGTGACTCCATCCAGTTCGAGGGTGACAACCTCATCACGGGCTTCTTCGAGCATAGCGGCTACGCCACCACCGTCGACCTACCCAACTGCAATCACCAGCTATACTGGTGGAGCACCTGCTTTAGTTATAAACAGAGCACTCGCTGGTCTTTTGATGCTCGCTCTGATCTGAGCCATCGGTCTCAAATGGCGCAGTGCTTGACCGATGGCCCTCCTATATAAAGATCAGTAGAATTTACTTTCCTTTAATTATACTACCTTGGAACTCGGTAACGCTTACTTCCTCATTGGCATCGTCATCATAGTCATACCACTCACCATCATCCAGTTGAAAGGTCATTACGCTTCCTGAGATCAACTCAGCTGCAAACGTGAGGTTCTCAGGATGGAACTTTATAACTTCACAACCACGACAATCCAGGGAAAGGAGAAGACAGCTCTCTGGAGCAGCGTTTTTGATACCATGCTTCTTTCTGACATCTTTGATCTTATGCATCACTTCAGGATCTCCCTCAGCTGGATTAAAAAGGGACTCTTCGAATGATAAGAGGCTTATCGAGCAGTCACTACCACAGAACTTGCAACGCATGACAAAAGAAGCTTCACCTCTGCTGCCTGGCATCTCAGTCTTTTCGAATCTGTTGATCACAACAGATGAGTTATGTTGCTCCCGGCAATGTGTGCAGACTATATCGAAAGTGTACTGTGCAGCATCCTGCTCGGTATCTTCAGGGTATATCCGCTTGATGTTCTCACTCAAAGAGGCTTCAATGGCTAGATACAGCATGATTCAAGTACCGTGAAAGACTCTGGTCCTTACTATTCGATGCGATTAGATCTTACAAATGTCGTCCATCTGCTCATCTTTTTCAGCAGGGACTTCAGAGGCTATAAACCTTGGAAAATTTAGACACTTCAAGATCGAAAGTAGAAGAAGCGTTGGCCATCAGGAGTTCGAACCCAATAGGGACAATTGTATGCTAATACTTCTATGTTGTCAAGGGCATGCATCGCATAAGACTGAAAATAGCCAGAATACCACGAAGATGGTATGGCTTTCGAGTGAGAAATGATCTCTTCTGCTCTGAGAACAAGGCTGGTGGATTGATATTGAATGGGAGCCAGGGAGGAGCGGCACGGATACTTTGGAAATACTTCAATGCGCCAGGGAATGTGATGTTTGTTACCGTGAATATTGTGACTTTTGCAGGCATAGTTACTTACAGCTCCCTGATATCTGCCAATAGAGAAAAGCTCCTGGAAGAAAGGCTCTTACTGGCGCAGGAGGCTTTAGACCAGGGAAACATGTGGGCTTCGGAGCGCGAGCAACCTATTAAGGAGATTGGAATATTGCAGCAAATAGAGACGCAGGACGTTATAGACAAAGGCATAAATCATATTAAGAACGAGGCGGACACATCTGTCCTACCAGAGTACAAATCCACCGACATTTTCCTGCCAAAAGATGGAAAATGTGATTCTTATAACTCCCAGATGGCCAGGATGTCTCTTTTCCATATGATTTACGCATACTTTCTGTGCAGAGAAGTTACATCGGTCGACAAAAGACGCCATGTAACTTCTCAGAAGCAGGGATCTAAGCGGTGGAAGCAAGAAGTCCAGTTGCTTATGGAAAGTCCAGAGGTTAAAGCTCAGCTTAGTGACACCAATTGCAACTCTCAGTCACTGACGGACACATTTTACGACTCGTGGAAAGCGGACTTTGTAGACGTGTTTTCCGACCTGACCAAGTCACAGCAGTTCCATTTCCCTGACTGGAAACACTACCCCTGGCATCTACGATACATCTGCAAAACGCTGTATGCGAGCGATATGGCCACCATTGAAGACTTTCAAGATTTTTACGACTCCATTAAACCGCAAGAACTGAGGCGACTGCTGCGTTTGTGGCTCTACGACTATTCACATCTTCTCAAAGCAACAAACGGGGACAAGAAGGAACAGTTTTACCGGGAGCTGATTCAGGACTGCCACAACGACAGCAGGCTCTTCGGGAAGTACTCCTCCATGCTCCTAGACCCCGAAGATCCTCGAAAAAAGTTGTTCTTTAACGTACAAAGTAGCATACCGAACGCATCGATCGAAACCGTCCTCGGCGTTCTGCAGGAGTACGTCTCGCTGCAGGAGGTACAAGGCATACACGACTACGACGCCATCATTCGTCTGATATCCATGATCCGCAGGGACTCTGTGATGATGCGCCAGCGCGCACACCCTCGGGATGCACCCCAGGTGCGCATTCTCCTGCCGACAGAGGACGACCGCTCGAAGATCCAGTCTCGCATCACCAAAGAAGACCGCAAGGAATGTCTGCAGCTCGTGAGCCGCAACCCGCAAGCGATCAAACTGCTCACCGCTATCGCCAGCTGGCAGAAACCAGCCACCTAACAGCATATATTCCTGTATATACCAACCCATTTGATTTACTGTCATCGCCATGACAGCGCATCTTGCACGGCTCTCTCGAGCCTTGAAAAAATGCGATGCCCTCAATAAAAGAGCTGATCTACCATGCGATGAGCACACCAAAACGCCCTCAATCACCGCTCGAATGAAATTCCTGACCACCAATTTCCTCAAGTGCTCTGTCAAGACGTGTGACACCAGCAATGACAGTTTCCCGCTGCAGTACGACGGAAAGACGTGCCAACTGCAACAGAACGACGACATCGAGTTCAATCCCGAGTTTTTGATAAATATCCTGGACAGAGTGGACTGGGACGCAATACAGGCGGTGGCTGGCGACCTGGGGAACACCACGCTGCCCCGCGAGAAGCCCGTCTTGGGGGCCACCGGAGACCTGAGCGAGGACGACCTCGCGGTCCTAAGGGACCTGCACACACTGCTGATCTGCACCTCGATCGTTGAGGGCCAGATGCAGTGCAAGAACTGCCAGCACATCTACTACATCAAGAATGGAATTCCCAACCTGCTGCTGCCACCACACCTGGCGTAGACCGCTTGCGCCGCCAGGTCCCCGGGCTCCAGTGGTTTTAACGGCTCCGGCAGAGACCACCAGCGCAGTGTATAGAACTGTTTAGAGGACAATCCAAGGCCATTATTAATCACTGTTGGGCTTATATGTGTGTCGTCTGTAGTGACTGACGATAATGCCCCTCGAGGCTAATAGGAACAGGAGGTTTACCGGTAAGACCAGTATAGGGTGGACGAATAGTTGGTCTATGGTTGGATAGAGGTCGAAGTAGGCCTGTTTATCTGTTGGCTTGTAGTGAGTGGAGTGCTGAGGTCAAGATTGTGAGGTCTTTGAAGATCACACGGATTTGAAGATGGATACGCAGGAGTTGTACGAGCGTCCTACGATGGGGGAGAAGGAGAGGAGCCTATCATTCTCGAAGTTGATCCCCAGGTCATTCAGACGGAATGTGAGCAGCTCTAACGGTAGCGTGAACACCAGCAACTCTAGCGTTAGCGCTGGCGAGCAAGGTGCGATGGACAGTAGACCTTTGGAGACTGGGAAGAACGGGGTAGATTTAGTGTCAAAACAGGAAAACTACACACAGGAGCCTCCTTTCGTGGAGGGATCGACTCAGGGTTCGATCTCGAGGTTCTCGAGATTCAAGAACATGTTTCATGGGAGTAGCAGCGATGAGGAGAGTAAAACGGGGAGCAGTCAGAAGATCAAGATCAATGTCACAGGGACTGGGGAATCGCCGGAATTGGAATCGCCGGAACTGGAATCGCCGATAGAGGCTTGTGTGGAAGATATAGAACGTGTGCACATCGCAGAACATAAGAACCTAAGTGTGGGTTCGTCACCATCTGGACTGGTTCCAGCGACAAGAAAGAGGTCACCTTCAACCCCGATAATGCCCAGTCATTTGGATACTGGAGACTCGAAATCCAGGGGTAAGCAGGGAAGCAGAGGCCATGCTGGAAGTTTCAGCGCGAACCCATTTAGGAGCGATCGAGATCGTTCGTCGACGATACGCAGCAACAACCCTTACTTTGTTTACCAGGGGCTACCGCCTCATGCGTTGTCATCACAGGAATTGGAGCTCAGTTTCAATTCATCGTCAAGCAAATCGGGTGACTATCATTTACCTACCACACCGGGCACGGCTTCCACCACATCTACCGCGCCTGTCTTTATTCAGAAAGAACACCGAAATTTGAGTAATGTTTCGCTGAATAAGATCAAGGAGAATGAAGAGGTAAACGAATTCTATTCCACCGATGGATCGGCAGGAAAGAAAGAAGTCAAAGTCGGGAATCTTAATGATCGCTTTGATAGCCCGCTATTAACTCCAGAAAGTACGCAGCCATTCCCTGCCATCGTGGTAGGTTTTGATAACGAAGTTGACGCAGATGACGTAGATTTCTCCCTTACTCAATCGGCTCTCAGCTCACCGTGCAATGGCCATAGCCGCCATATGCAGCAGGACATCAATGGGGATTCTAAATCAAGTAAACCAGCACTTCGCAGGGCTGCATCTGTCCCGGATGCGTTGAAGGAAAGCTCGCCCAATCGGAGCTCATCAAAGCAGAGAACTGGGTCCTCATACTCAACTCTTCCACCTTCGGCACTGCCCCTGGTGGAGGAACCTAAAAGGTCAAAAAGACTGAGAAACAAGTCATTCAGCAACAAGTTTAGGGACATAACTGTGAGTCCCCAATCATTTGAAAAGATACGATTGTTAGGTCAAGGTGACGTCGGAAAAGTTTATCTTGTAAAGGAGAAGAGCACTAACAGACTTTATGCCCTCAAGATTTTTAGTAAAGCTGAAATGATAAAGAGAAAGAAGATTAAACGAATACTGGCTGAGCAGGAAATTTTGGCAACTAGCAATCACCCTTTCATCGTGACGTTGTATCATTCTTTCCAGTCGGAAGACTACTTATATCTTTGCATGGAGTACTGCATGGGAGGAGAGTTCTTCCGAGCATTGCAGACCCGAAAGACCAAGTGTATCAGTGAAGATGATGCCCGCTTTTACGCCAGTGAAGTTACAGCGGCATTGGAATACTTACACTTGATGGGATTCATCTACAGAGATTTAAAACCAGAGAACATTCTACTGCATAAATCAGGGCACATCATGCTGTCAGACTTCGATTTGTCGATCCAAGCCAAAGACGCTAAGAACCCTGTGGTAAAGGGTTCTGCGCAATCTACTATTTTAGATACCAGGATATGTTCTGACGGCTTTAGAACAAATTCCTTTGTTGGAACTGAAGAATACATCGCTCCAGAAGTTATCAGAGGTAATGGTCATACAGCAGCTGTTGATTGGTGGACCTTGGGTGTATTAACTTACGAGATGCTGTTTGGTTTTACCCCATTCAAAGGAGATAATACCAACGAAACTTTTTGCAATATCCTGAAAAGTGAGGTGACATTCTCCAACAACAACGAGGTTTCGAGGGCTTGCAAGGACCTAATTAAAAAACTTCTTACGAAAAATGAGTCTAAACGATTGGGTTCCAGAATGGGTGCCGCGGATATCAAACGTCATCCGTTTTTCAAGAAAGTGCAGTGGTCGCTTTTAAGAAACCAGGAACCCCCACTGATCCCTATTCTAACTGAAGATGGCTATGATTTCACAAAGTTGTCTTCAAACAAGCATAAGCAGAACCCCAAAAATGATTCTAACACCACTTTGGAAGAACAAGAGCGCATAATGTTCGAAGAACATGTAGAATATGATGACGAAGTGTCAGATGATGATCCTTTCCACGATTTTAATTCCATGAGTCTGATGAAACAAGACAACAACTCGTTGATATACGGAGACAATAACTCATACGGTAAGATATCATATACTCCCAACTCAAATAGGTCGAGAAGTAACAGTCATAAGGGATTTTTTAAACGATAGTGACGGATGCAAGCAATTGGGGCAGTTGACTGAGGAATGACAGTGATATGAGATGCTCGATCAGCCTTGACTTCCAGTAAGCATTTTTCCACGAATCGTGAAATAATTCGGATGATGTGACTGCTATATGTGTATCGACTATTTCTAGGTTGCTAAATGATCACTGTGAGAGTTGGCAGAACTGGATCAAAATAATATGAGTAAATTCGAAGCTTTTGCGACCTGTAAATACAAGCTTGAACTAGTATCTATTCATTTCCTAGCTCCTGCTCACTCCATGTGAGCAGCTCATCCACTTTTTCAGTAAAGGATGAGGTGGAGGAACCAATAATGTCATTCAAATGAGCTGCTAGAGACGTGTGGCGTGTAAGAGCGTATTCCTCACTCATTCTCTTGGAAATTTCGTAAGCACTGTTAATGATCTCGGTATCAATGTGCGCCAATCTAGCAACGTTGAGGCCAAATGAGTTAGTTGTCATACCGGCCCTCAATTTATAGAGGAATACAACGCTAGGCCAGTTTTCACCTGGTCGCCTTTCTTCAACGTAGTCCATGTAGAAGTTGCTCAAAAGCGGAGATTTTGTCAGGCCCAGCATTGTGTAATGAGTGGTGAAGAGAATTAGAGGACAATCTGGCTCATTGAGAAAGTAATTTAATATGGTGAATGCAATGGCCTTTCCATCTTCTGTCCCAGTTCCTCTACCAACTTCATCCAATAAAATTAGGGAACCGCTAGTACAATTGCGCAAAATCTGCAGAATTTCCTGCATCTCAATTTTAAATGTAGATTCCCCTCTCAGTATATTATCGAAGGCACCGATTCTTGTGAAAATATTGTCAAAGATGCTGACCTCCAGAGAATCAGCGGGTACAAAAGAGCCAATCTGTGCCAAGATAACAAGCAAAGCTACCTTTCTCACATACGAAGACTTACCTCCCATGTTTGGGCCGGTCAAAACCAGCACTTTCCCATCTTTGCCAGACAGATTGATATCATTAGGAACATATTGTACATCTAATGACTCGATAACAGGGTTACGAGCGTTGACAGCCTTAATAAACTGTTTCTTGGCACTAAATGTGGGACGAACATAGTTACTACTGCATGACGTTGCAGCCAGAGCTAGGAGTGAATCATAGGTACCAATGTTATTGATAAAGTTCCTCAGCGGAGCATACTCCTCGACTATACGGGAAAGAAAGTTTTTGTATTCACTTTCGGCGTCCCGTAGCAATAGGTCTTTGTAATATTGACGTTTTTCAATCAGCCGTATAATGTTTGGTGTATGAAACCTGCTAATCATCTTCGTACTATTGACTTTAACCCAGTCTGCTGGTAATCCTTTTATTTGCGTATTGCGGACCTCTATCAAATAGTCAGTTTCGTCCTTGAAATTGAGATGCGGCCTCTTCAGAATCATTCTTATGCTAGTAAGCTCTTCTGCCAGTTCATCCTGGACACTGTTGATCTCACGATGCCTTTGTGTTATCTTTTCTGGATGATCATAGTTATTGAGGTTGAAAAAATCAGTAGTTTGACGCTCGATATTCTTCTCCATTACAGCTGAGACATTGATCATGGAGAATAGTAGCGGTATTGTCGTGTCTCGGGAATATTCTATCATGTTACTTAGTAATTCGGTTAGCAATCTCGATTTTTGGTTGATCTTACCGCCTTTACAATTGATCTGATTCTCCAAATAGCTAGAGTGTAACTCGAAATGAGACCCTAGTTGCGAAATCTGCTTTAGGAAAAAATACACTTCATTTCTAGACGTATTGCCATAGGCAATCCGATTCAAGGTACGGAGAAGATCCGTAGTGTTTTTCAACATTTGATTTAAAGCCTCGAAGAAAACGCTGCTGATCTCATCCTTCAAACATTCTATGGCGTCCAAACGGTCTTCGATATCCGATCGATTTAGAAGCGGCTTAAGCAACCATTCTTTCAGCATTCTAGATCCGAATGCCGTCCTTGTGTGATCGAGCAGCCAAAAAAGTGAGCCCTTCCCACCATCATTAGTAAAAACATTGAGGCTCTCAAGGGTATTGGGATTGAGAACCATGTAGGTCGCTGAAGCGAAAGGTTTGTAAGTGGACGTAATGAATAGAAGTTTCTCATTACCGTACTCCTTGAGATACTCGAGCAATAAAGTAAAGAGGTTAGAGTATTCAGTCGCCAGGCCAGCCTTCCCTAGTAAGCCTTCGAGGTCAACGTCCGACTCGCCAGGTGACTTTCGCACATGAAAAGAACACTCTCTCCTAGAAAGAAGTCTTTCAACGCTTGTTGGCAGCTTCTCGTGGGTTACAACTTCTTTGGGCTCCAGATATCTTAAACGTGTATCGAGCCTCTCAGCAGATAGCTCTGAATCCTCGAATTCGTCGTAGACCACATCACCGGTATTCAGAGCTACAGATAAGAGCCGTATCTTCAACCTTCGATTTCCACGATTGACAATATCAAGAGCCCATATGCTGCATGTGTCCCCAAGTATTTTGCGGGCATCGGAAGAGAAAGTGTTGTTTATTCCATATGTCGCCTTGGTAAAGATATTAGTCACTTCACGCACAAACACATTGCTCTTGTTTGATTCCTTTGAGAATTTTTTGATAGCACTGGTCTCTGACTGTTCCACAACGCCAACCTTTAAATCATGCCTAACTAGCCTCTCCAAATGAACATGGAGACGATTGTCCGGGAATGAACAGTAAGCCAATTGTTTGTGCTCAGCATCTTGAGGATTTGACCCATCAAATGTTAGCTTCCCCGCTATGAGCTTGATTTGCAGAATACTGCTGGCGATTACGGCGTCCTGGGCAAAACATTTGTACTTATATCCAACTCTTACGATCAAAAGCTTGTCACTATTGGCGTCCTTGAGCTCTTTCACTTGCTGATCCAAGGGAGTGAGCTTTTCGAGCTTAGCCCTCCCACGACCGTCACCAATAAATTCCTTGGCAGTTCGACGATTGCCCGAAGGACTTTGCTTCCTGCGCTTGTTGACGTCCATCCCAGACCAGTTTTCGACCTCTGAGAATCTCTTACCAATGGCTACTACCTTGGTGTCCAAGTCACCATCATCGCAGCCGCCTTCGAGTGTAGTTTGAGGAACCACCACATCCTCCTCCGGCTTCTTCGAGTGCGTAGTAGAGTGGCCCTCCGGTAGACCATCTTTAGAGCGTTTCGCCGGCTTGAAGAACCTACTAATCGTTGGTTGTCCCACCATTGAATCCTCGAAGTCCTGGTCTCTAAAGCCTTGCCAGGATCCTCCCTCTAGTACCTCGATTTTATAGTTTCGCTCTTCGTAGACGACTTTAAGATCGCCCGGTTCAACTGTTAATTAACAGAATCTTACTCTACAAAGAAAATCAAGAGAGCACTCTCTTCAGATCATTCAGGACCATAAGAGTACACAGAAGCCTTCGGTCCAAATATGGCCCAAACTTTCGATCCTGCCGGATGGAGGCAGACACCCAAAGCCAAATCCTCACGTAGTTGTCCAAAATTCGGGGAAAAATACTGATGACAGGCCAAAGAGGAACATGAGCCGGACAGCAATACCCAGAGTCCTCTAAAATCCATGTTCTTTCTTCCTTGCGGTCATGATGAAGCGTCTATCATTACTGTCGCTATCTTCGACTGCCGGTAACTCTAGACGACATAGTAAAATTTTTGGCTCGGGTAGGGAAGGCTAGTGGCCAACATACTATCAACAGTATTGACCTTCGATACACAAAAGGGAGCACGATTGAGCTAAAGAAAGCCGCTGTTAAGAAACTTTAAGATACCACCAGCTGCTGGTACGTTCTTTGATTACCGTGCTGAACTGAAACTGTGACTCAGATTCACCTCGAGCCGCTTATTTGGGATCCGTTATACTAACCACATCAACGCTTTGTAGAGAGACTCCATTACATGCAAGCAGCAAGATCAGAAGCCTCTAGTGAGAATAAGCAGGAAAAAGAGGCAGTTCAGATCGTCATATCACAGATTAGTTTATTGCTTACCGCGCTCACCGAGGATAGATACGAGGAAATTAGCAAGAAGATCCGCTTTTTATTGGACAAATCACCCTTCGCAGTTTATATAAAATACTGGAAGAAGTTGCTAGTACTTTGCTCGCGAGACATCAGACAAAATCATTCTTTGGAACCACAGGAAAATTCATTCCACAGATTATTACTGGATCTCTTTGAACAACTTCCATTAAAGGATTCGAGGACAAGAGACACACTCAATCAAGAAATCTTTAACGACATTGCATTTTTAGACCAGTGCGGGTTATCACGTAAGGATATCACTGGACTCATTGATCATAACCAATCACTTTTAGAGCCAATCGACCCTCAGATCACATTGGATAGACTAAGTTCTTTGAAAGAAATAAAGATGAACAACACAAAGTATTTCCAAAACTTTATTCTGCAATCAGCGCCAAACTCATTAGAGTCTAATTTAACTGATGTACTTCATTCATTGGAAGGCGAAAGCCTAAATGATATGGTGGCACTTATGCTCTCCGAGATACTTTCACCAGGTTCCCAAAGAATACAGACAAATCCACAGGACAGTTGGTTTACTCCCACTGACGTGGCTGAAGCCACTGCTCGAGGTAATGCGGTTCGCAGATCTTTTGACAAATTAGCAAGGAACGCTATCAATTGGAATAGAGTGTTAAACTTGATGTCAACAAAATACTTTCTCACAACAATGATAAAGCCAACTGCAGGATCCCTCAGCTCCTTACTTGCATGTTTGCAAAAAGGACCTCTGATAGATCAATTTTTTGAGTGTGATTGGGATATGAACTTCAAATTAGAGCTAGCATTTATTCTTCACAAATGGGCTCCACAGCAGGGCTGTTTTGATATTTTAGCCGTTGAAGGCACTAAGAAAGTCACAGATCAAGTCGCTAATACTAAAGGTTCATTACTATATCTGACATCAATCGCGTCGCTCGACTTGGAGTTATTCTTGTTAAGGGACGAGTTGGTCAATAACCCAATGTTACCTTATTACCAAGAATGTTTCTTCGAAGATTTCAGCAAAGTTCCTGAGCTGCTAGGGTTTGCCTTGATAACCAACATGAAACACTTCACATTAATGGTTGAGAATAAAACAATAATTAACGAGATCATGGTAACTTTGCTTGTACAGATATCTGAAAGATCATTAGAGTATCTGGGTCCCATCGTAAGGGTGTTGCCAGAGAACATGCGCCTCGTCGAAGCCACAAGAATTATGTTAAGTAAGGAGAACCTGCCAATTGCTGAATTTGTTAAAGTTCTTGCTACGGAGAGCAAATTGGATAATTTGATAGAGGAGCTATCATTTGCTGACGCTCTCAAGATCATACCTTGTGCTAGAAAGGTTGGTTGGCTAGGATTTGAGAATTATATTCAAAGGATACTAAACGCTAGCAATGCTTCACTGGCACTGGATTCGTTAGAAATGCAAGCAAAGATGGGTGAATTAAATTCACCAACTGGAGTCTTCCAAAGATTGGATTTGCCTGGTCTCCACTTTTTAATCACTGCACTCACCAGACTTACTTTGAATCAGAATGATCTCGACCGCTTTGAATCAATACAGTTCTCTTTAATTATCGCTCATCCCCGATTAATCAACTTTGGTTTTGGTCATGATCAAGCAATTTTAAGCAATGGTGACCTCACCCCAATTGCTCCTGACGTGGAGAAAGAGATGCAGAACTATCTACAGAAAATGTACAGCGGTGAATTGGCAATTAAAGATATCATCGATATCTTAAGGAAGTTACGGGATAGTCAAAACGGTAGGGACCAAGATGTCTTTGCTTGTATGACCCATGCTGTTATTGCCGAGTCAAGTTTTTTCAGAGATTATCCTTTAGACGCTTTAGCTACCACATCTGTTCTTTTTGGATCAATGATCTTATTCCAACTACTTCGTGGCTTCGTGTTGGATGTTGCATTTAGAATCATTCTAGGGTTCGCTAAAGAAGGTCCTGAATCTAAGATGTTCAAATTTGCTGTTCAAGCAATTTATGCATTCAAGTTCCGGTTGGCAGACTACTCCAACTATTGCAAAGATTTACTCGAAAAGGTTCCAGGTTTACAAACTCAGCCCCAAGTTTATCAGTCTGTTGTGGATGCGGCACTTTCCGCTGAAAAGATACAGAGTGGAGCACAAGAGAGCAGTAGAAGCACCACAGAAACAATACCTTTGAAGTACTTTGTTCTTGAGGATTTACCCGCTCATGTGCAGCAAGAAAACCCTCCCAAAGAGATAACAGAGAAGGTTTTGTTTGTCGTTAACAATATCACTATGGACAATTTTGAAGCAAAAATATCCGACTTGAAATCAGTGTTATCACCAAACTATTTTTCTTGGTTTTCAAGTTACCTCGTCAATCAAAGGGCTAAAACGGAACCAAACTATCACAAGCTTTACAGTAGGATCCTGTCATCTTTGAAATCAGAACTTTTACAAGAGTTCATGGTAGCCGTGACATGCAAGCAGCTGTATTCTTTCCTCTCAACTAAGGACACACAGCTGATTGATAAGAATCATTTGAAAAATATGTCTATGTGGCTTGGTTGTATCACCCTGGCGGTCGATAGGCCTATCAGACACCGGAACATCGCTTTCAGAGAGATGCTTTTGGATGCCTACCATGAAAAAAGATTGAACATAGTTGTACCTTTTGTGGCCAAAGTATTGCAAAATGCAGCCGAATCCAGAGTTTTCAGGCCACCTAATCCCTGGACTCTCGGGATTATTCAAATTCTCCTCGAGCTTAATAATAAAGCTAATTGGAAGCTCAGCCTAACTTTCGAAGTTGAAGTGCTGTTAAAAACGCTCAAGTTGGATCCCAAGGAAGTAGTCCCTTCGAATCTCATTGATGTCAACAATATTGCCGATGAGCTCGCTGGTAACATGAGTAATTTGACTGTGGAACAGAGGCAAACTGAGCAGCAGAGGCAAATGGCCACTATGCAACAATATCAGCAACAAGTATTACTTTCTCAACAAAGGCAACAAAGAGTCATGTCCGGTGGAATGCTTCCTCCAACAGAACAAGGTCCTGTCGCAATTGATAACGTTAATGCCGGCGACAACAACTTTAACAACATCAATGGTTCCACAATTTTTGCTACTCATCCTGACTTGACGCGGGTTTTTCAGATGGCAATGGCAAAGTCAGTTCGCGAAGTGCTCTTGCCTGCTGTGGAGAAAGCTTCGGGCATCGCTGTAGTCACCACCATGAAAATAGTTCTGAAAGATTTCGCCACAGAAGCAGATGAATTAAAACTGCAGGCAGCTGCTGTCGGCATGGTCAGACATTTATCACAAAGCCTGGCTCGGACAACAGCAATTGAACCATTGAAGGATGTAATAAGATCAACGACTCAGTCTTTGGCTCCAAATCTCATGAACATGCATAACTCCTTTGTTGAAGAATTGAACACCGCCATGAACGACAACTTAGGTATTGCGTTGGCCATAATAGAGAAGGCAGCTATGAATAAAGCTACTCAAGACGTAAGTGAACAATTGTTGCAACCAATCGCGATTCGCCGCTATCACAAGGAAAGAAGAGCAGGGCAACCGTTCTTAACACAAAACACCAATCCTTACTCGCTGACCTTGCCAGAACCACTAGGCTTAAAGAGCTCAGGCGTCACTCCTCAGCAGTTCAGCATATACGAGAAACAGGGTGAGTACAGTTCAGGCTTTGAAACAACACCGGCAGCCAATGTACCGGCTCAAAACCAACCAAGTCGTCAACAAGTAATTCTTCAACAGCAACAGCAATTACGCACTCAACCACAACACCACCCTAATCAACCTATTCAGACGCAGCTTCTACCAGGGCAAAATCAGATGCCAATCCAAAACCCTCAGGCCCTGGGAATTCAGAGCGAATTGGAGCAGAACCATAGGGTACTCGTACATTTAATGGATGGCTTAGTCGTACAGATCAAAGATAATGCTGATAGAAAGAGTCTGAAGGACTTAGGGGAGCAAAACTCAATAAAGACCATCATCTTTCAAATTCTGAGCTTTATCGCTCGGAGTTCTCAGAAAGACCAATTGGCGTTGAAAGTATCACAAGCGGTTGTCAATAGTTTATTTGCAACTAGCGAAAGTCCCTTGTGCAGGGAGGTCTTGTCCATGTTGCTAGAAAAACTGTGCTCACTGTCAATTGTAGCAAGAAAAGATGTCGTATGGTGGCTTGTTTATGCTCTTGACAGCAGAAAATTCAATGTCTCAGTCATCAGATCTTTGTTGGACGTTAAGTTGATTGATGCCAATGAATTGGACAACGTGTCGGTTACTACGATGGAGAATAAAATGGAGAATTCCGTCAACTTTGCAATGGAGCTGATAAGAGATACCGTTATGTCAGAATCCGCCATTCTGATGAGGATGGATTTCGTACATACTTTGGCATACCTAGGTACTCTGGAGGATCCCAATGTCAAATCCTTTATGAGGGACTATGAAAACAGTGTGATCATTCCGGTTGAAGTCGGAACCAAGATCTCGAAAAAAGAGAAGTACTTCCAGGTTTTCACGGAGTGGGTTAAACTCTTGCAAAGGGTGGAGAGTAATGATATTACCACCATCATTTTCATAAGGCAGATGAAAGAAAAGGGTGTACTCTCTAATACTGATGATCTGATCGAATTCATTAAGGCCGCTTTAGAACTATCAGTTTTCTCATTCAAGGAAAGTGATCCTACTGGGGAGGTTTTCACGGCAATCGATGCCTTGGGTAAGATGATAACCACACTCCTAGTTGTTCAAGATTTCACGGATATGTCCAGAGCTGATTATTTGAATATAGTTTTTTCTGTCACTGCCCTTGTATTTGCCAAAGATCATGAGCAAGAGAATGAAACGTTCAACGAGAGACCTCATTTTAGGTTACTTTCCAACCTTTTGTATGAATGGGAAACTCTCAGAGGGCATAGATTCATCAAGGTGCGCGATATACAAACAAGAAAGGAATTACTGGATTTCGATGCTGAGTTTTACAACACCTTTTCCACCTATTTGCAGTCTGTTCAGCCTATTGCTTTCCCCGGCTTTTCGTTCGCTTGGGTTACGTTGATTTCGCACAGAATGTTTTTGCCAACAATGCTTCGTCTACCAAACAAAAGTGGATGGAAGAACTTGATGCTACTTCTCATCAACTTGCTCGAGTTTTTGGATAAATACACGGACAAGAACGAGGTATCCAATGCAATATCAGTGGTCTACAAAGGTGCCCTCCGTGTCTTTTTAGGTATTTCAAATGACATGCCTGAATTTTTAATTGAGAACCATTTGGAGCTAATGAACAACTTGCCTTTAACGTACTTCCAGTTGAAGAACGTCATTTTGTCCGCTATCCCTAAGAAGATGATGCTTCCAAATCCTTACAATTCATCTTTGTCTCTGGAAGACATTAAAGAGTGCAAGGAACCTCCCAAGGTCTTCTATGATCCAATCTCTGATTCCAGCACATTGAAGAAACCTGTTGATAACTATCTCCGTATTCCTTCAAACTCACTACTCAAGAGTATTTTGAGCGCCACTCAGAGAACCGAATACGACCTGAAGAACGGTCTCGGATACAGTTGCTTGTCTGTTGACGCGAAAACAGTCCGTGCCATTGTTCTTCATGTTGGTATCGAAGCAGGCCAGGAGTGCCAAACCGTGTCACCCACTGCTGTTTTTAACACCAAGTCTGCCTACTACACCCTTCTATTCAATTTAATCCATGAGGGATCTGTTGAGCTAAAGTATCAAGTAATTCAAGCAATGGTTGAGCAGTTGCGGTACCCAAATGTCCATACGTCGTGGTTCATCTTTGCTTTGAACAAAATGTTTGTTTCCGAGGGATGGGGGGAGCAGCTTGTTGAAATTCAAGAACTGATCCTGCGCAACTTGCTAGAGAGAATCATCGTCAACAGACCGCACACATGGGGTGTGTCTGTCATGTTTACACAGTTGATCAAGAGTAAAGAGGTGAATCTTGTTGAACTGGACTTCGTAAAGAAGATACCCGAGGTAGCCACTTTACTGGAACCTCTCTACAGATACACTTCGCCAGAGACTCAGAGAGAGACGAGGACCAATCAGTCGTTGTCTAATGTTGTTACAAGCACTGTGGATGCCAAGGTGTAGCATATAACTATCCAATCCTGCTTGTTCATAATGAAATTGTATAATAATTAAACACATTATCATGAAATCCCACAATCTTGCCTTGAGATCCTACAAGAAGTCGCTTGTCGGGCTTACAATCTGCAGCCTAATCCCATGGCCAATGATGAATTACAGATTGTTGGTCTTAGTTTTGGTGATGTTTCTTCAAAATTGATCTATTTGCCTTGTTCTTCCAGTGCTTGTGCGCGAGCGCTTGTAAATCCAAGTGGATTAAGAAGACAAAGGGAGAGGAAAGGCTTGCACGAAAGCAAGGTTCAAAGGTCATCACTGGATTGATATCATATGGTATTGTTCTTCAAGAAGAAAAAGGTCTCCCTAGTGGATCCTGACTCTGGTGAGCCTATAAAGAAATCGAGGAAACCACCTAATACTGCCTTCAGGCAACAGAGACTGAAAGCTTGGCAACCGATCCTTTCTCCACAAAGCGTCCTTCCTCTGCTTATATTCGTGGCCTGTATATTTGCACCAATTGGGATAGGTCTAATAGTGAGTGCCACAAACGTTCAGGACCTTGTCATCAACTATACGGACTGTCAAACAGAGGCCAATGGGCAAGACTTCAAGGAAATACCTTCGAAGTTTGTGCACTACCATTTCAAGAGACCAGTTTCAGTGAAGCCTCAGTGGAAACTAGATGAAAGCGATGCGGATACTACTGTTTGTCAAATAAGATTCCACGTTCCGAACCGCATCAAGCATGCCATATACCTCTACTACAAGTTGACAAACTTCTACCAGAACCACCGTAAATACGTGGAATCCCTCGACATCCTGCAATTGAAGGGAGAGGCAATAGAGGCAGAGAATCTGGATAGTAATTGTAATCCCCTGCGGGAATCTGGTACTAAAGCGGTGTATCCTTGCGGTCTGATTGCCAACTCTCTATTCAATGACACTTTTGGTACAGCACTTGAAGGTAGTGATGGTACAGACGATTTCCCACTCACGAACAAGGGTATAGCGTGGAATACTGATCTTAATCGTTTCAAGAAAACCGCTTACAATGCTTCACAGATCGTTCCACCTCCCAACTGGGCTAAAAAGTATCCTGACGGATACACAAATGAAAACATTCCTGATCTTGGCACTTGGGAAGAGTTACAAGTGTGGATGAGAACCGCAGCCCTACCCTCGTTCTATAAACTTGCGTTGAAGAATGAGACAGGCGAGCTCCCCAACGGAACATATACGATAAACATCGGACAGAATTATCCAGTATCGTCATTTGGAGGCACTAAGTCAATAGTTCTGACTACAAATAGCGTCGTTGGAGGGAGAAATATGTCTCTAGGTGTGCTGTACTGTATCGTTGCAGGTATATCAGCACTTTTCGCGATCATATTCCTGGTGAAAGTCATAATACAGCCAAGAACGATGGGTGACCACTCCTACCTTAACTTTGACAGTAATATTGAGAGTCGTGGAGAGCAGCAGAGCAGCATCAACGTCCCGCTCCGGGAGATTCTATGATAAGTACATATATCGTTATAAATCAGTGCGTCAACTGCGCTTTTAGAGCGAATTCCGTTGCTGAGGACCCTGCAGAATCGAAGTCCTGTTGATGCATGACGAGCACATTCACCGTTCCATATGCGATTTCAATAAGTTACATCTATTTGTACATTTTCACCTAATTCCAACATTGCTGGATGTTTTAGTGTTCTGTCTTTTGAGTCTTTCACGCATCATCATCGATGATGAGCTAATTTCTCCATTCTGAGAGGTGTTCTGCTGACTTCTGACATCAACGGAACCAACCATA
Organism: Torulaspora maleeae; assembly: GCA_003708055.3. Taxonomy (NCBI): domain Eukaryota; kingdom Fungi; phylum Ascomycota; class Saccharomycetes; order Saccharomycetales; family Saccharomycetaceae; genus Torulaspora; species Torulaspora maleeae. The sequence goes on along the minus strand of PPNA03000008.1, from coordinate 67,537 downwards.
CTGTCTTGTCTCACCACTTGAGAAGGCTCTGATGAGGCCCCAGTGCTCTCGCTCATGTAAATCTTATGGAACGACATACCTGCACTAGAGTGCTGTTCGGGTTCATGAAATGGTGATGGACCTGAACTGTTCCGTTTCTTAATATCCGAGGATGCCTTACGCATGCTATGAAGACCATTGGTGATAGGATTCGAACTGACGTGGTTTTGCTTCTTGAGAATCTTCTGCTCGTTCGGCAGGTCCACTTTATGACCCAACCATCCCGGGAATCCCGTAAACGGCTCTTGCTCCTTGTAAAACTTGACTAAAGCTTTATGAATCACAGTACTTGTAACGCTATCACCATCTGATTCTGTTCTCACAGACAGGTTCGATAACGAAGAGGAAAGTGATTTGGTCGACGAACGGAACTTGTTCCACAATCCACCGGAAGTGTGGTTTGATGCTGTACTCATGATAGTGGTTTTGATAGAGCCAGGCTACTCCCCTTCTTCTAATCTTGAGCAGTTTCAACCTCCATTGTTAGTGGTCTTGTAAGATACGAAGGCACCGTTTACGCCAAGACAAGCGAAAACCACATGATGATTCCAGTTCTAAGTACGAAGAGAGCGAGTTAGATCCGATTTAGTCGCCAGTTTGCCCATTAAACCTGGTTCGACTGTTTTAAGTATTATAAATAGTCTCATACATATGCATTATCTGACAGCAGACGATCCAGCTCTTAACCAATGGTCTTTTCTCTTAGATAGATACCGTATTTGTCCTTTAGTTCCTTCATTATAGGATCGTTGACCTCTGGGGAGTATGGAGCCACTAGACCAGGGCCCTTTAGCTTACCATCCAGGATAAACTTGGTGGCGATGGACACAGGCAGACCGACAGTTGCAGCCATAGAGCTGTAACCACCGACCTTACCGAAATCGACCAAAGTGGAAGTTCTGACTTCAGTTGTACCGTCTGCCCACTCGATACCGAACTTGTGCTGTAGAGCAACCATATCGCGCTCACCGTCCTCATATTGCATCAATTCTTCTAGACGACCACATAGAGTGTCGAGGGCGTTACCCTTTGGAACGATAACGGTGTCAGAGAAGAATCCTAACCATAGGAAACCAGACAAGATTCTTTCTCTGTCTTCATCGGATTTCCAGGAGGTCTTGGAGTCGATGGCGGCGATCAAATCAGCCTTAGAGCTTGATTTGCTTCCCAACCACTTCTGTAGAGCTTCATTCCATGGGATTGGTTTGCTGAAGATTTCACTTTCTTCGTCCTTCAACAAACCGATGTCAACAAGTACTTTGACAAATTCTGGGAATCCTTGGTATCTTAGAGTACCTCTGATGACAGTTTCGGCTTCTGGAATGTGATACAACTCCTTGAACAAGGTAGAGTCTCTGTTTGGGTAGCAGACGAAAGCGAAACCAGGGTAGATGAAGTAAGGTTTAGCGGAAGCCATCAAATCTTCGGAAGAGACAGTCTCAATCTCACCATCCTTCCAGTACTTGGCGGAGTTCCTTAGCGCTAGCAAAACACCTCTGGAAGACCATGAGAATTTGTAGCCAAGAGGATTGTCAGAATCTTCTGGTGCTGGCAGACCGCCACAGTAGGAAAGGAATGACTTGATCTTACCACCAGCTCTGTGTACCTCATCGATAGTCTTGACAGCATACAAGTGATCGATACCAGGATCCAACCCAATTTCATTCATCACTGTGATGCCAGCTTTCTTGATCTCCGGTTCCAGTTCTCTCAAAGCTGGAGAGATGTATGAAGAAGTGACAACGTCTTTCTTCAATCTGATGGCACTCTTGACAACGTTTGGGTGATAGGTGTATGGGATTAAAGAGATAACGATATCGTGTTTCTCCAAAGCAGCATCCAATTGAGCATCATCTGTAACATCTAAAGAGATAGCATTGGACCCAGAACTCTTGGCCAGTTCTTGCGCCTTGTTTAGAGTTCTACAAGCAACTGTAACATTGATATCTTCATTAGCCGAAAGAGTATCGACGACTGGTTGAGCAACAAACCCAGAACCAAGCAACAAAACGTTTTTGACCATCCTCACAAGCTTTTGAAAACGTGAAGCTCCTTAACTAGGGAAACCACTGGCCCTCTCCCAAGTATCAACTCTTTTTATATTGGCGACTAGCTCACGTTTGCATATCCCATGAAATTCCGCCGGAAAAATGGTAACTTTGAACTACCTAGTCATAGAAATCCCATCGGAAATTTGATCACATATTTCAGTGCCCACAGGTCTCGAGATTGCAAGCTCTATCAATCGCAAGTGAAGTTCATACTGTCATCTCAAAATGCCTGCGGTTTCTGGACAAAAGTTTGACTCGAAATTTCGATCGCTGATCTCAGGCCGGAACGACTTTGCCAAGTGAAGCCTGAAAGCAGCGAAAATGCAGTTCAACGTGGGCCATTTTGACAAGCAGATACGACTTAACGTGAGTCAGGAACAGCCCTGAGCTTGACTCGCTTGTTTAGGTATCCAGTGTGGTCCGAACCCGCGGTTTCTCCCGGAAACTAGGAGCCGAAAGCGATGAAACCTGGAAACACCTATCAGCACGTAGTTGAAAAAACACAGCAATAAATGCCACAAGCGTCCGACTAAATCCCTATGGGTTCTCTTCTCGCCATAGATAGTTTATTCGTGATTCGATCCCGATGGCCCGTATTTAGTTACATCATCGGGCTCTTGTATAGAAGTGAAAAATTGACCGACTTTCACTTCTATCCACTACTTCTTGCTGAACCTTAGAAATAACCATTGGGACTTATCACCATACTTATGCATATTGTCACATATTTGTGGTAAACGAAACCCATATATCGACGCACGAGTGCTGTGTACCTCGGTATGCAGCGCAGAGTGGGAAGTTGCAGCAAAAATCCTACTGTATTCCCATTTTGAAACGTGCTATAGCTTTTGAAGAAGCATTGTTTTCTATGTGAAAATGTCTTCTGTGTAAAAATTGTGCTCTTGCGGTACATTTTCCTTCTCCCAAAGGTCTCTCTGGTACTTCAGCCATGGTGGAAGAGACGACTCTCGTGGAATCTTGAGGGTCAGAGCATCTTGAGCATCGTTGGAATCTTGGCTGCGATAGTACTTGAAATCATTTCTGTTGAAGGCAAGCCTGTAACGATTTCCAAAGATACCCAGGCTGGACGAAGACTTTTTCATCTGTGAAGGTTCAAGTTCCTCTGTTTGCGGCTGAGATCGGCTATGATTTTCTGCTTCTTCTACCATTCGGAGCAGTCTCGAGGGTATGGTCGGGGAACGACTCAGATCGGCCTCATTGACGATCTCAGGCTTTGAAACTCGCCTATCCATCTCCTTCGATTTCAAAAGCGGATCATGTGGCAAATGCAAGTTGCCCATAGACTCCATGAGGGATTGCTCTTCTTTTTCTTGCTCAACGTTGATACTTATCACTTCAAGAAATGTCTCTGCGAAATAGCTTCTGTTCTTCCCCGAAAACAGTCTGTACTCGTTGATCACTGAGGACAGGCTCCACTTTTGAATTTTCCTCAGTATTCCAATGATTATGGAGGTCCTGTCGACAAGCAAAACATTGTGCTTTTCAGTATTCAGTAGCTGATAGAATGTTTTCTTCAGACAACTGCTCTTGATGAGCATCAGGTCGTCATTGTCTGTGAGATGGTAAGTGCCGCCAAAGCTTGATTGAGGATCATATTCGCCAGAATCGTACCACTTACTGTTCCTCACAGCTTCTTGGTCACTTCTCGAACCACAATTGTTCGCTCCACTTGTAACAGCAGGCTCAAGGGCCGCTGAAAAGTCAGCTATACGTATCAGGTTCCACTCAATGGACATGGTAGTGAAAAATTCGCGAAAAAACTTGGATGGCTCTTGACCTCCAACGAATAGCACTGTCTTGAGGTTCAATGTCTCCAGAAATGACAGATTCAGCGTTTCGACCTTCGAGCAACGGTAGATCCCCTCCTCTGCGATCCCGAAATTGGCTGGAGGTACAAGCATTTCTTAGCTAGAGACTGAGCTATTCTACAGCGTTCTAGATGGCCCTTGCTAGCTCCTAAGCTGCAGTTTGGTACAGTCTCTTGTCAATGGACCTCGTGTTCTGAAAAGTCAATAATCAGCAGCGCGCGAAGTGAACAAATCACAGCTTGAATAGGTGAATTTACGATAATAATCATCTAAATGCAACATTATGGAATTTTACAGCTTTTTTTTAAATATACACGTATTATTGTTACTATATCTATCGTCCCTCGTTAAGTGATCTGAATTCTTGATTCTTCAAGCGCCTCAATTAGCCCTCGTAGCACATTTAGTCGCGCTTCTTGTTCGAGTGCTTCTTGTGCGGCCGAGTGCTGCTTGAAGAGCCCGCCGGCGGTGATCCTGTACTTTTCTTGAGAGTCTTTCGGCTCAGATGTACTTCGGTATCTCCAACCGTTATTTGTCTTCTCTCCAATGCCTCAACTTGGCTCCTTTGTGACTCAAAATCGACCACTGCGAAGCTGTCGGCAGTTGTCATCTTCATGATGTGGCCGAATTCGCTCTCTAGAACGCTTTTGAGTCTTTCTTCCTTGACACCGGCGGTCCCCTTGATGTAAATGGGGTAGAATCCATCTTTGTTGACAGTGCTGAATTGCGGCTTCTTCTTTACTGGCTTGGTGACGTTACCATCCCTATGGCTAGGAGAGTCAGCTTTACCATCCTGTACCTTCTTATTGTTCAAAGCCTGCACATCAGGTTTGGCGGCTTCATTTTGTGGTGGCGCAACTGGTGAAGTTGTCTTGATGTAGTCACTACTGGCAGCCAACTTTGACGCCCAACTCATACGAATTGGCGGTCTGCTCTGGGTGTCAACTGGAGTGTCTGCTTCTTTCGGTTTTTCCTTATCAGACAATGTTCCGCTTTCGCTCTCAACTTTCTCTGATGGTTTCTTGTTATCTAAATTGTTTTCTTCCGTCGTTACCGTCCTGTCAAGAGTATCACTTTTGTCACCCGCAGAGTTTCGCTCTTTCCTTAATTCATCACTCTTGCTCTCATTCTTAGGTTCGTTGTTGACGGTTTGAATTGTGGGCGTATTTTCTCGAGATGTAGTCTGTGACTTGCTTTTAACCTCTGGTTTGTTGGACTTAACATCGGGTATTTTTTCTACTTTAATTTCTCCATTTTGAACTTCTTTCACTTTGGCTTGCCCATTGAGCGCTGATGACTCAGGTACTTTTGTTGGTTCTTCTAAATGTGGGCTCACGTCTCTGGTGGTGGAGATCCAGTTGTCCGGTATAAAACGGATAACATCATTTGTGACATCGTACGCATTTTTGTTATCAGCATTTGGCTGCAATATTATAGTTTGGCAAAACCTATAAGCAGGGGTCCCTGACCAGAAAAGTTCACCTGTAGTCAAAATCAAAATGCTTGATTCAGAAGCATTTTGGAAGTCACAAGTATCAATTTTGGCTTTGAGATCACTGACTTTCTTGTTGTTTCTAGTAAAAAATTTGCTGATATTCTCCTTTCCGGTCAACTTAATTGTAGGTAACACAACTGCACTTCTGTCAAAGTCCAATTGATAATTAATATGCGTCAGTTCGGCGGTGGCTGAATATAAAGAGGAAACCTTCGAAGGATCTTTCTTCATTCTTTCATAATAAGTTTGCAAAAACGCAAACACAATATCCTGAACGGCCGCTCCCATACTGATGTTCTGCGATTGATTATTATGATTCTGGGGAAATATGTGACAATGTAATGATGCAGATGTTTAATGCTGAAAAGTTCCAATACGAGGTTCGATTCCACTTTACTCTATCAAATTATGCGAAAAATCTGCCTGCAAACAGAAAGGTATGGTCAACAAATGGTAATAATGACTTGAAATAACAGTAAATGCGTGAGGAATGAATTGCAGCTCAATCAGACTTTCCTCTAGTTATTTGCAGGTTTTTAGTAAACGCCGAAAAAAAAGGTAAAAAAAAGGTTTCAGCCGGGGTTGAAAATGGTAGACGTAGTTTGGATCGCCTCAAAGGAGATCAAGCTGATCTGGGATCGGCAAATGCTATTTAACTATCGTAATGAGCTTGATTACCTTCGAAGAGCCTTGGTAACAGTTTGCGAACCTTGAAAATTTTTCAATACATTACGTGAAGATCTGATCCACGATAACTCTGTACGTCGGATTGAGAAAGAATATGTTGTAGTATGAAGTATAATCAAGACTAATCCTCATACCCGAGCCTCTGAATGCAGCTGTGCTACTATTAATCTTTGCAGAGTCGGCCTGCTTGTATCTTCTGCCAATCTGCTATCCCTACAGCTCCCAGTAAAGGTGTATTACTTACACATATACGGGTAGAAAATCACTCTCCATTGATACCATATATTAGGTTCCTATAACTTGAGAAGCTGGATCCATTTGGCATTTTATTTGTCAGAAACTTGTTGAGCTGGAAGAAACAAAGTCCCGTCAAAAGACTTTCTCCTCCTGTAGTAACGAAAAGAGAGTATCTTGGGATACCGAGTTCTTCAGCCAGTGACGATAGAGTATACTGATTCTGCTGCTGAGCAGATTGTTGCTGCTGTTGTTTTGTATCTTGCATCACTTTACAGATTAAATTCAGGTCATAGAAGTTTGGCATGAACTTATGAACCCACCATTCAAAGTCTTCTCTGTTATTAGGCATGTCGTTGTTCATCAAAATATTGATTAAAAAGCCAAAATCGTAGGCGGCGTGATAGGTCAACCACGTAACTGAAGATTCGAGCAGCAACCCAGAGTCGATCATGAGTTGTGCAAATTCGAAGGGATCTATACCGTTAGTCTTGTGACTGTGAAAGTTGATACCTGACTTTTGTAAAAGTTCAAAGGACTCTAATGACATCATTTCCTTGGTTTCGTCGAAATGGAAATTGAATTGCCATGTCGAAGGACCAGTTTCCGGCTTGTTCCCACTTGCGTCACTAAGTGATACTCCTATTTGGATAGGGTTCAGAAAGTCAACGTTTGATCTCATGGTTTGATAGTGGTAATCTGTCTTAGACCTGAAGTTGCCAATTGGACGAGCAATGGTTCCAACAAACTCGGTGCTTATCGAGATATAGTTATACTGGGTAACCAATTTCCTTATAGCGGCAAACTCGGCGTGGAGATTGTTCGACCACACCTCGCGGATAAATAAGTGGTTGGGCTGGGTCAGAAGTACCGGAGGACCACCGGTGGTGGCAATATGCTTTGGGATAGAGCTATTTCCCTGACGATTCAAACCACTGGCTGCTTGGTTGATGGCCCCGAGGCCCGGCGGTCCACTAGGAGCCAAACCTGCCGGGTTGGGAATTTTGAAAGCCGCATGTTGAGGACCTTGAGGAACATGGCCCTGTTGCTGCTGCTGTTGTAGAGACGCTTGTGTGTGGCTCAAAGAAGAGGGATCGAGTTTTTGCTTCAAATGGAATGAGTTGGACACATCGGGAGTCACATGAGAGTTGCCTAGTCCCGGTATATTTTGAACCATTCCAGGCTGCTGAGGGTACAGCCTCGTTGTTTGCTTCATCTGTGGTGAGAAAACCTGAGGAGCATTCATCCTCACGCTCCCTTGCTGTTCATTTTGCTGCTGTGGAGTAAAAAATTGGTCTCCCATCGGGAACATGTGAGGTCGCATGTTCATGGACTGCATCTTGTCGGCAACACGGTCAGTAGGAATCCCCAGGCCTGGCTCACTGTGCACTTGTCCTTCACTATCAGTTGAGATGCCGTGCTGTTCGCTCGACCTTGTCGATCTTTCAAGCTAACTGAAAAGTCGTACCAAGTTATCGCTATAGAGTCCCCCAATATTAAATATATGAACTATTATACAAGTGAAGCTGGTTTGGAATTGCTATTCAGCTCATTCGCTCATTTCTTTGAGTCATTGTCCTTGCCGGCTTCTTCCTCTTCTTTCTCAGGAGGCGGTACGAACCAGGGTATCTTACCTCTGTTGAAATCGTTCAAAACTTGCTTGGCAATCCCACTTTCATCTGGTTCACCACCTTTGATCAACCTACCTTGCTTTCTAGCCAGCATATGGATGAAATCAGTGGAATCTTCCCATCCTGAAATTTCGTAGGTTCTCTCGAGATGCTTTCTTTGACAACGTTTTAGAACACCCGGGATATATTGTTCTGGGTGAGAGACATGCTCGACTCTCACGACGCCTCTGAACAGAATATCCTCCTCGGTGTCTTTACTTGATGGTGGGACAATACCAGGACAATCAATCAGGAAGATTCTCTTCATCAACGTGATGTACTGCCACACTTTGGTCTCACCGGGAATGGGAGCCACTTGACAAACTTTCTTCTTCCTGAGAGTGTTGATAATCGAGGATTTACCAGTGTTAGGATACCCGATGAATCCAACTGAGATTTGCTTTCTGTCGGTGTGCAACTGGGAGAACTGTCTCAGAAGCTGTATCAGGGACCCTTTACCGAAAGAATTGGTGATAGATGCATGGAACGCCAAGGTTGGACGATCTTTAGAGAGATGTTTAACCCAAGCTGCCTGTTTAATTCAAAAATTGTTAGTACTACTGTCGTGTTTTATTAGAGTTTAGTAATGCCAGATGTTTTCCTGTTGATATCCGAATGTGAAGTCCTATACTACGAGCAATTGTATTGAATTAGAAGATGCAAAACATACTTCCGACAAAAGCTCAACTCTGGAAGGACTTCATTACCCATAAGCGAAGGTGTACTCTCAAAACGAGAGTTATCCTTCTATCACCCAAGCTTCTTCAAAACGAAGAATAACGGATAACGCGGGCAATATTGCTCTCCCAAAACTGTAACAGGCCCTCTCGTGAGATTGCAGCTGCCTTAGCAGCCGCGACGGAGAGCACCCTGACAAAGAGTTTTGGTGCTGATATTTCTCGCATTCAACTAGCACTCACAACCTGGTAAACTAACTCCCAAAAAAAAATCAACATACGGCTACCCATGTTGGGACTAAATCACATTTGTTCAAAACGTACATCAAATGCTTATGCGGTGTTTCCTTTCTCATGTATTCCTCAACTGACTTGCAACGCGTACCCAGTGGATCTCTAGCATCGAGAACATGAATGACAACATCCGACGAGTCGATAACTTTGTAGAGCTCGTTCCAGATACGCTTTGACTGTCCTTTACTAAAAATCGCCTCCTTTGCCTCCTGAGTCCAGCCATCCTGTTCGTCACTCTGATTACCCATGAGACCCAGAGTAGCATCTAGCTCTTGCTTTTCCTCAAACTTCTTATTGTCCTGATTCGTAGTATTGGCCAGTTCCTCTAAGTTGGCAACTGCAACACGAGGTTTCTTTCTCTGTGTCTTAGGACCAAATGTGTGCTCGAAACTCTCAGTCTCTACTATCCTCGCGGTGGGCGACTCAGTAGAGTCCTTCTCGTCCAAAAGAGACATTGGTAACTTATTCCTTCTCAGCAAGACCTGGTAAGTGTCCTTTTGTGTATCACCCAACGCGTCCCTGAAATGCTGCAATGCATCCTGTGAGATAACTCTAGTATTACCAAACCAACGGCGATCCGGTTGCACGCGGGCTGTGGGAATGGTGGCGTCTTGCAGAGCTGCGGCTCTCAAAATGTCACCCTTCTTATTTCTGATGGACTTGCCCCCTTTGTACATGTTGAGGAACTGAACCCTCTTGGAATCCCTGTAAAAGTTTTCTCCCTTCACCCGCAGATTCCCATCCTTGGTGTCATTTTGACGGATTCTTCTCTGTCTCTCCTTCTTGGCTGTACCCATTGTTCCCAGTAATTTATATCAAAGGAATTGAATAAACTTTCAGGGCCAACTAGAAACGTTCAAGCTAATTGAAGAAACACCAAAGATTAAGTATTATGAGATGAGATGAGATGCGATGAGATGAGATGAGATGAGATGACTTTTATGCTTGAAAATTTTTCAGTCTCACAGAGCGATGAAAAAAAGATAGATCCGCAACGTGTAGAACGACGACCACCTAGAAGAGACTGTTCAACACTGAACCAAGGTCCTTGGAAGAGTCCTTCTGCTTTATCTCGGAGGGTGCATTAGCTCTTGAAGTGGCGACCTTGTGCTGCTTGAAAGATCTTTGAGATTTCCTGTCTTCTTGCGGTTCTTGGTCGCTGTTTTGTCTTTTGGATCTCTTGATGTTCTCTATCATTTTACTCTTTTCGACATTCTTAGCGAACTCTGCGTTCATCCTGTTGGCCTGAGAGATTTCAATCTCGAATTTGGATTGTCTGATATCGTTTTCTCTTGCGATCTGTTCAGTCAAGTCTGTCCACTTGAAACCGGGAAGGTACTTGACATTTAAGATATCATCGTGGTAGAACGAGCCCTTTTTCCCGCCTATGATGTTACCGTTCAGGGTCTCGGCACAGAGCTTAGCATCTCGTTTACGTATGAACTCGGCCCAACCTTCTTCGTACATGGTTTTCTTGTTCCCACCACCTCTGGTTCTCCTCTTGTGTTTCTGTTCGTCTTCCTTCTTGAGGAACAGACGATCGATCTCACCAAACTTGGATAGGATCTGTCTCATCTTGGCCGGCTTCATGTATGGTGGAATGCTGGAGAGGTACACGACACCTGTCTTGTGCTTCAGTTTCTTATTGGCTTTCAACTTCTTGATCAGATCTGGAGCCGCAGACTCCTTTACCGTCTCAGTGCGTTCCGGCTCTGACTGCTCATCAGTTACCGGTTCACCTGCATTCTCTTGTGTCTCACCCGATTCCTCCTGATCGCTTACTTGTTCTTCGTCGTCGCTCCTCTGATCGATGGTCTGACTTAAAACAGATGTTTTCTTCTTGGAGATCAACAGCTGGTTTTGATCCTGCTCATCATCGGATGAGAAATCATTGTGGTCGCTATCCTGGCTAGCCATCCTTACAAATAATGATGCTTCGTGTCGCTATTTTATCGTGTTTCTTGAACCATCGAGGGCATCACGAGTCTTAAAATTTTCCAGGGCCTTACATGAGTATTATTTGAAATTGAAAAGACAAGAGGTAGAGCTCACGCAATTAATGAATTGCAATACCGTTCCGATCCGTTCGCATCTTTCAAGACAGTGATGTAAAATTAAGTGGCCATCCTCTTGATTTTTAGGCTGAGCTTCTAAGATTAATATCTGTTTTAAGCTCTTAATTTGAAGCTTCAACCTATTTGACCTTACAAGCTCAGCATCTGCAGCTCTGCTTTGAACTGTTTAAAAGCTACACCATACAATCTCAGGCTACTATGCCCAATTATGTTGTAATTCTAGGGCCTTTGTTCTGAAACTTCCAAGAAATGAATGTAAAATTTATTATTACAATTTATCTTGGCTGATAAGACCAGATAGCTCAGCTGGAGTTATCTTGCATCCGACAATTGTATTTCCTTGATGTTTTATTTATTTACTGTCGTTACTGAGATGGACGATGAAGAAACGCCTGACAAGAAAACCGGGCTTGGAGACCATCTGCACTGAGAAGAAGGTCCATTGATGGCACAGAGGGGATGGATCAAGACCTTCATGATCTTCGAAGTCAAATTCAGAAGGTCATCAAGAAAGATGACCGGTCTTTGAGGAACAGGCTGAGAAGTATTCTCTTGGACAATAGTTTTCTATGCAACAAGGTGGTTCCTTGCTTCCCAGACTTACCAATTATACCCAATGAAAGGTGTGGTCTATGGTATTGTGATCCTAAGCAGTATGAACAGACTAGCTACTTCAAAAGTACTGATGGGCATGTGAATCAGTGGGATTTTAGCTTGAGAAGATTGAATTTTCATCTGATACCTACAATTGCGAGGAACTCTGGAATTATAATCATTGATAGTACGAGACGTGGCAAAAAGATTCCTGATGCTTTGAGTAAGACAGTTCCCATATGGTGTGCTGTATTAAACAGTATCATAATGGAATATGCAAATGAGGATGTAGGGCGAGAAGTCCTTTATTTACCGCCAAAGTCGGTTTCTGAATCTGAATACCACTCGATAAAGAATAAAATACCCCTACTGGCAAAGAAACTGAAAGATTTTGATATCATCGATGGAAAGAAGCTATATGAGCAACTTGATGGAAGACATCTAAGACCGTTTTGGGTGTACCCTGGCTCGCACATCTTGGAACCAACTACTGATGTATTCACTGGCGAGGTGTTACAAAAAAAATGGGAATCTGGAGATGAAAATGCGATCCCAATTATCTTATGTACAGTAAGCTATCGCGCTCAGGATGGGATAGACAAGAGGCGTGGATTTACTTACGTCCAGGGCGCCGCAGATGACCATGAGCTTTGGTCCCAAGGCCTGACCGCTGAGCTATTTTGGTCCAATGCGGATTTACTGCACGACATAGATTGCTCAGAACAAGAACTTGAGAGGCGCGTCGCAGAACTCACCTCTAGAGAAGAAAGTGCTGTCAAAGATGTGAATATCGATGATGCTTTCTCTGGAATTGACGCGATAACTCAAGAGCTTTCTCTAGGCATTGTGCGAGAAAATCTCGAGATAAGTGAAGAATTAGTTTCCAAGCTTCGTGGAGCCTATTCGACGGTCATGATTTTCAGTCCATCGGTTTGCGTCAAAATGGAAAATCCCCTCTGCGATAAGCAATTGGATTTCATTAAAGTATACAAACTACAAAGTGGATCAAAGGTTAGTTCTAGGGATCTCAGAACTCAACTGCCAGAAATCTCTCGAGAACTGCAGTCTAAAATTCTGCAGGCGTTCACCATCCAGAGACCAATCCTGATCGCATGTAATTCCGGAGCTGATATATCCGTCGGAGTTTTACTCACGGCTCTCTCTTTAAACTATGGGCTTGATTGGGAATTCGGAGGTTCAGCAGCGATAAACAAAACCACAGTGAAGAAACATCTAGCCAAAGTAATTTCTCAGTTGCATGGACGCAATGTTAATCCCTCTAGGGCCACTTTGAACAGCATCAATCACTATCTTTTGTGGTCTAACTCAATAGCAGATAGATGCAGTACAAGCTTGAATTCGCGAATCACTGATGCATGATGACAGAGCACAATGGTGTTTATATGAACTATCATTTTTTACTCTTGGTACTCAAAACTGAGAGCTATGGAGCAATGTCTCATCACACTATTTTTCTTCAAGTGCTACTCCCTATGCTTCACTGTTTCGGAATCTCGGTCATGTGGGGTGCCAGAGGAAGAGTTTGGCGCGCTTATGTCTTTTAATTGATCATTAAGATCTTCGGCTTTTCCAAATGGGTCAACAGTGGTGCTCTTGAACTTTCTAGCTGGAACACCTTGAGCGAACAACTCATCAATGTCGCTAAACGTTCTACCTGAAGTTTCCGGCAGGTCAAGTGCAACCCATACCAAGGTCAGTGCCGTCATACCGCCCCAATAGAGTCCTGTTTTGGCACCCCAGTTCCAATCACCGACATTCAACATATATGGAGTCAAAACAGAATTAACAACGGCCGTCAGATTGTAGCAGTTACGTGCTAAAACAATCGTTTGTGTCCTCAGTTCTGTAGAAGGGATCTCTGCTACAATACAGTAAACCACTGCTCCAATTCCTGCATTATAAAAAAATGAGAGTGCCAAAAGAAGGCTACCACATCCCCAACTGGCACGAGGGTTATTAGAAAACCCTAAACCGCCGATTATTATGAGGATCACCATTTGTAGTGCGAGGCCACTAGTCAGGATGGTCCATCTGCCTATTTTCCGAGAGATTGCCCACGAACACAACGTCCCAATCAATCCCAGGCAGTAAGAGACAACAGAAAAGGTGAATGCATCACTGGTTGCCATACCAGCTTTCTGGAAAAAATACGTGGAATAACCTAGCAATATTGAACCACTGGTTCCTTGCGCCATCCAAGTCAAACAGGCAATTCGAGTTCGTCGACCGTCAACTCCTTTGAAGCAACTAAAGACAGATCGAGAGCTACCCTTTGCTAATCTTTCTTTATCAATGGTCAATCTAATTTTCTCTAGAGTAATACCGATTTCGATCTCCTTCTCTGAATTTTGGCCACTTAAAATTCTTTTCAAGGACTTCTTGGCATCAGCATATCTGCTTTTCTTAACTAGCCACCATGGAGATTCAGGAGCCAGATACATCCCGACAGCCAATGGGACTGGCCAAAGCCACTGTAAAGCAAATGGTATCTTATAGCCCGAATCAGAGTTCGCCAAGTTTCTCTCGGAGTTCTTCATGATACCTGCGGCAAAGATCTGACCTAGGAGCCAACAAATGTTAGAGTAAGTTGTCATGTAATATCTGAGTGCTAGAGGACAAACTTCGGAGGCATAACCCACCGCTAGACTCTGAAAGGCCCCCCATGGCATAGCAGAAAGAATCTGGCCAATGGCAATCATCAGCAAGCTCTTGCAGAAGTACAGTATGAAAATGTATGCTGTGAGTAAAGAGAGTGCGAGGATCATGGTCCAACGAGTTCCCATGCGATCCACAAGCAAACCTGTCATCTGCAGCCCTATAATCTCACCGCTATAAACGCACATGTTTAAACCAATTTGCCATCGAGAAGAGATTTCATAGCTTCCATCATGTGTCTGGGTTCCGAACTTTCTTTGAAACACCGGAAGAGCAAAGAGCGCATTAAGCAACGCAGTATCATAACCTTCCATAACCAAAGTTGTTGCCACCAAAATAGACCATCCGGCTGCCTTGGGGTACTTCGCTAAAGCTTCCTTCAACGTCATACTTTTCTCTTCAAAGTTAGCTTCATTGGCTTCTTCGGTGGCACTGCATTCCTCCATTATTCCGTTTTCATCATTTTCTGCATCTAGTTGGACGCTCTCGCTTGTAAACTCAAGATGATCGAGTTCAAAGTTACACTTCTTGTCTTTCCTTTCAAGGTCCTCAACTCCAGCTACCAAGTCGTAAACCTCGTCGCTCGACCGTCCGACGTCGTCCCGTTTGTGATTTCCTCGACTTGCAAAGGCAGCAAACTTCTTCATTTAGTAAGATGCAGTTTTCCTGATGAGGTTTAGTGCCTGATGGTCGAATCGTACGTGTTTAGGGCACTCTATATACTCAAGCAATGGAGCTTCCACCATTTTTTCTAGTATCATGAATTGCCCCGCCAAACGAAGACGCCTATACCCACAGTTTCTCATGAGCGAAACAATGTTGCTCAATTAATTACCAGGCGCACAGCAAAAACCAGAGAGTGAGAGTTTCCCATTTTGACGCTACTTACTGGTTTAACTCCGGGAGGGCACCGCGGGATACCGCAACCGTGCAATCCCAAGACCAGAAATGTCATCTGCTCGAGGTGAGCCTTTCAATGGGAGAAACATCCATGCATAGCTAGAACATCATTTACTTGTTACTACTGGTTACGAATGGCATAGCTCTTTTGCTCGCGCCGTGCGGCGAGAAACTTCGAAGCCCGGCAGCGTCGCGCTGTAAGGCCACAGAAGCACCACGGCGAAAACAGCTCGAATACGGAATTGTCATTTGAGATACACTGTGATATGGAGAGATTTCAACGCCTGCTCTTCACCTCTTCAATTGCACTCTTGAAAACATCAAGTAGCCACTGACTGTCCTCCATTCCCACGCTCACTCTTACCAGATTTGGATCTGCTCCGTACTTGGAAACGTCTTCCAATTCAGCGTGGTGGGCCAAATGAACGTAAGGACAAGCCAACGTGAAGTTGGTACCATTAGACGGTCCTTTGAAGATTTTCAGAGAGTCGTAGAAGGTCTGGGCGTCTTTCTCGCTGTTTAGAGCCACGGAAAACATGCTTCCGTAACCTCCACGATCGCTTTTGACAGAGTCGTAGTTTGCTCGAGTTTCCTTTGAGCTGACCGATGGGTAGTATACCTTCTGAAAAATTTTTCCAACCTGAGGTAGGAGTAGCTGGTTTACCAGCAGTTCGGTATTTTCATTACAACGAAGCGTTCTATCTTCAAAGTCCCTAGAATTCTTTTCCAGAACCACAGCGTCCTCGTTCCACAGAAGATCTTCAAATCTGTCACTGCTAAAATAGTCACTGGCAGTCGAGTACAGTATCGATTTTGGGTTAACAATTATCGAACCTCCCATCGCATTACTGGACCCATTGAAAAGCTTGGTGAGAGAGGTGCAAACAACGTCGGCAAAGGGCATGACATTGACGTTAAGGCCCCCAATGGTATCGTCGACTACAAGTACAAAATCGTGCTCGTCAGCCAACTGTCTCAAGGCCTTCAAATCTGGCATGTTTAAAAGGGGATTTGATGGGGTCTCAATGAACGCTGCAAGGATACGTTGATTACCAGAGTTTAAGTATTCTTTCAAGCCTTCAATATCGCGAGAATCGCCATAACCAAAAAACTTACACGTTCCAAGTTCTTTCATGATGACTTGTGTATCTTTGAATGGGAATCCAAATATAGCCCCCGTCTCACATGGCGTCGAACCTGTCTCAGAGACTCTCTTGTTTTCCCAATAAGTCAACAACTGACGAACTTTGAAGATAGAAGACATACCACTCGATACCAAGTGAATGTCCTTTTCTGGATCCAGAATATCATAGCCTGAATTTTTGTTCTCTTGTCCGAAAGGTCTATAGTGATTGTCGACTATTCTTCTTCTTATTATACTTTTCGCAGCACTGCCTTCTTTCTCAGCAGAGTAAAATGTGCTGTCACCACCACGCAGTGTCAGATCTGATCCCTGCTTTTTATCTTCCATTAGTGAAACGACAAACGTTGCCTGTCTACTAGAAACGCACTCACCTCTAAGCTTCCAATATTCTCTAACGAGGTCAAATTCTTCATTTGACGCCAGCACAGCTGCGACCGTCAGTTGAGATCTCGAAGACTGGAGATCTTTTTTGCTGTCAAACTTGAGAGTTTCCACCTCAAGGTGAGCTTTGCTTTCGGAGCCAAATTTTGATCTTACGAATGCCAGACAATCATTAGCCAACTGAAGGGAGGGAAAAGGGCGGCAATCTTCCGAAGCATGGCCAAACTTCTTCAAAAAGTGATCGCAAAGCTTCTGAACCGGTGGCTGAGGAAAGTATCTTGGATATCCAGTCACCATTTTTTTCAAAACTTCAGGATCATGTTCTGCATAACCTATCGCGGAATTCCAAGTTGGAATACCAAAAGAAACCGCGTAATCTAAACCGCTGGGTAGCGGCTGTCCAAAAGCAACCTCTGTCATGTATAAGTGCGATGTAAACCCTCTTAGAGATCTCTTCGATCCTGTTGAACTGTTGAATCCACCAGTAAGATGATCAATATATGATCGCCATAGCGTTAAATACCATTTATTCGCATCGAGATAATTAGGATGTCTCTGGAAACAGTGGCTTTAGCACATCGGTATTTTGCCAAGCGCATACTCCTTCTCTGGCTACCGCATCAACCAAGCAGCGGCTTCTGGCATGGACTCGTTTAAAGAATCAGCTGTCGTATACGACATCGAGGTATGAAAATTTGCAGCATCTCGTCGGAACTATAGTCATTGTCCATAAGTATCAGCTTTTATCACGCCGATCATTGACTTTGGTGGAGTCCCATGCCATAGCGCCACGGACTGGGGCAGAATCGTACCTATCCTCGACAGGAAGGTGAAATAAACCTTAAAGCCTCGGTCTTGCTGAAAGATGAAGACTTGAACGAAGATGCTGATCTGCTGTGGGACATATTATGTCCTGCAACATTACAGAGCATACCACTTTTTGACGTAGCTTTGCTGACTTGCACCCCGTGAACAGTTCAGGTCGAATTATGTTTGAACCTCTAGGCTGAAAAATGTGGCTGTTGACTACATCGGGATTATATTCAGGTGACTAATCATCAAATATGTGTTGATACACTCCTTCTTCACGGGTATGTGAAGCCCTCATGATGCTGTTGGTAGGAATGTCGAGTACAAGATAAGGCCGACTGTAAGATTTGACTGCCAAGCTGATCAATTCCTTCAAGTCACACACTTTTCCGTTATGGTTAATATTTGTTAACTTGAAGACTAGCAGGGTTGGTTCTTTTACTGATTCTTGCTTCTTCTAAGCACAAGCACCTATTCATGAGGCTGCCTGTGAGGCAACACAAAGGTAGCTGGGACGGTCAAGAGGAAAGATCAGTGCACATACTATAACGTCATTAATGGTACGTCAACCACATGAAATTTTCCACATCGTCGATTTACAACTTATAGAATTCAGTCATGTTGATGCATTGGCACGATCGAATGGTGAGGCGACTTAGGTGTTCTTGAGCGACTGCGGGATCAAAGTCTACATTGCAGACAGCTCCCTCCTCGATGCTTATAATTTTACTACTTGGGCTGAGTATGTTTAGAAACGGTTTATCAAGTCTCAGCCTTCACGATGTCGGACGCTGTGTCAGTATAGACTGGCAGAACTCAGTCGTCCAAACTGTACGTCCAAATTACCTAGGTCAAGCCACTTTTTCTTCCGTCCCGATTCATGATCGGCACACTCGGCTTGAATAATTTGTACTTGGACGGACATCGCCTTCGACTGTTCCAAAGGCTTTATATATCTTCTTCTGTTCTCACTGGCACTGATTCGGCAAAGCGTCGCCGAGGGCAACTTGAAAAAATGTACGAAGTCAGGCATGTAAATCTCTCCGTAGATCGTTTCTGTAAAAGGACAATAGCTGCGTTTGATCTGCGTTGCTAGGTATTGTCAGAACCATTCATATTAGAGATGAATACAAGATGCTTTTACTCTCATAGATGAACGTGATGCCAAGATGCAAGCTCTGGAGTACTAAACGACAGGTTTGTGAATGAACGTATTGACTATTGGAGACCACCATTGGGCTTGTAGACACACCCGGAGCAGGGTTTCGAAAGATTTGAGGAAGATTCTCGCCTGTGAAGGAAAAGTGGAATGAGAATATCTATGCGAAGGGTCATTAATTTATGTTTCCCAGACAAATCTATCCAACTGGCTCTATGAGTTACCAATTGTGTCGAACGAAAATGATTCAACATTGATCAAAGGTTTGAAGCATTTCACCAAATTCCTCTTGTGTTTTGATATAAAGCCAATTTTTCAGCAATTCTATTGAATCCAGGGTCCATCACTAGATGACTCAGACAATTAAAAGCCTTCGAACAGAACCATGCTTCTGGCAGTCCTTTCCGCTTTCTTAGTTCCGCCCATCGTGGATGCTCTGGTGATTCCACATACGGAACTACAAAAACTAGGTACTCAGGATGAAATATTCCCATACTTGGGTGGTGATGCACCATATTTCTCGTATCCCAATAACTATGGGATCCCAAGAGAGGCTCCAGAGAGTTGTGTAATGACTCAAGTTCAATTACTTGCTAGACATGGCGAAAGGTATCCCTCCAAAGGCAGAGCAGAGAAGCTATTCAAGACATGGGATAAGGTATCCAACTATCCCAAGACCTTCAATGGATCTTTATCGTTTTTAAACGATGACTATGAATTTTTCATCCAGGACTTGGATAATCTAGAACAAGAAACTACTCTTCAGAACTCAGTCAACCCTTTGAACCCTTACACTGGTGAGATGGATGCCAAGCAGCATGCGCTTGATTTCTTAGAACTATACAAGGATTTGTTGACGGACACTTCCAATTTAACCATTTTCACTACAAACTCCAGGAGGGTTTATGATACTGCCAAGTTTTTTGCTGATGCTCTGGGACCTGAGTACGACTATAACTTGCAAATCATCGATGAACAACCATCAGCTGGTGCCAACAGTATTAGTGCTGGATACTCCTGTCCGTTATGGAATGAATCGTATGCCAGCAGTATCACTGACGCCTACTCTGATACATACTTGAAGAACATTGCCAAAAGATTGAACAAGGAAAACCCTGGTTTGAATTTGACTGCCTCGGATTCTTTCATGTTATTCACTTGGTGTGCTTTTGAAATAAATGCTCGCGGCTATAGTGATATTTGCAATGTTTTTACACAGGATGAGCTTATTAAGTATTCCTACTTCAATGACATTACAAACTATTACACGGATGGCCCGGGCTACCCTATTGTTATGGACATCGGTGCTAATCTTTTTAATGCCACCGTCAAGTTGTTGCAACAGAGTGAAGATTTGGATCAGAAGGTTTGGTTAAGTTTCACCCATGATATAGACATTTTGAACTTCCTGACTACGTTGGGTCTGTTTGATGATGGTAAGCCTTTGAACACGACGCATGTCCCATTCCGTGATCAAGTTTTCCGCAGCTCTTGGCAGGTCCCAATGGGTGCCAGGGTTTACACTCAGAAGTTTCAGTGCGCTAACGAGTCTTACGTCAGATACGTCGTCAACGACGCTGTCATCCCAATTGAATCATGCTCCTCAGGGCCAGGTTTTTCATGCCAAGAAAGTGACTTTTACCATTACGCTGCTGCGAGGTTGCAAAACTTGGATTTCTCAGCCGCTTGCAACGTTACATCTGTTAGCAGTAATACTAGCTTGACGTACTACTGGGATTATAACACGACTTTCTACAATGCCACACTGATAAATCAATAATGTATGAATGGCAATTCTGGAAGACAAGTCTTCCAATACTATCTCAAAAACAAAAGTCTAACGTTTGATAGACCTCGCATTTTCATTTTGAGCTTCACAATGTGGTCCACAATTGATATATACGTGACATCACTTTGTATCATATAGGATGGCGTTGGAGTTTCTTGTCATACCAACAACCCTCTGTGCTACTAGTTCACGCCGACGAAATGTATCAACTCACTTAATGCTTCAATTCGATTGAGAAGAACATTTAATGTCTTTAACACTTATTGTCAGTGCTGATTAGGTGGCACTTTGATGCCCCAAGCCATTCATATATATGAACTCTTTCATAGTGGAGTCACAGCACTCAAGACGTCTATATAACAACTAGTAGTTGAAAAATTATTCTCTTACTCAGTAAAAGCAGGTCATCAGGTACTTACGAGCATTATCAAGCGAGTCTTTCAGTGAAGTTTACTACTCCTGGAATGTAATTCCAAACTAAAAATTGTTCCTATCAACGCGTTTTATGATAATGAAGGTAGATATAGTGCTCTGTCTCGCCTCTCCTCCCCCGACGTTAGCAAAATAGATCACAAATAACACACTGTTGAAGTGTGTCAGATATATACTAAGAAAGATACAAGGCGTAGTTTGGTATTCACCTGTGACCTATTGCTAGTGTCGCTGTTATCTTTTACCTCTCACGTAGAATCAAACACAAAAGTCCCAATTACATAGTCTCCTTCTATACTTTCCTTGTTAGCGGCTCGCCTATGCTGGGCGTGGGATTGATTATTTGCGTGCTGCACACAGGTAGTTAGTATGGATAGATGTAACTCGTTAAGATTTCAATAATCACTATCCGATGTAGTGTAACGGCTATCACATCACGCTCTCACCGTGGAGACCGGGGTTCGACTCCCCGCTTCGGAGTTTTTTTTCTTCAAGAGAAACGTAATGTTTCAGCTATAGTGACATAATATATACAAAGAGTTTCCAATATTACTCATCGGTTGTCTTACAATTGCATACAAAAATACACCAACGGACTAATGCATGTTTCATGAGTTGTTGCAGTTCTAAGGTCAGCAGAGCGCGCTAGGCGGCAACTTGAAATTTTGGCACATTAGGGAGCAATGAAATTCAAGACAAGCTTCCACATCTATTTGCTAGCTAGAGTTCGGTGCTCTCCGGAATCTTGGTTACTAGGGGTAACTACAAGGGTAGGATGCCTCCTCTTTGTCATCCCTCAGTGCGATCAAGATAATAGAAATGGAAATCTATCTGTTTAGTCCAATGAGCAGCAAATTGTACATTTCGAAAGTCTTGTTCCCTATAGAAAGACCTGCATTTTCACGCCAGCAATTTGGAAAGTTTGATCATTCAAAAATTGGACCCTGTACAAATTCCAATTAATTAAGATTGATTGATTGCCTCCACCTTTGATCTTTTGGAAAGGCCGAGATGGAAGGAAAATTTGGGCGAGCACACCAAAAGTCACTAGCCAACAAAAAAACATTAACTTTGAGCTCTTGAATTTGAAGCTGAAAAATGATCCAGTGGCTTGCAGCAGCGGCTAGTATAGTCTCATTCCTTTCATACACTCATACATTTCTTATTACAACGATATTGCTAATTATTTTGGTATATATATAGGTTGCGCTAGGGAAATCAATAGTTGAGATTCTTCATCAGCAATGAGTGATCCTGCTGCTTTGACTTGCACGCCATCGTCGATTTTTTGTCGAGCTTAGCGATGTCTGGTAGATGCCAGAACCGAGATGATACGTTTATGCAATTTTTACGTAAATGAACCTTGGCAAAAATGAACGTTCTGATCGTCACTTGAACTTGAAAGGAAGCTAGTGCCCGCTAAAACTCGGAGGACCATACCCTGTGAAGTAGTCGAAAATGAGCTTCATTCTTGTGGCCTTGAATGCAAGACATGACAGGAACATGTATAAATCTCTATATAGCGTTATTAGCACTTCTTTAAAAACACAAAATAAAGTAAAGTATAAACGCTTCACTGATCAAAACCTAATCTTTGTTCTATTTGAACGTTATACATGTTTTGACATAAAATTGCTTCATTACCCAAACTCCTTTGGATACAATTGTTCAGAAGGTTTGCATACTCTTGACCGACATGCCAGTGGCAGTTTTGGTATGCATTTCTTAGTGTACTCAGCAATCCAACCAAATGGTGAAGATTTTCCACCTCACACAATGCATTACTGTACGCCTCTATTGATTCGGAATACTCTTCAGCGCTTAAAGATTGCAGGTTTCCAAAGGAGCGCTTAGTGAGAGAAGACAGACATCCCCTAATTCTGGTCAAGTATGTAGGTAAGTCCTCGATTGCAGGTGAGAATGTAAAGTCGGCACCGCCAGCGACATGTCGCGACTTGATCTGAGATTCAGGGCCATGTAAGTAAAAGGCGTATGCCCATAGTGAAAGGACCGCGGAAATGACTATATTAGGCCTGTATAAATATGGGTCCTTGTCAGGTTCGTAAAGATAATGAACCGCTTCCATTGAGTCATCAGGCGACAGAAGAAGCTCACATAGCATAATCAGGGCATTTGCAGCGCATTGCGAACCAAAGGACGACTTTGCCCAGCTTCCGATCCTTATAACAACACTACTGTAATCTTCTGGTAAGATAGGCACATTCATTCTCCTTGGTGCTCCAGCAAAAACAATGTAGTCATAATGGGTGATTCGCAGATACATTTGAGCAGCATAAAACTCTGGCAAGCAACAGCGATTAATTGTCAGTCCCAAAGAGGGCGACAGGACCTTGTCAGAGTGGCCTTCACCAGAGGTACGCTGCGGACGATCACCTGCAGAGTATTGAATTTTCCAAAAGTCGAATGCAGAACTTATTTTCTCTTTCCACCCTTCATGTACAGCTTTCAACCCCAAATTTGACCACTGACTTACATTTTGCTCCATTTGAAGTAGTAAATTGGCAAGTCCAGCAAAGAGAATCTTCCTGCTGAAGGGCGAGGCATCCAGTACTTCTTGCAACAGAATACTCCGAAGCGCGTCGCAGAACAGCGGCATCTGTTCAGCTGAAGTAGGTGTACCTTTTCGATTGAAATCTCGACACTCCCAGAGGTTGTCGGGACAAGGAAGCGAAAGTTTGATTTGGTTGGCGAGGAGATTGACAGGGTGCCCAAAAACGATTGCATGAAGAGTGTCGACGTAAAATGACATCAATGCCACTCTTTTCATCGATTCGCTCTCGATCCAAGTTTTCCAAAGACCACTGGCATGACTGATGTCTGACTCTAGGCCCGTGGAAGGATCACCTCCCAGAATTGGGCTCCTTCGTAGTAGCTGTATTTTTGCTCCTTTGAAAACGCATGCTCGTTCGTGAAGTGACCTTGATGTTCCTGTAATTTCGTATGTCTCTAATATAATCAAGCTCTGGAGCACCCAGGACCGGCAGGGCGGTTTTGCCTCTTCACTTGCAAAAATCAACCATCGCAGAGGCTCTGCAATTGCATCTGCCAACCCATCAGAATCTTTGATAACGAAGTGAGCTGGTGAGTTAGTTTTCTTGGAATACGATGCCCCCATCATGATCATACTGAGGAGCAACAATGGCTGGCATTCAAACACAGAGAACGAGGGGCGGTGTAAAATAGGATACTGGGAATGATACATGCGCCAAAATAAGTCGAGAAACCACCTTACTTTCACGACGGCGAAGTCGGGATGACTGACAAGTTTAGGAATGAGATGCCTCATACCAGACAACAATTCCTCATTGACCTCGCTCTGGCAATCTACACCAGGAAAGTGTGATTCTAAAGAAAACACTTTGTTAAGCATTTCAAATGTTGGTAGGCCTAGTTCTCCCTTGCGATAAGATTGAAAAGCTCCATCTTCAAGTTGAGTTGAAGATCTTCCAGGTAAAGGCGAGGTTTCCATTGCATCGTTCAGTAACCATTGAAAGGGAGAGAGAGTATTGGAATAGGCGGTTGAGCTTTCTGAAGATTTGCCATTAGGTGCTTTGAATTGTCGCCGAGTTGGATGCAAAGTCTGAACATATGCAAAGTCCCTTTCTGAGTTGCATGAAAAAGTCTTGTTCTCGTCATTGCCGACATAACGATCTGAATCGTTTGTGTTCAGAGTGTCATTTTGTTTTACAGATATGACTGACGGCCGAGGACGATCAACAGTGAGAGAAGTTTGCCCCGAAACTGCAAGGAGTTTGTATGAGCTTTGTTCATGGGCTTCATCCGAAGAATTGTTGGCATTTTGGTGCTCGGCACGGCCAAATTCTAGTCTGCTTTCCCTGTTTCCCAAGGGCGTCTCCCGTTCGACAGAGGCCTCGGACTCAAACTTACTATCACCTGCTGCCACGCCACATGCCTGATTACCACTTTTCGCATGTCTTAGTTCATGCTTTCTCATCACATCCGGACGAGCAAACGATCTGCCACAGCCTGGCCAGCTACATTTGAACTTACCAGAGGAGTGATTTGCCTTGTGACGAGCAAGGTGATCGGACCTAGAGAAGACCTTACCACAGCCTGATGATGGGCAAATAAAAGGCCCCAGACCTCTTTTCCTTTTCCTGCCGGTCATTTAAGGTTTTACTCCGGAATACTTACTATGTGCTATCCGTTCTCGCGATAGTTCAATCCGTCTCGTGATTACAAGTCAGATCTAAGAGGTAATCGGCGATTAGAGCTCATCACTCCGTCAAGATCTATCAGTTTCATTGAAGAATGGGGATTTAGGATACTGATATTGATATGCTTTGTAGACACGGTGCCTGTCATATTTTTCAACCGTCGTCGCCAAGAGAAAGTTAGCTCGAAAAGATGGTGGGGGGACTAACTGATAAGACAGTTCGATGGAGTATTGAATGTGATATCTATGAATCTGTATGATAGCCCATACTCAGACTTAGATAAATTAGGAATGGCAATGGGGAGCCATATTTGAAATTATAAAAAGTGACACCTGAAGGTGTTGGTTTGCAGAAGGCATGTAAGATCGGCGACCGCCAAGAGCTTTATTAAACAAGATGGATAAAGCTGTGGAACGTATCGAAGTGACCTCTTTGGAAAGAAAGAAAAGTGTGAGCTATGACACAAACTATTCTAATGAGGAGCTGAATGCTGCTAACGAGATTGTCAACTTTGATGAAGCCCTTGAAAAGCGAATCTGTTGGAAGTTCGATATCCGTATTCTCCCTATCATTGCCATTATGTACTTGTTCAATGCTTTGGACAAAGGTAACATCTCTAATGCGAAGACTGATGGGTTGGATAAGGATCTGCGCATTGAGGGACAAGAGTGGAATAACATGTTGTCGATATTTTACATACCTTTCGTTCTTTTTGCCTTCCCGCTCTCCTTACTGATCAAGAGATACAACGCAGCAAACGTGATTCCTATTTTGATGTTCACGTTTGGGTCAATATCGATGCTAGCAGCTACGGTTTTCAATTACGGATCTCTCATGACCGCCAGATGGTTCTTAGGTATGTGCGAATCTGCTTTCTTTCCAGGAATCATATATTATTTGAGCACCTTCTATCGTCGTCACGAATTGGCCAGAAGATTGTCGATTTTCTACGCAGCAGCTAATATTGCCAACGCCTTTTCCGGATTGTTATCATTTGGCGTCTTCCAGATTAAAGGCAGTAAACTGGCCGGATGGCAAATTCTTTTCCTAATAGAAGGGTCTGCTACTGTGGTTGTTGCTGTTTTTGCCTACCTCTACTTGCCCAGAGGTCCAGATAAGTCTCGTTTCCTTGATCATACTGAAAGGGAGTGCGCGAGATGGAGAATAGAGACGGATTCCTCGGCAAATACTGGGGAGAGCATTTCATTCAGGGATGCTGTGAAGGTTTTCAAGCATCCTGTAGCCATCGCGTGGATGTTCCAAGAGATATTAATTGGTGTCCCACTGAACTCAATCAACAATTGGTTCCCCCAAATTGTTCAGTCATTAGGCAAAGGTACTGTCCAAACAAACCTGTATACTGTGGCACCCAATGTTTGGGGCGCAGTTGCGCTTATCATCCTTGGCTTTTCGTCTGATTACTTTCGTATTCGCTCTGTCTTTATCATTATCGGCGTTAGCGTAACTCTTGTCGGCTTTGTCGTTTTTGGATGTATTGACACTAAGGAGCACCTGGGCGTAGCCTACTTTAGTTGCTTTCTGATGACAACCGGGGCGTCTGTTTCATCGGTTTTAACTTCGACCTGGTACAACAACAACACACCTAACGAGAATCGCCGAGTCGTGATTTCTGCGGTAGGCGTTCCATTAGCAAATGCAGCAGGTTTGATCTCAACCAATATATTTCGGGCTAAAGATGCCCCCAAGTATGCACCAGCTCTTGGTATCACGGCTGGCTTTGGTGGTGCCTCCATTCTGCTTATTGTCGGAATACTTACTTTTATGGTGTTCGATAACCGCCGTAGAAACAAGGCGAGCGAAATCTCTTTGACTTACAAAGACATCCCAACGTCCGACTTGTCTGAGGGTCCAGACAATCCGAACTATAGATGGATGTATTAGACGAGTGTGTCTTAAACATTCTCCATTTTTCACCTCCGTATGCTTTTAGTTTAAATAAATGAATGATTTAGGCTTTTGAAACTTATATTTACTTCGAGCCCTCAGATACTAGACTCAATTGGCCTATGGGAGAATTTGGGGCTAATTAATGTCATGATCCTGACTAAAAATGGTCCAAGGAATCAAGGTGTTCGTCGTCGGCTTCGATCGCATCAACGGATCCGATGTGTTGCAGAGTAAAAATGTATACAAAGAATACACTCTATACCGGAAATCACCTAATTGAGCGTTGCAATGACTTCTAGCTCATATTTGATGGCCTTGTCCATAAAGGCGACAACGACACAACTTCTAGCTGGCTTCTGGGGAAAATACTTACCATATATCTTGTTGACAATCTCTGAGTATTTAACTTGGGAAATAAACATAGTGACCTTGAAAACTTGATTCAAGGAAGATCCTCCTGCCACCAAAATTTTACTCAAGTTCTTAATAGCCATGTGAACTTGATCAGATATATCTTCTGGAGTTTCGCCTGTGCCATAATTAGTTCCAATTATTCCGGAGGTAAAAATATGACCGTTACTAATAAAAGCTGGTGTCAAAACTGGATGGTCTTCGCCCTCAATGGACTCCCACGGAACCTTTTTAATAGCCATCAGGAATGATTTACAATCTGTGACATTTCAGCCGACTAATCATCACCGCAGGCTGAATAATACCAAACCTTATATATGCCTTAGGCTCATCAGATGTGCTTCGTCTGTTCCTCTCACTGAAATTCTTTATTTTCGATGAGGTGCCTTATCAAGGCTGGTGGGGGGACTATCTTTAAGCAGTCGCTTAGAACCAAGAAATTACGTGAAAGATCTATACCGTCAACGCCGTGAACGATTCTACCGCAAAAACAGCCGTATTATCGCCAATAAACTCTTGCAGTAAAGATTACAAGGTCTCACATCTGAAACTGGAAATTAAGTGTTGCTGCACTTGTCCGCCGATTCTCGAGAATCTGAACGTAGTCGTCCAAGCATTGAAGAACACCCCAGTAGCATACAATACACTGGCTCACTCTTGATGCCTGCGCAGTTTTTGACTCATCTTGAAAATCCTTGGAAATACATACGTTATTTTCCTTTGTCTACGTGCTAAGGCCCACCTTTCAATGGACCTCATAATTGATCATAAGTGATTGATTTACCAGCCTCTCCAGGGTACCCAAATATCAACAACCGTTTGACCGTTTTCGACGACGAAGAACCAAGGGTAGGCTGCTGCCGTAATACAACTATGCTGTGGTATAATCTTTATTTGAGTACCTAAAGGAATCATCTTAGTTGAACTATCCTTCAGAGGTGTCAAGATTCCATGCTCTTGACTCAGTCTGCCCACAACCCAATCTCCGTAACCCTTCGGAGAGCTCACAAGCCCGTGGCCAGGAATAGGCCCGTTTTCTCTTGCCAATGCGATCACACCTGCATTGATCAATTGTTCACCCGGGCTCTTGGAACCTCTACCTGGGTAGGAAGACAAAACTTCGGCCAAAACTTTGCATGATATTTGATCCTTCTGGATGCAATTAGTACTTAGTTGTTGGAGATCGCAGAATGGGTAATTCCCAGCATGCAGTTCCAAGTTACCATACAGTTTTCCAACCGACGAAAGGTCCAGTCTTTGAGATGCATGCGCAGTTGGTGTAGCTCCGACGGAGAGTTGTAATTTTAGAGAGGGTTCAAGCTCAAGAGCCTTTTGGCATGCAATATTAGCATTTGAAATTTCCTGCAGAAGGAAGGAGTGAGCCTGTTCTTCAGTAGAAGAGGCGTACGAGTGACCTGCATGACAGTAAAACCCATAAAGTGAAATGTAATCTTTATATGTGGCGGTTAATAACTGCTCGAGGGTCTTTTCGAGATCAGCATCATCTTCCTCAAATCCAGCTCTGTTGGTGCCCATGTTAATCTTGATGAAAATGGACCATTTTTTGGCTTCTTTTGAACATTTGCTGAAGTTGAATAAAGCATCTAGCTGCTCTCTGTCGTCAAGCATCAAACGCAAGTGCGGCACATGTTTGCTAAACTCCAACAGTTCTGGAAGCCTGCCTTCCACGACAGGTAAACTGAACAAGACATCATTGATCAGTCCTTCCTGAATTAAGGGAAGTAACCCCCAAGCTTCCATGAGGGTCGAAACAACTACTTTGTCAGTCTGTTGCTGCCCCGAGCCAAGCTGAAGACGAGCTCCTTCCACAGTCTTGTGACTTTTGACATGGGCACGAAAGTCGGCTTTCAGGCGACTGGCATTCAATAGCATCCTTTCACAATTTTTCTTGAATACATCTCGATCAACTATGAAGGAAGGCGTTGGCAGATCTGACAGAGATTTTCCTTTGTAAGCGTCTAGAAGCTTTTGCTTATCTGCGACAGGAGTTAACTTGGACGGGTACGACATGACCAATTGCTAGAAGTAATCTTGCCGGAATACCTATTATTTGCAATAGAGGATCAAGTAATAGTCTCATATCAAGGTCACCTTTAATAGGAGTTTTTCAATTCTACGCGCGCGCCCCCCCACCATGCCATCTCTTATCATTGGAGATGAAATCTTATCATAATGTGTCTGGTGGAGGGAGTTCTTAAGAGATAGATAGGTAAAATACCTGACGTTCAGAATTCAAGTACTATTAAAGGACCGACTATTTTTTTTTATTAGATTCTTGTTTCTGTCAATCAGTATGACACCATGATCACACCATTATGAGTATCTATGACACAATTCTGAGGGAAGATTACAGCTGGCCTCAACCCTTCGATGACCTCCCCTTGAAATTGGACCCCGTAATGAAGGAAATGTTGGATCCCGAATATATCTCGTTCTTCAACGAAGTTCTATGCAAGAGACCTGACATTTTAGAAACACATAAGTTTCCAATAGCCATCACGAAGAAAGGAGGTAATGTGATTCCAGGACAATCTGCTCCTATGAAAGTGGCGAAAATTTACGACATTGAGATACCCCGGAAGTACACTTCCTCGGACAGTTGTATTCCGGCCAGAGTGTTTGTACCGGAGGGTGAAATACCACATGAAGGCTGGCCATGTACTATTTGGTATCATGGCGGAGGGTTTTGCCTTGGAAATATAGGGACAGAAAACTCGTATTGTACACATTTGGCTGCGCTAGCCAATTGCGCTGTGATTACTGTAGACTACAGACTAGCACCTGAGTTTCCCTTTCCAGCATGTGTCGACGACTCCTTCGAGGCGTTGTTATATATAATGGAAAATGCAGATACCCTGCATATTGATAACACGAAGGTGTGTGTTGCCGGCTCTTCAGCTGGCGGTAATTTGGCCGCTGTCATGACACACAAGTATGCAGCATCCGAATACTGTAAACAACTACCTCCGTTAAAGTATCAGATGATGGTAGTTCCAGTCACGGATAATACTGCCACAGGTGACACTTATTCCTCTTGGAAGGAGAATGAGAATACTCCACAATTGCCCGCTTCCAAGATGCTCTGGTATAGGAAGATATACTTGCCTGAGGCCCGTGATTTAGAGAATCCGGAGGCCAGTCCACTGTTTTACCCTGACGCAAGCTTTCATAGCGTTCCGCCTGCATTTATAGCTGCTGCCGAGTGCGACGTCTTAAGGTCTGAGGCTGAGGCGTATGATGCGAAAATGAAGAAGAATGGAATAGAATCTGAAATCGTTATATATAAGGGCGTTCCCCACACAGCGATGGTAATGAATGATAGGTTGACGCAAGGAGCCAATCTGGTGCGGGATACCATACGCAGTGTGAAGGAGGCCTTTTATAAGTAGTCTCGAGAAATTTGATTATCTATTGACATTGAAACGTGTATATCCTCTCGAACTGGACTGATAAACACATAATATCTTGAGTTAAGCTGATTTCGAAGATTTAAGGAACCAATCATTAGAGACGCCACAAGCTTATATCATCTTTTTCAGCGGCAGCCTACCGTTCAAATTCAAGAAAGGTGTCAAAAAAACATGTTACTAGTGATCAAAATTGTTACCATAGCAACTGCGTGTTTTTTAAAACGTGCCTGTTGCCATGGATTTCTATGTATCTGTCAGCTGAAGACCATAACCAAGCAATAAAATGACACTCACCGACTTTGAAATTCATAAAAATTTAGTCCATTTGAGTTCCAGTCTCTTGGGCAAACCTAAAAGGCGTCAAAATCGCGCGCTTTCTCGTCTTGATCAGTCGCTTCGAATGAAACCAAGATTATTATTTGATTATTCTGAATAATGCAATAC
This sequence comes from Torulaspora maleeae, assembly GCA_003708055.3. Lineage (NCBI taxonomy): Eukaryota > Fungi > Ascomycota > Saccharomycetes > Saccharomycetales > Saccharomycetaceae > Torulaspora > Torulaspora maleeae. The sequence goes on along the minus strand of PPNA03000008.1, from coordinate 36,208 downwards.
CGTGAAACATAACATGAACTTCCTAGTCGGGTCAAATAGTTTTTCTGTCAGCTGCAGGTGGACTGAGTTACATCACAGTTATATAAAGACATGGCTACAAAGACTATTCACTTCCTTAATTGACCAGTAGCTGTTATAAAGGCGAACTAATCTGATTGACGCGTGCCTGAGATTTGTAAATCTCTAAAAGCTTATCTGATTAACTATTCTAGTAAAATATCAAGATCAAAGTAGATGTTAGGTCAGCGGTATTAGAAGAGCCACATTCAAATGTCGGAGGGTTGCAAGCATTTTCTCACAAAATGAAAGGTAAGCAAATACTAATAAAGTCCATTGGCTTCTAAATACTCTTGAAACCTTTTTTGCAAAGGGACATGTTCTGTCAAAAGTTTAGATGGCTTTCTGGCCCATGATGCGGAAAATTGTGAGGCACTGTCTGCATTGACCTATTAGTTAGTAACAGAGAAAGAACCCTTATTATTCGTACTAGAATGATCTTCACTCAATGGATAATCATGATTTCTTTCAGTCTTGATCAAGCTTCTTTGTCTGTGTTGAGCACTAGTATCTCTACAACTGTTGTAAATTCAGTCATTAGCCCATTGATGATCGTTGTCACCACCGTTTCGGTAGCAAGCAATAGGTTAGAAGAGCTTTGGCCTGAAGAGGGTGTACTGATCTCGATGTCAGTTGTCTCTTTTTTGAGGCGATCAGGTGCTTGAAGTTCAGATGCAAAAACATTGCTTGACGTTGATGATTTCGTGATTTTTGAAAGCTATAGGCTTGAGATACACCTTGTTGTGCCTGAAGTATAAGAAGTTATTTACTGAACCTGATCTGATTCAGCGGTGGAACGAGGCCATTAAGAGCCCATGGCAGCTGTAGAAGACGCTTGAGCCACCGTAGCCGAGGGGCTTGATGCACTTGAGGGCCTACATGACACTTGGGAGCCAGAAGGACTAGATGAATTGAAATCCTTGGCAAAATCGAAGATATGAAGGGATTATGTGACCTAGTTGAGCTTGAGGATCTAGAGAGGGCGCCAGATGTGCTTGATCTTGATGACCTAGTCGAGGTTGATCGGATTGATGACCTGGAGGTAGCGCCGGAAGTATTTGAGCCCGAAGACCAGGTCGAAGTTAAGGGGATTTGAGGAACCCAAAAAGTCGATGACGTCGATGAAGTCGCGGAAGTCAGTGGTATGATTCACGCCGATAACCTCGATGAAACCTCGGAGAAACGCACTGGAGGTGCTTGAAGAGCTGAGTGACGCTTGAGACCCTGAAAAAGCTCGAGGGTTTGGCATTTTAATCTCTATGACTACCTTCGGTGTTACTCCTCCACTAGTCCCTATTATATAGCTGGTACTTGTTGAGTACATTGACGTGAAAGATCCAATCAAAGCCCTAGTTGTGGTGGTAGTCATCGGTAGTGCCGGTTTAGCTACCGCACAGTGAGGTAGAGTCCATTTGATCAGACAGAAAACACGTAGTTATTGAAGCCTTAAGAAAGCGTGCCATCTGGTAATGATATATTAAAGGATAATCGAGCTCTCCCCTGAAGGCTGATGTAAACTATCCTGATAGGATAGTAAAGGTCGCTGTCAAGCTGGACAATTGTGAAAAATTCCGCATTTTACTTCAAATACTCTGAAAGCCTCACAGCACCAATCGAATATTTGGTTGACCCCGAAGCCTCCAGAATTTTTCCACAACAACTGAGGACGAGTTCATTTCCAAAATGCTGAGACGTCTGCATTTGCGATACTTATATCTATGCAATAATTCCGTGATTCTTGATTTCCTTCTTTGTCGAGAAAGCAAGAACTGATTGAGCAATTTGGATGGTTCGAATCAGAGGTTAGCTTGAAAGTTGAATATACTAACCTGCCGTTAATGTAGTAGCTCATTAATTGACGAGTAGCAAATATGATTTGACGCCGGAACTGGAATTGGAATGCGCACCGTTATGCAATTTCATTCGAGTAGTACCAGAAAAAGAAGTATCAAATATAAGTGTCCCTTTTGCCATATGTGTCTGATATCACTTTACTACTGTGATGCTTGGTCCTTCGATCGCGGCCGAAAAGAATATTTTCACATTTGTCTAAGCTCTGATGACATCCATTCGTCTCAAGACAAAAGGATTATCATCGAAAGTCAATCCCAGGTGAAGACCTAGGATTTTTTAGCCTGCCGACATCTGCTGTCCTCTGGAGGGTCTTATAGATTTTTCTTTACTACAACCTGCCGAATAGATTGCTAATGGACTCATCTATCGAGGCTGATGACCCCGAATTATTCCTCGACAAGGTGCAGGGGTCGATACAGGTTCCAAACTTCAGTTTCCTGGGTGTTTGAAAGGCTTTTCGCATCAGCTCATATATGATGACCGCACTAGTCTTTCGATGAACAATAATTTTACAATCCGCTGTATATCACCGGAGCAAAAATCTTAAGTGACAGGCTGCTGCTGCTCTGAATCTCTTCAGGTTGTACATGGTGACTCTCAGGACTTCCAGTGTGCTTTGAATAGACCTAGGTCCATATGATTGTTCATATCAATTTATTCAAACCGTCTGCCATCAAATAGTGCACTGCTTCCAGTTTCTCCTTGCAACTGGATGCGAACAAAACGCTGACTGATACTTAATTGGTGTACACGCTCCATGTAACTTAAATTTCCCGCCTTTTAAACTGAATGGTTTCGGCAAGACTGCAAATTATACTTTTTGGGCTTCCATAAACGGTATGTTTCATAAAAGAAGCTCAAAAGCCGACCAGTACTTGCAATTTTGTCCTATATGTGTGATGGAGTACTACAGCTCTCTTACCTTCTTGTCTGCATGAAAATAGCTTAAATTGACTAGATTGGCTGCCACTCATTTTTGTCGCTCACGGACAGATGGACTGCAAGATAAAAACTGTCAATTTAGGGTATTCACGGTCTCAGAGGCATTCTTCCATGTAGATCAGCTGGTTCTTGTCGTTTGCTTGGTCAATCTTGTTTTTACTAGCTTCAAGCGGTTCTTGAGCCCCGACCTTTTATTGGTGAGAGAAGCGCGAACTGAGATACGAGGAAGGCACTGATAAGGCAAAAAAAAAAGATTGGCGCTAGCTAATCGAGATCTACGCACCCCAATGAGTCAATGTTCCAGCTTTGACAAACGAAAGCCACTATAAAAATCATCAAATAATGAACTCATAGTTGGATGCCAGATTGCTGGAGACTAAAACTCGAGAAATGGGTAAATCAGTAGTCGCCGCGCTTCAAATAGGAAGCTCACCGGAGGGAACAGCGGAGACGTTGAAAAAAATACTCTCATATGAAGAAGCTATCAAAGAATCTGGTGCCTCACTTGTTGTCGTTCCAGAGGCAGCGCTAGGTGGATATCCTAAAGGATCTACTTTCGGGACATACCTGGGTTACAGATTACAAGCGGGCCGCGAGGAGTTTGCAGAATATTTCAAGCAAGCCATCAAAGTTGGCCATGGTGATGAATGTTTAGAGGTTAAAGCTTTGGAAAAACTAGCAAGAAACACTGGTGCATCACTCGTCGTTGGTTGCATCGAGCGAGATGGTACTACTTTGTACTGTACCATGATTTATGTCGACCCTCAATTGGGATTGGTTGGGAAACATAGGAAACTGATGCCCACAGCTACGGAGCGTCTGATCTGGGGCCAGGGTGACGGATCTACCCTTACGACAGTGGAGTCGAAAGCAGGGAGGATCGGAGGCGCCATTTGCTGGGAAAACCAGATGCCGCTTTTAAGACAAGCAATGTATGCGAAGGGAGTTGAAATTTGGTGCGCTCCTACTGTCGACTCGCGCCCTATCTGGAGAACGGTTATGCAGAATATCGGATACGAAGGACGAATTTTTGTAGTGAGTGCCGTTCAATTTGCACCAGACGCTACCACAATGGGACTAGGAGAAATTATTGACGATGACGGTACCAGGAAACTACCAGGATGGCCAAGGTCTTCAGAAAACTGCATCAACGGCGGTAGTGTGATAGTTAATCCGTATGGTGATATTATCGCAGGGCCTTTGTTGGGCAAAGAGGGGCTCGTCACAGCCGAGATCGACACGGACATTATCCTCGAGGCAAGATACGATTTCGACGTCGTTGGCCATTACTCTAGAGGTGATGTATTTGAATTTTCTGTCAATGAAAGCAAGCAGGGTATCAACTTCCATCGATAGCTTTCCTGAAAGGTGCCATACGCAACGCCAGCATTATCAACATTTTAGACTATCATACTCCGAGACGCTAACGAACTCGTCGTGCCGGAAGCACCTACTTAAGATGTCTTCAGGCCAGATTGTAGATATATGTCTTCTTTCGTTAAAAGCACCATACATGGGAACGCCTTCTGCTCCAGTTATAAGGGAAGATACCTATCCTTGGACTTGTGCTGGAACAATGAAAATAAACAGTTTTGTCGTCGATCTTCTGTAGCGATATTGATAAATTCTAAAAATCCTGTAGTTCAAACTCAGCTCGTAAGTGGGATCACTTTTCATTTACAGCTGGACAGCGGTACATTGGGCGCTGGACTTCTGGGTGAGAATAATATGACAGGAAGCTTTTTTCGCAAGACACAAACGTAATTCTTGAGATACAATTTGTCTAAAATGGCTTTTTCTTGTAAATTTACCAGATTAGAATCTAAGCGTGTGACTTACCAAGCTTAAACTATAAGGCGAATCAGGTTGTCACAAGAACAGAATAATGAGTAGCTGAACTTTAAAAAAAACACGGGTCTAGATACTACACGTCTAGCAAGGTGATCAAAAGACTCCTTCATCCATTGTAATATATCCTGAACCAGTCCGAAAGAAAATTTTATTCCCGCTACAAGATCAAGCTTACAGTAGGCTATATCATGCAGTTGTAACACACAAATCAGGTCTCGTCAGAGAGAATGCAATGTATATTATCGGTTTCGTGGGGCATAACCTATCATCAGCATCGCTATTTTAGCATCGCCTTATCGTGGCGTGGGAACGGCGAGTCGTCATGAACAACTCAAATCACTTAGAGTTTTTAAAAGAGGCTGCGGTGGTGAGACTAGGTCTTGAAATCAGCAACTGGGACACCATAGCCAGCAGACTGAAGCAAATTTTTCGGCAATACTCCCGGGTGCTACAGAGATCTAGTTTCACAATAGAAACTCTTGTGCATCCTGATATGCAAGCTGGTTCTGCGCCTTAGTTATACTGACCAAATTAGACTTTGGTTTCACTGTTGACGATCTTGCACCTCTCGTCAGAGAGTCTGCCGAGGCTTTTCAGGAAAGTTTGAAAGACATGTGGATGGAGATGACCGCAATTCCAAGCACTTTGCCTGAATTAGGCATCTTTCTTGGTGCATAGTATGAGAAGAATGCGAGACGTCTTTTTGCGTTCCGAGGTTAAAATGATATTAACCAGCTATTTGGTTGATGGGTTCTTTCACAGTAATCCTACTAAGAAGCTAGCGATACTTGAGAGCCATTCTAAGAATTCTGCCATTGTGTGTCTCACAGCGCTGGTTGTATGAGTTTCAATTTCCCCTAGAACTGATGAGTTCAGTATTGCTTGCTTTGAGGGGTAGGCAGTGAAAGCGATGAGATGAGCGTCATACCAAATTTGTCAACCAAATCTTCCCAATTGTGATTCCAGTAACTCAAACAAGGATTGTTTTCCACTCCAATTCCTCATGGCGTTACGGAGCGTGAGCTCTCAGTAAGAGCGACCAATAATACAGGGATCATCACAAGCTTAAAAATGAGAAAATATGCGGTATGAACATGGAGTAGAACCTCAACCGGTCTCCAGTTCTTTGGAGTCAGTTTCCAGACACTTTTGCAGGAGAAAAACAATGCCAGTCAAATTTGATATGAAATCCCTCCCAGAATGATGGCTGGCTAGAAGGACCCTTTTGATTTGTGATGTCATAATGCGAAGGGACGTCTTAAAGAAATTTAGAACACTCTACATGGAAATTTGGGGACTAGAATGTGTTCTAAAAATCCATTAACAGAGAGATAGCACAGTCTGTCGACGAGATTTCACGCGTGTTGAAGTCTGAGTTTATATCTGCCGGATTGGGTTCCACACAGTTCTTTAGAGTCGCAGGTTTTGGTGTTTGGCTGTCTGATTGTCAGTCGTATGTTGACGAAACTTTCAGGCGTCTGCAACTTGTCTTCGATGCAAGCCGACTAACTCATCGGCATTGCTCTGAGGAAGTTTGATCCTCTGACCTCCAAACAATCTTGTCGCTTCATAATAGCCCTAAGTAAGATGAAGGTCGACATTATTCGCAAGGTTAGCGGAAAGACCTTATGTGACGTGCGTGACGAGGTTATGATGTATAGGGTCTCATCGGAGCCAGTCTTTATGATTAAAGATATCCTCCCAGATATCAGATACGAACTTCAGAATTTTGAATGGTGCAAAAGGTATCAGAGCCAATTCTCCCAATCGATGAGGAAGAGGGCAAGTACGAATCCCAAAATGAATGATGCAATAATCTTGGCACTTCTCTCTTTTGAAGAACTATCACCAGCAAGAGTTAGTGGGACAAGGATGCACCTTGTGATTCCTGTTAAAGGTAGAACACCAATAGTCTCCAACTTTCAGAACAACCAAACAACTGGTTGCCAAGTCTATGCGACTGATAAAACGAATTCTCCTCCTGTAGTTCCATTCTGGATCTCTTCTCGCTTTCCATCTCATATGAATCATTCATCCGTTAAAGGCAAACGACGCAATGAGGAAGTAAATGTCCACATGGCAATATTCCATTATTAGTCCAATTGGCCGGCAGCATCAACAAAGTTACCAGAAACCCATGTACTGATAATTGATGGCCAAGTTGGCACAAGTGAGTAGAAAGTCTTTACTTCTACTACGAATCATCAGAAGGCATTGAAGTCACTTTTTACATCACTCCAACAACTCCAATGTTGTAGAAAATCTAATCCGCAGCATATTCCCAGATCAGGCTCTTTAACAGTAGCTATAATGAGATCAAATAATGAAGATCTAGTGTATTCGTATCACATCAAGAGAATGAGCACAGCGAGCACAGCGAGCAGTTAATGGAGCTCTTCAGAAAAAGAATTCACCAGCTTGAGCCCGTGGAAGAATATTCTTATATCCCATCATAGCAGTCGACGACTTGCGGACAAGGTTAATTTTAGGCTATCACATCTTGCCCATCCAAGATAGAGAGGGGAGACTAGAGAATTGACATGTTTACGCTAGAATCTGTTGCTTTCGTCTGTAAGACATGGACAGATGATGGCAAGTTGATGAAAAATGCATGTGCTAAGTCAAGTTCGAAACTTCTTCGATGAAGAAAAAAAGTCAAAAATCTTGCTGCAATTGATGATAGTAAGATTCATATTTCACTTTTGATTAGTTTGTTGAGATCACTCAGGCCAATCCCAGTAATGAGTTTGTTTCTTGAAACTCCCCATGGGAGTGTAGAAGCATGACACTGTCGGAATCGAGCAAATTTCGATTTTCCAGTATACGCAAGCCAATGCTTTGAGAACAAGAAGGTTGTTCCCATTTAATGGGCCTCATTTCGTCATATCTTCAAGGACGTCGAAAAGAAATAGCCACTGTTGTGATGAGAAGGAAACTCGTTCCTACTTAGCACATTATTTCTTGAACATGCAGAACAGTATTAGATGATAGCTGGAACACACTCGAAGTCATTGCTGAGTTGAACCGATAGGGCCCCAGTTATTGAGGAGTGAGCTAGCCTCTTCCTCTCAGCCTTCCAACCACGTGATGTGACGAATAAGTGTGGTTTTTTGTCTTCGAGGCAACGAGAAAGACGCCATAGATGTGAAGAGTAAACCTCGATAAACACCGGAAATACGGCGCTACCGTAATATTGACACCCTAAATGACACCTTCTCACTTATAACAGCTCTCTTCCTGGGAGACTACATTAAGCGGTGCTTTCGGCCAACAATCTTTCAGAAGTATCTCGAATTACATATGAGCTGCTGTTTGAGCCCGATCTCCCAGATAGACTAGACATATACAGGTCCGCGATACAAAACTAAATGGTTTCCTACGTCACGCAGAAAGCCTCTAGGGATGGCCAATCGGGTTACGGGGCTATACCAGAAGATCCAGATCTTGAAAACACCATAGAGGTATCTGAAGAAGTTTATGATGAAGATGAGGATGTAAAGCTTTCTACAATTCCGAATTTGAAGTTGATCGAAGTTGCGTTATTCACAAACGTATTTCTTGCCGGTTTTGATGGCACCGTTACCGCCTCAACTTACCAGACAATAGGGAACGAGTTTAATCACATGAATGTCTCCAGCTGGATTACCACTGCTTACCTCATCACTTCTACCTCATTTCAGCCACTCTACGGTTCGTTTTCTGATGCGCTAGGTCGAAGAAGATGCCTTTTTTTTGCAAATTTTTCCTTTGCCTTGGGGTGCCTTGCCTGTGGTTTGTCTACTAACATAGTTTTACTCAGCTTCATGAGAGCTCTGACAGGGGTTGGCGGTGGCGGTTTGATTACTCTTTCGACTATCGTCAATTCCGATATCATTCCCAGTTCCAAGAGAGGTATATTTCAAGCTTTGCAGAACCTTCTTTTGGGGTTAGGGGCTATCTTTGGGGCATCTTTTGGCGGTTCAATCGCATCAACAATCGGCTGGAGATGGTGTTTTTTCATCCAGGTCCCCATATCCGTAGTGAGCACTTTGGTAATGTACGCTAATGTTCCCAACCAGAAAGAATACAAGGATAGAGGACTCACTTCATACCTGGAGCCGAAAAAAATTTTCGAAGACATTGATGTTAACGGTTCATTTCTAATTATAATTGGTTTGACCTTGCAACTGCTGTATCTCAGTTTTGGATCCTCCCTGGGTCAATCATGGACGGGTCCAAAAACGTTACCGCTATTGATTGCAAGCGGTTTAATCATCATGCTTTTCGTCTTTAATGAAGCGAAAACTCATGCCCGAGCAATCATTCCTTTAGATCTCGTCAAGAGTTCTTTCAGTTTCGTTGTACTCAGCATAAGTATTCTTGTTGGATTTGCCAGTTATGCTTACCTCTTTACTCTGCCGCTATTCTTTCAGGTTGTTCTGGGGGACTCTGCCGCTAAAGCGGGGCTTCGTCTGACAATTCCATCACTCTGTACACCAATTGGTGGACTCATAACTGGAATTTGCATGAGCAAGTACAACTGCTTGCAAATACTACTGTACGCTGGTATTTCTTTGATGGCCCTTGGCAACTTCCTTTTCCTTTTCATTGAGAAAAGTACACCTAACTGGGTAATCGGCTTATTTTTAGTGCCGGCAAACCTCGGGCAAGGGATTACTTTTCCTGCAACGTTATTCACATTTGTTTTTGCCTTTTCGAAAGGCCGGCAAGCTACGGCAACTTCAACCCTCTATTTATTCAGAAGTATCGGTTCAGTCTGGGGTGTTTCCTTGTCCACAGGGGTCATCCAAGTGTATTTTGGAAAGTATCTTCATGCGCATTTGAAAGGTCTCTTGGATGAAGATAAAATAGACAAGTTAATTACACGGATAACTTCTAACTCATCCTACATTGAAGAACTTCATGGCGAAATAAAAGAGGCTGTTATCAACAGTTTTGATTCGGGCACAAAGAAAGCTCATCTGCTATCGACCATCCTTTCGATAACAGCCCTGACCTTTTGCATAGTTAAAGAGTTTCTTGAAAAACCAAAGACGAGAAGCTGATACACCAGACACTTTCAGGACCCTACTAAAACCTATTTAATAAAATAAACTGTCCAATTGACTGCATACAATATACTGCATACAATATAACTGAATTAACAAGTCTCTGTCATTTGAAATTTCATGGAAACCTACGAGATGCTTTTGGTTTCTTTATCCCAAAAAAATTTGTAAAAGTTCAGTTCTTGATCCATATACCTGACCGCAAGAGCTCGCACCTTGGTCTCAATGAGGGTTTTGTAAAAACAGCTAAATACTTGTTTTGCCTCTTTCGAGAAGGCGTTTAAACCAAGATCAGTTTGAATGCGGCTGACGCTGCACGGCTGGACAGCCAGACGTAAACTGACGACTCCTGAAGTCCTTCGAGAAGTATCTGGTCGCTATCTCTGAAATACCGATAATATCGGAGATTGAAGATAGCCATGCAAACGGTTTGACTAGACACAGGACCTTCGCCGCCCTCGGGGCAACAAAACGGACACAGAATACAGGGGTTAGCTCATGCAAATATAACCGCTAGTTTGTTTAAAATTTTTTTCCTTCGGGAAGAAACTCCTTTTTCGTCTTCACTATACTCATCCTCTTGCGCTATATCTTGCCTTCTTCCTTCGTCGAGGTCCACTAATTGCAAATCTACAGGTTTGAGACTTTTAGTCTTGAGAATTGCAACCCCCAAGTAGAGTAGAAGGGCAGCTGGAAGTAGGATGTAGGCATCAACAAAATCAGCGGCACTGAAAGGCACAAATGAAGCCCAGCCTTGGATCAAACCGAGGAATAAATTGGCCGCTACACTGAACAACGGAGTGATTGGATAAAGGAGTGCCTTATATGGTAAGTCTTCAAGGCTTCTACCCTGCTTGATCCACGATCTTCTCATTCTCAGATGCGTGTAAGAAATACATATCCACACGATGAAAACGCCCACGCCAGATATATTAACAATATAAGAATAGGCGTTCGTTGCACCAACACTAACGTTCATCAAGGATATCAGACCCAGCAAGTTAAAAAGGGTTATTGCTGGAATTGGCACTCCTTTGGATGATTTCCAGGCTAGAACTTTTGGAGCGAGTCCCTCATGTGCCAAGTGGGTCAAAGTTCGACTTCCAATGTATAAAGAGCCGTTCACAGCAGACACACAAGTTATGAGAATAAATGCATTAATTAGATGGACTCCACCCTGCCAACCGGCTCTAGTAATTGCTATGGAGATAGGAGACTTGAGTACTTTTGTATCAGAAGCTAGGGAAGGATCATTGAAAGGAACTGTCACCCCGTAGAATACAGCTATCCCGATATAGACAATTAAAATTCTCCAAAATGTTTGTCTAACTGCAATTGGAACAGCTTTGCCGGGGTTCCTTGCCTCTGTCGCGGCTAAGGCGACAGATTCGGTTCCACTATAAAAAGTGGAACAGAACACAAATACCGTAGCAATTCCCTTGAAACCGTTTGAAAGTGCTCCTGGGTCTCTCCAATAAAGAAATCCGAAAGATGGTCTATCTTTGATGCCTCCTGAGATATAAATAATGGAGAAAATGTAGTAGGCAATAAGGGCCAAGATTTTGAACCACGATAACCAGTATTCTGTCTCCCCAAAGACACCAACACCGAACAATTGGAAAACCTGAAATGCAAACCAAAAAATTAGTATGTATCCGTAAAGGGGAACTTGAGGGCCCCAGAATTGTAAAATCGAGGAAAGAGTATTATATTCGTTAGCCAGAACCGCGAAGAAAACAACCACGTACGCCCAACCACAGACAGCGGCTAGCGCATCGCTATGAAACCTCTTTGCCAACGTAATAAACCCTCCTCCGGAAGGGTAAATGGTAATCATTTCACCGATTGACTCCATCACAGCGAATGCAATCACACCTATGATTCCGAACCCCAATAGTAAAGCCAGAGGCCCTCCCTTGTTTAAAGCATTGCCCGCACCAACAAGACACCCTGGACCTATTATGCCTCCAAGGGCTAACAACGAGATATGTCTATTTTTCAGCGCTCTTTTGACACCTGTCTCGGGGTCGAATATGGAGACGTTCTCAGTTGATCCCGATGCTGCTGCTGAGGACTCTAACTCCTCAATAATCGCGTTTTGACCAAAAATATGATTGAACTTTGACATGGAGTAAACAAAAGCTCCTAAACAAGACTCTTAAATAACCAAACACGGATCCGGTGACAGGGAGGACAGGTTCTGATTTCTCGCCTATTATACAACCGTTCAAATCATCGCCAGGATGTCAACGAAGTCGGAGCGAAAGAACTTAGGTGTTAATGCATAAAGAAATGTTATGTAGGACATTGCGAGCTAACTGTCAAAGTCTCTGTGTCTTGGTGTTCGGCTAAGTGTGGCTTTATCGTCAGGTTTCCTGAAGAAAGTCATTACCTTGACAAAAACAAAAAGTCCGGGCGCATTCTTCCCCTCTATAACAATCCATGGCCAAACGCCAAGATTTTTCTTTGTACCCAATCAGGAAAAATAAGCACATTAACGAAGTGGCTATTTTCTATGCATTCAGCAAAATTCAAAAAATTTGCCTTTGGCGGGGCAGAGACAGATGCTGACAGACAAGCACCTGTTCATTTTTTGATCCATTCTAAGCCAATGGAGTAAGAGGGGCAGATACACTGGTTACATTAGGCAGAGATAATTGAAGTTGTCTTAGATACAAGGCACACCAAGATATTAATCAACTGTCAGTCACGTGAAGCGCAGAACAAATTCCATCCGAATCTATGGCACCACTGAACCGCTCACTGATTGCAGGCCTGCTTAAATGTATCAACACACGGTTAGATAGTGAAGGTCATAGTCACTCTGTTCCATTTAATAGCTAGCTCTACCAGAGACATCACAACGCAACCAGTTGTTCATTATCGGTGGGTTAGGGTTTGGATGTGGAACCGGCGCCAGTAATGGGGCCGGTGGGTTGTTGATTGCTTTATCGTTCTTCTACAATGCAGGAATAGGTGCCGTTGTTTATTGTATTGTCACTGAAATTCCGTCACCGGAACTGAGAACGCAGACTGTCGTCTTGGCTCGTAACTCTTACAACATGGTTGCCATTGTCAACGCAATCCTAACGCCTTACATGCTGAATACCGATGACTGGAATTGGGGTGCAAAGACAGGACTTTACTGGGGTGGAATTACTGCCTTAACCCTAGCTTGGGTTATTTTCGATCTTCCTGAAACCACTGGAACAACATTTAGTGAGATCAACGAACTGTTTGCCCATGGTGTTCCTGCCAGAAAATTCAAGGACACCAAAGTCGATCCATTCAGCATGCAAACATGCGCTGAGGAAATCGATGAGCCCATTGAGACTGCGGTGGCATCCACAGTTTCTCGCTGATTAGTTTAGCCTATGGCTGTAGCATTGATTTCGGTGCTTACGTTTTTTTATAGAGATGTTATTATTTCAGAGTTTACTTCTAGATATATATATACAGGATGGTACCTTTGACCACAAATAACTTGTTCATTCGAGACAGAGCACCTTGTCCATCATAACTTACCGTTTAGGTCAGTAAACATATTCTTGATAACTCTTTTCTTGCAACTAATTAGCGAGTCTTCCTCAGACCACTACTTCAAAAAGCAGACTTGAATGAAATCAAGAAAAATTTCACTTGGTATCGGGCATCTCGAATGCTGATAAGAAAATATTCTAGTCAAGTTACAGGAGATTTTTATGGGCCTTGACCGCTCCTGATCTGTCCTGGCGCCAAGAAGACGTTAAATCAGCTGAACACCGTCAGGCTGAGGCAACTTAAGTCAAGTGAAGCCAAAGTAGGTACATTCTTAATTAACACATCCGTCGGTATCCTAAAGCTACTACTAGTCAACCACACAATCTGAGCGAGACGTCTTGTGTCTTCATCTCGGTCTTTTTTTTAGAGCCTTTTGTCAATATTACTTGCGAGCACCAATCTTTCATTGTCTTTCAAGCCACATAGTCAAGCTGTCTTTCACATTTTTATGAACAACTCCGTGAGGTAGCCATTGACTAGCCACAAAGGCGGCAGCAGAAGATGCGTGAAGGCTCAATCAATTGGTATTGTCCTTATCTGGCGGTAAGTGGAACTGGAGGATTTCATCACACAGAATGAGCTGGGAAATGTGGACCTTCCACTTTGGTTAACAGCGCTGCCAAGGATTCTGCTGGCATGAGAAATTAATGCGGTCTGATTGATCTTGGCATTGGGCTTACTCGAAAGGCCTTCGCTGTTGTAACCTATAAAGGCTGCCATGATTTCACTGATCGATGGATTTACCATTGGGCAATTTGATCATCAGAAGAGACCAAGATCTGCAGACAATTCATTCAATAAGATGGTTCAAGGAATTTTCTCGAGGAAAAAATCGCCAATTACTGGCGTACAGGAGCAAGGAACTCCCGAGTCCACTCAAGCACTTGCTGGTGGCGATCAAAACGTAACCAAAAAGGATGAGCTGGTAAGTGTGACATACCGTGATGAGGAATCTTTGAGCTCTTCTTCCTCAGAGGATCATGTATTCACCGACCCGCTGCAAGCAAAATACTATAGAGACCTCTATGAGTCCACGGAATACGAATGCCGTCACTTGTTCGATCCTGATTTGACATGGACAAAGGAAGAGGAGAAGAAAATTGTTAGGAAAAATGATTGGTATGTTACTTTCTGGGCCTTCATCATGTTCACCGCTTTGGATTTTGATAGATATAATATTGCTCAGGCGCTATCTGCCAACATGTTAGACCACCTTCACTTGACAACCGACGACTATAACTTGGGTAGCACAATCAATCTGGTGTGCTTTTTGGCCGCTGAATTGCCTTCTCAGCTGATTTCAAAGAAAATCGGTGCTGATATTTGGATCCCAATGCAGCTGTGTCTGTGGAGTGCAGTTTCAATGTGTCAGGCTGCAATGACTACTCGTGCCGGGTTCCTAGCGACAAGAGGTCTTTTGGGTGCGCTGCAGGGTGGTTTCATTTGTGATGTCTGTCTATGGATGAGTTACTTCTTTACTTCCAAAGAGTTGCCTTTCCGTTTGTCGTTGTTTTACATCGCCAATCCAATGACCTCTGTGTGGTCTTCACTGTTGTCCTTTGCTCTCTTGAAGATCAAAACTGGTGGTATAATGGATCAGTCATTCAGATGGCTATTTTTGATAGAAGGTGCCTTCACATTCCTCATCGGTGTACTCTCTTTCTTTAAGATGCCTGCCTCTGCAGCGCAGACCAAGACATGGTATAGAAAGAAGGGTTGGTACACAGACAGAGAAGAGAGGATTGTCGTTAATAGAGTTCTCAGAGATGACCCAAACAAGGGCGATATGAACAATAGACAGCCTGTGTCACTAAAGGAGCTGTGGAAGAGTTTGACTGACTACGATCTTTTGCCAATCTACATCGTAAGATTTCTGGGAGACATCGGTAACACACCGGTGAAGAACTATATGACCCTGACCTTAAGAAAGCTGGGATTCTCCACTTACAAGACGAATGCCTTGACCATTCCCTACAACGTCTTTGCTACATTCACCATGTTGGGAATTGGATATCTGACTGAAAAAGTGAATGATCGTTCATTTTTGTTGATGATACCAGCGGTATGGATTATCGCGTCGATAATACCATTGAGATACTGGCCCGGTTCGCAAATCGACATCTGGGGCACCTATGCTATCCTTACCGTTGTTCTCAGTAGCCCTCCAATCTGGGCGTTGACCATCAGTTGGTGCTCAGCCAACTCAAACTCGGTTCGCTCGCGTGCCGTCTCAGCGGCCTTGGTCAACATGTTCTCTCAGGCGGCAAACATAGTTGCTTCGAACATATACCGTGCTGACGACAAACCACTATATCATCGTGGTAACACGCAGCTGATTGGTATAGCTTTCGGGTTTGCAGGTTCCTGTCTGTTGGCTAAGCTTTACTACATTTACAGAAATAAGTGCAGGGACTCCACTTGGAATAAAATGACTTCTGATGAGCAGGATGCCTACAAACTAACCACAACCGATGTTGGTAACAAAAGACTAGATTTCAGATTTGTTCACTGAAGATATTAGACCTGTTTATAATTAATATTCACCGAGGAAAGGCTTCATCCACAGTAGAACACATATCGAACTCTTGATTATTCAGTAGCACAACATTGCATCGCACCATGTCTTCTTTGGAAGTTATGGAAGAAGTCTGACGCGCACAACTAACTATCTATTCATTGAGCTCTATAATATCTAATAGTGACCAGAAAATTTTAACTACCAGAAATGAAGCTCTCTAGTCATAGAGATGAGTTCAAAACTAACAAGATCTTTTTAATTCACAATGTCTGCAAATCATCTAATACACTCTGAGACTCACTTGATTAGACTTTTCGCTCCGTGCCCTGCACTGTAAATCATCAACTGCTCGAGCAAACTCGAAGTAGAGAGCTTGGGGCAACTGAAGATGGAGAAGTCTGCCCGGAGGAAATGAGTGATAGCTGGTATTTATACAATTCAGGATGCTATGACTTTGACTATCGTTCGCGCGAAAATGATGGTGTTCATTAAAGTGTGGCTGTCCTAATAACTAATCACGTCTTCGATGCTTAGCTAATCCAAGTGCTCGTCTTAGGCTGATAAAATGATCGAGAATAGCTGCGAAATATAGCGTTGATGCATTCCTTCGGATTCTCCTAATTAACAAGCTAGCGATGTCTACAGTTTTGGTCACTGGTGCTAACGGATTTATAGCCCAACAGATCATCAGACAGCTGCTAGAAAAAGGCTTCAGTGTTCTAGGGACAGTGAGGAGCGAGGAGAAGGCAGCCCACTTGCTGAATCTCTTCCAGAATGAAAAATTGAGTCTCGAGCTGGTGCCCGAGCTGGCGAAGCCCAATGCATTTGATGAACTGTTTTCTAAAAAGGGCCGTGATTTTAAGTACGTGATCCACACGGCTTCTCCATGTCACTACAGTAGTCAGGACTTTGAGAATGATATGTTGCGCCCTGCGATTGAAGGAACGAAATCTGTCCTGAACTCCATCAAGAAGTACGCAGCAGAATCAGTGCAGAAAGTCGTCTACACTTCATCCTTTGCGGCCATTTCTAATGTTGGCTATGCATACAACTCTTCCATCACTCTAACTGAAGAATCGTGGAATCAAGATTCGTGGAACGATTCCCTAGAGGACGCCAAGACGGCATACTACGGCTCGAAAGCCTTCGCTGAGCGAGCTGCATGGGAATTCTTGAAACAGAATCAGGACTCGGTCAAATTTACACTAACCACTATTAACCCTTGCTACGTGTTCGGTCCTCAAGTTTTCGATGAATCCGTCTCTGAGACGTTGAACGCCTCATGTCAGCGTATCAATGATGTAGTTCTCTCTAAGGCTGATTCTGATGTCGATCAGACGTTTGCTAGTTTATTCATTGATGTCCGGGACGTAGCCAGAGCCCATGTACTGGCGCTGGAACAATCTAATTTGGATGGCAAGCGATTGATTTTGGCAAACACTAGATTCTCAACGCAAGATATCGTAGATTCTGTGAACAAAGAGTTTCCTGAACTAAGAGGCAAGATTGCAGAAGGGATTCCTGGAAATGGTCCAAATGTTACTAAGAGCATAGCTACTGTTGACAACTCGAAAAGTAAAGAGCTTTTGGGCTTCAAGTTCACTCCGTTCGACGTTGCAGTACATGACACTGTTGCTCAGATCTTGAGAGTTCGGGCATGAGGGCTGACTGCGTGCTGGATATGGACCATCTCTTTTTTAACAGTATCTGTCCATAATTATAGTGAGGTCCATAGGATTCTGTAAGTGAATTCATCGCATAGCGAGCGATTTGATCACGGTGTTGAGTAACTTCAATCGCTTCGTTACAGCATTAGTGGGCATTCAACGACTCCAAATGGTTACTACACGCCAAGAGCAATGCAAATGGTCAAAGAATAATCAAAGGTAATGGAATATATGATTCTACTCACAAAGTAAATTAAAATAGATCCTGGCGTCTCAAATTAGTGTACTCTATCAGTGCTTGCCCACCAGTCTTCTTACCTTCTTTTTGAAGAATGGGCCAACGCCACCCTTGAAGACTTCATCCAGCTGCTCCAATGTGAACCTCTTTGTTTCTGGAATACAGAAGTATGACAATGCCCAAACCACAAAGTTGAAGGCACCATAGAAATACAGACCTCCTGAAGTGGTCATGGTGGCATTCATCTGCGGCCAAGTCATACTCAAGCAGAAATCCAGTATCCAGTTCAAACTCATACAGAACGCACTATGAGCCATTCTAACGGTAATAGAAGGAGTCTCAGCTACCAGAGTAAAACTAACAGGTCCGATACCAGTACCATAAAATAGCACATAAACATACATGGCTGCTAGACCCAAACCCAAACGTAGCTGGTCCTTATTAATGTTGATAACACCTCCTAACCAGAACAGACATGCACCTTCGATAGGGAGGGTGAACAGTAGCATCTTTCTTCTGCCATATCTGTCAATTAGCTGAGATGAAATAAACGTAGACAGGAAACAGCCCCCACCGATACCAATGGAACCCGCAATGGCGGTAACAGGATCGATGCCAGCATTGGTCAAAATCGTTGTAGTGTATGAGACCAAGATGTTGACACCACCGTATTGCTGACCCAAAATACCGATCGAGGAAACAATAAGTGCGAATCTATTTCTTGGGACTGTGAACAAGGAAGTGAACTGTTCCCATTTGGTTAACTTAGTCTCCAATTCGGATTCAAATTTTAGAGACTCGTAGAGGATATAAAAGTCCTTTGCACCAGATAGTGCGCAAGACCTGAGCTTTATCAAGGACTGAAAGGCCCCTTGTGTTTTTCCATTCACAATCAGCCATCTTGGTGACTCCGGTGGTAAGAGTATCAAAATTGCCGTAATAACTGGGGGAACAGCAGAAGAACCAATCATCAACCTCCATGATAGTGAACCTTCAATGTTGACAAAAGCCCTATTGAAGATTGAACCCAGTGCCACACCAAGAGCAATGAAGGTTTGCCAAAGCATCAGGATTGCGCCTCTTGAGACAGCTGGAGAACACTCAGCGGTATAAATTGGCACAGTCGATGAGTTCAAACCCATACCTATACCCATGAAAAGTCTGGCGAACAGCATCGCTGGCAGACCGTTTGCAAAACCTTGGATCAAAGAACCTGCGAATGCGATCAAACAACTATTGAACACGATCCATCTTCTTCCAATATGATTACTCAAGTAGACAGTCAGTGGTGCACCAAACACTGCGGCAGCCAAATATGGAGCCGCAACAGTCAAACCTTGCACATTAACGTTTGTTATGTTGAATTGCTTCTGGTACTGCAACACAGCACCTCCAATGGCACTTTCATCCATACCAAAATTAACCGCCGCACATGAAGTACAGATGGCTGCCATGATCATCGAACGTGAGAGAGATAGGATTGGGTGCGTTGTCTCTTTGACAATGAATTCCCTTTCCGCATCAGTATATTCTTCGCTCTCAATGCGTTCGGGCCTGTTCGCTAACAATGCTCCTCTAAGAAGAAGATCTTCGTGTTCTGCCAAGTCATGCTTTTTCACTATTTCCTTCACCTCTTCCAGGACAAAGTCATCAGGTTTATGAGTTTGGAAGACGTTTTGAATACTCTTTGATGAGATTGAAGAAACCTCATCGACGGCAACAACTTTATCGTCAAGATGCTTCTCGTCGGACATTGAACGCTACTTGCTATTTTTTCAAGACCATTGCCAAGATTTAATCAACGATCCAACGGCTTTTATCTTCATCCTTGGCGAAAATGCTACCATTCAAGTTAATTAATTATTATTCTTGCTCGCCACTAATCTGTGGCGCGTCTAGCTTGTGGCGGCGCGTCAGGGCTCACCAAAGAGGTCCGGAAGTCACCTTCGAGACAGAACAATCTGCCTGGAAACAATGGATTTCGATATGAAATGCTCATGGACTAGGTCGATCACCTTTCGACTTTAAACCCTATCGGTCCGACCGCTGATCTTGCAATATCGGCCCATAAAGTAAGAATTATGGGTTCATTTTTTGTAGGGCATCACTGCGAGTAACAAAATCACTTTAGTGGCGTTCATCAGCAGGATCATCATGTCCGCTGGACTTTCCGTGACCCCCGGCTTACTTAAAAAGTCATTTCTCAACGTTTTCTTGAAGGCTATAGGTGCTGTTAACGTAGCAGGACCTTTGCACATCTGGTAAGTGAAAAAGCCGGTGCATTCTATCCGAATGTGAATTTCGCAGACCAAGAACTTTCGTTACTATTCAAGAATATATTCGTTCTAGTTATGGTCTATAAACTGACTATAAACTTTTCAGCACTAGCACCTCTTTCTTCTAATTCCTTGAGACCACTCACTATACCTCCTCCAAAACTGCCGAGAGTCTTGAAAATCTTGAGTGTCTTGATGGGTTTTAGTTGACCTGCTTCAAACAGCTCAGATGTATAATTGACAAACCAGGAGCCGTACTTGATATTCTCATGAAACTGCTTTATGTTCACTGCCTCTATTATTAACTTGGTTTTAGTGCCTTTATCAAGGACTTCAGTAGAAATCTGGGGCATACCAGAAGTGCAAACTAATCGCTTGACGCTCGCATCACTGTCTTCGAGTATTTTTGATAGAATAGTGGCTGTTTCTTTCGACACGACATCGATACCGTAGCTGATTCCTTCTGGACAATGATTCAGAATATCTTGGCGTATTTGTTCCTCAGTCTGGAAGCGGTCAACGACGAAGCTGGCACCTACCTCCTTCAGGTACTCTTTATGCTTCTTTGAAGAGACGACGACTACCTTGTTAAACTTCTTAGATGCTCTGGCCAACTGAATGGAATAGAGACCGACCGATGAGCTTCCGCCCCATATTACAATATTCCCCAGTTTTTTGTCACCTGTCTGGTCGTCTATAGCAAGATCAACAAGACTGGACAGTGCTGAACCCGCTGTAACCAGGCCAACACCGACACCAGCTGCAAACTCAAGATCGAAGCTCTTACGAATGCTGCCATCGGGAAGGTTTTGTTCGGGAATTTTCCAGACGAGTCGGGAATCGAATACTGTATATTCCTGGAACGTTGACGTCCGCAGATCTCTGTATGAAGTGCTTGCCAGAAACACCTCCGTTGCTAGTGGAAACTTCTTCTTGTCCACCTTGGACCCTCTTTTCACAACAACGCCGCTAGACTCGCGTCCATTAACCCAAGGAAAGGAATATATGTTGAACCGGTACTTCTTAGACTTCCAATCGACGTGGTTCAGACCGACGTACTTGTTCTGCACAAGTATTTCGTACTCTTTAAGCTGATGTGTCACGGGCAGACTGGAAGAGACTGTCAATTCACTTTCGAACGCCGAGACAACCAAGCCACTCTGTACCTTGGGCACAATTATCGGTGCGCTCTCGTATGCAAATAATTTCCTAGATTTTGAGTTGACCTGTTCCTCTGTGCCTCTGGTCGATTCTTCATCCAAGAAGTAGAAGCAGTCTGTATATGTTCTCTTTAACATTCTAGAATACGAAAATTGCTAGCTTCAGGCGGTATAGTTGCGAATGAAATTTAAACAAACTTCTTGAGAGCCTTCAAGACCCTGTTTAAATATTTTAGGCCGATAGTAGGCAGTGGGCTCTCTCCAGTTGAAGAACCGCAGTTCCGACCAAACAAGAAAGCGCAACTGGCGATAGATATTGCGACCTGAAAATTCTAAAATCACTCGTAACTATCACCGATCCAATCGACTGCAATGACCAGTGAACTGGTCGTTACAATGACTATAATCTTATTTCGAGGTGGAAGTGTCATTGTGTGGCGCCCGAAGACAGGCGCCCAACAGCGCGCGACGACAGTAAGTCAAGCTCTGACCATGGAAGTGAACAAGGATCCAGATGCCTGGGATCAACATGACAGTACTAAAGATTAGTATAAGAGAATGGCGCTGGGAACCAGTTTTACGGTACATAATTTTGACAGTTTAGTGTTAACACATAATCATACAAGAATAGGAATTGACCCGATTTCTAGTTTACTGATACGATGACAACTGTTAATGGTAAGAGAGCCTCTTCGGAGAATGGCAATGCAGCTGCAAAGAAGACTAAGACTGAGACCCACAGAAAGAAGGAGTTGATAATCAATGCATTCCTTATGGGCTCGGCTGGGAACCAGACAATTGGTACTTGGAGACATCCGAATGATAAGTCAGCCGAGTTGTACCAGAACCCTAAGTATTGGACTGATCTGGCTAAACTCCTGGAAAGAGGGAAATTCAACACTGTTTTCCTGGCTGATGTGCTGGGTCCGTATGATGTTTACAAGGGAGGCCATAACTATGAGCCTGTAGCCAAGACCGGAGCCCAATGGCCCATCTCGGACCCTAGTTATTTCATTCCATTGATGGCCTACGTGACATCGAAACTGGCTTTTGGTATCACGATTTCCACGATCAGCGAGCAGCCATACCACCTGGCCCGTAGACTGGGGACTCTGGACCTTATCACCAACGGGCGCGTCGGCTGGAATATTGTGACCTCGTACTTGGACAGTGCATCAAGAAACCTGCTCAATGGCGAAGCTTTGCCGGGGAACGAAGAGCGTTACGAGCGTGCGGAGGAGTTTGTGGACGTTGTCCTGAAGCTGTTCCTGAGCTCATGGCAGGATGGTGCTGTGAAACTGGACAAGAAAGCTGGTGTATTCACAGACCCCAAGGCGCTCAGGTATATCAACCATGAGGGAGAATACTACAAAGTGCCAGGGCCCGGTATCACATCGCCAAGTCAACAGAAGTTGCCGGTGATTATTCAGGCAGGTACGTCCTCCCGTGGTAAAGCGCTAGCGGCAAGAAACGCAGAGGTGATCTTTCTCGCATCACTAACACCTCAGGACTTGGCAAAGTCTGTTAAAGATATCAAACAACTGGCTGGCGACAAGTACGGCAGAGACGTCTCGAAGATCAAGTTCCTAGCCCTGGTTACGGTGATCCTGGGCGACACTCACCAAGAGGCCGAGAAGAAGTACCGGGAGTACTTGGAGCTTTCTGACGAAGAGGGTGCCAAGGCCATGTTTTCTGGCTGGACCGGTGTTGATATCGACAATTTTGCAGACGAAGAAGTCTTGACCAACGTCCAGCACATCGCTGTCGCTTCTGCCGTCAAGAAGTGGCAGAATGCTTACCCAAGAGTCGAAAAATGGACCAAGAAGGCCATTGTTCAGGAAATCAAGGTAGGTGGCAGTGGTCCCTTGGTCATCGGTACTCCCGAAGAAGTCGCCAACACGATTCAGGAATGGGTCGACATTTCCGACATCGATGGGTTCAATTTCGCATACACTGTGCTACCACAGAGTTACGAAGAGATCGTCGACAAGCTTCTACCTGAACTAAGAAAACTTGGCCTTGCCAGAGAAGACTACCCAGAAGCTGAAGGGAACAGCGAGTATTTAACTTTTAGAGAACAGCTCACCGGGCAGAGAACGCTGGATGTCACCCATCCGGCATACAGTTTGAACTGGGCTGCCAATGAGTCCAAGGAAGAGTATGAGAAACGCCTGAAGAAGGTTGAAGCAGCGAGCAAGAACTGAGGAATTGCCCTGGTCTTGGCAACCTCGTTTTTCAACTACGTAAATGAAGTCTATACAAGAAGCGGCCCTCGCTTGCACGCTACAGAGCTCTATAATGATACAGTTTGATACAGTGAACAGTTTGTCTCTTGATCTGATAATAGCTATCATCTGTTGAAGTTAGACCGAGACTGTCGGTAAGCCTTTATGGATCTTAAAGTGCGAGCTGCGATGCCACAGCTAACTGTGGAGGTATTGAGTCAAAGACATTGATGGATATGGACCCTCTGGAGCCTATCTCGAAGATCAACCACGGATTTAGTGGGAAGCACAGGTGGTGAGCCTGAAAGGTATAAATCCTGCGGTTTGAAGCCTTTAGTTTTCGCCTGATGGGTGGTTGTTCTGTTGTCAGACTAGAACCATAGAGAATAAGAGAAAGAGATGACTCAGGGCAATACCTTTGACGTCAAATCCGTCGCAGTTATCGGATCTGGTGCAGCAGGACTCACCACGCTGTTTGAATTGCTACATACAAGGAAGGATGGATCTACAACCATCAAATACAAGGATAACGGTGAAGTTGACGACTCTGCGTTGAAGAATGACGAGCCTGCGTTCACAAAGGTTGTGGCATTCGAACAAACGTCGAAAATTGGCGGGATCTGGGCCCCTAGCTTCGACAAACCCGATACTATCCCTCAAGAAGCCTTGGAAACCGAGAAGTACAACGATCCATTCGTGCTACAACCCAGGACAGTAGTGCCTGCGCAGTTTGCAGGAGGTGAGTACTCCTTAGAGAGCCCATTGAGTACCAAGGACGAGGGCAAGGGTTACACTTGGAATAACAGCGGGATCTACAGGCATTTGTATTCCAACGTGCCCAGCAGATATCTCAGAAACTCATTCATTCCCTACAACGAGGAAAAGGACAAAAAGGAAGCCAGCAGCAATGTCCTGGATCCGTTGATCACGAATGGAGAGATCACTAGTCGTCTTGTCCAGTTTACGAAGAAATACCACTTGGCAGACTACGTTAGACTGAGATCAGAAATTGTCAATGTCAGTAAGAAGGGTGGAAGCGGAAAGTGGGAGCTTACAGTGAAACAGAAATCACCAGACGGAACTTCTCGGTGGTATTCTGAATCGTTTGATGCGGTCATTGTCGCTTCTGGACATTACTCTGTGCCTTATATTCCTCACCTCAAGGGCCTTTCTTCTTGGAACAAGAAGTTTAACTCGAGTGTCTTACACTCGAAATCCTTTAGAGATCCAGAGATCTTCAAGGACAAGGTTTGTCTTTTTATTGGAACTGGCCTTAGTGGGATCGATATCTTGCAGTATGCGTTTCCCATCGCTAAGCAGGTGATCGTCGCAAGGTTCCCGGGCAAGGAGGAGATATATGAGTGGCTAACCAAAGCGGCAAACTCTGATGGTATTGTGGTGAAGCCAAGAGTGAAGACACTAGACGCATTTAATGACAGGACGGTGACTTTCGAGGATGATTCGTCAATTTCCAATGTGGATTATATCATTCTGTCGACTGGTTATCACTGGCATTATCCCTACTTGGACTCTACAGAAACCGGCATTGAGGTGCTACCCAGAAGTGGAACTATTCCAGATGGGTCTTCCATGGTGGACGGCCTGTATCTGAACTCTTTTTCCCTGAGAGATCCTACGCTGGCCTTCGTTGGTGTCACTGTTACTCCATACAAATGGCCTTCTTTCGAGTTGGCTGCTTCTGTGATAGCTGGAGTATGGGCGAACAATAATGAGCTGCCCGATCAAAAGGAACAGATAAGCTCGGAACAAGAGAAAAAGGCTGATAAAGGTAACTCCATTCTGTTCCACTACTACCCTGTTCCGGTATTCTCGGAATTTGTGCAGAAGGTCTCCAAGTTCTTGCCTGCTGGAAGAAATGCTTCTGATATCTTTGACGACAAGCATATTGACGATATGTATGCTTCTATGGCTACTGCAGAGAGATTGTTTTACGAGTTGAAGAACAACAAAATCGCAGTGGAAGATACACTGGAGAAATAAGAGACTCACTTTTTATAGATCGTGATACTAAATTTTAAAGCAACACTAAGCACCAAATTTCTTGAGTAACGCATTTGTAGGGGCTATCTCTGCGGTTGTTTTGCTTGAGAAGGCCGCCAGAATCTTTTAATCGATATTAATCCGCCCCTCAAAATTTCCATCACGGGCAGATGACGACCTCGTTGCCAGTGGCTACGAACAACTAACTCTCAGTACAATGCAAACCACTTCTCCCGTACCCTGCAGCTTCCACAATTCTCAATACTACACTCCTTCCCTCATCGGACCTAGAATCGAGAAAGCTGGGAGCCCCTCGAGAGACAGCCGAGATACATACAGCACAGCAATCACAAGAGCTTTTACAACTAAACGAATGCAAACTTGTCGCCACAATACGTTACTACATATCTAGGCGAATAAGAAGCTTCAAGACCTTGAAAAAAGACCCAATTTACAACCCAAATGGTCTCGCAAGACCACTCGACCATCAATAGCCTACGAGCTTCCAACATGTTCTCAGTTTTCTTGTCAAGTCTTCCAGTAAATCCTGTCGATCACCTCGAGAAAGTGATCTTCGGCCAAGCCTTGGCAAAACACACATTGTGTTCCAAACAGGTAAAATCCGCAAGACGTCTGTCTTTCGATGTCGTAATTTGAACAAGAAGTTGCAATGATAGTGCCAGTCTAGATAATGGGCACTTTAGTCACAAGGAGTTGACAACTAGATAGGTTATAATAGGTTTCGTATAAATAACGAGGACGAAGGGGCAAACCGGTAGCGATGCTCAAGACAGTTCCTGGAGTTTAATATGAGTACAGTGCTGAAATCATTGAATAACTAACTTGTTGTACTTAGTTAACAGTCAGATTCAGAACTGAATGTTACTTGTTCTATTTAGGATAGAATAACTAGAACTACAGATTGGATTTCCTTGGATCTAGCTAATTGACCTCGTATTTATACGTTTCAATTCTGTAACTTTGTCGACGGATCAGTAGCATCAAGTGAAGGATTTTCACTTGATCGTACGATTAGAATCGAACGACTTCTTCAGCTTAGTAGTGGCTGTGGCTCTTAGTCTAAGCCGTAGTTAACTTGGTGGATTACTGTATATTAGTCCACTATAATAATTGTCCAGAGTCAAAGTGGCTAATTTTCCTTAGATGGATCTGGAGGGGTGTTCATTCCTTAGCGTAGTTCTGAAACACATCTTGACTTCTCCTGGACTGTCAGTCGGGTGTTGTGGATTAACTTAGTTGTCACAAGCTTACATCAACTTGTGTTACAACAGATATTTAAAATTTTATGTTGATTTATGAACAACGACGAGTATCAGATACTCAGGAGCATCCACAAGACAGAATAAAGAATTCCATCTCCCCAACTGGATATGTAATCCCAATTCAATATATCCAAGGAATTTGGAAGACTTAGTTCTGTTGGAGTGTCGAATATTTTGACGCTGGTGCGCAACGCATAGATTTTTTTCAACCCCTAAGCAAGACCCACCTGTCGATACTCGCTACCCTCGGAAAGCTCGTCTAGAGACTATCGAAGCTGGCCGCCAATGTACAAAAGTTTGCCCTCAGCTGTCACAAATCTTCTAATCGACAGTCAGCATCAGAAACAAAAAAGCTATTATTATAGCTGTTCCCGTCTTTTCCTGGGAAAACGCTGGTCAAAGAAGTAACTAAAAAACCCTTAGGCTCTGGGTTTTAGAAGCTTGTAAATTATGCGGAGAAAAAGACACTGATTGAAAAAAAAAGACCCCCCCCCCCCCCCAACTATTGTTCAAAATCCAAACAGATAACAGGTCACACATCAATTCTAAACATGCCTCTACGCGTTACTTAGAGGAAATTTCAACTGTTGAGTCATGCCAAGAATTTCAACTCTAGATCAAGCTTAAAACCAATGCAGGTCTGCCAGGATTAAAATCGCAAGTTTGAAAAGTAAGCGATGCTTATAGCTCAAAATTGGCCTGGATACCACCAAAGACTTATTCTACCGAGTTATTAGAACGTCGCAAAATTCATCGTCATTTTCATTTATTCAATTACTTGATGCGATACTTGGAAAGTTATTGGAACGCCAGATCTACATCACTATGCCATGGGAGCAGATTGTATCCGGCCTCGAGATTATCAATTAATTATTCGCTGAAAGGCGTATGGATAGAACCCGCCAGCAAACGTAAGACATCTACCTACGCAGTAGAAAAGATCTTCTGGTCCTCTAGAGGTGAGTCTTGACGCAACCTTAAGCAGCGCCTTTTTGTCGCGGGAGGGGTTGCCTAAGAGACGGACCAGCCACTGAAACATTTATCATACACAAACTTGAGATCCATCGGGAAGAAGCTAGTCCTGTTTAAGCAGGATGAGAGATGATACTTCTCCTGGCTCTAATGAAGGTAGAATGCAGTGGTGACAGAAATGACTGATACGGGAGCTAGGTATATCGCTGTTGATGGCTACCTGATTGATGCTGTGGAGGGAAAGTCAGAGTACAAGGTAGTTGGCTACCAGGGCGCACGTTTCAAGATGACAAAAACAGAGAGGATACAATTTGACGAGTTAGACCTAATTGACGTGGGTGCTTATCTGTCTTATGAAAGTGATTTGTTCCATTGCTCTTCGGAGCGATTGTTCGAGCAGATCTCTACCAGAAGCGTGTCATTTTGGGACCAGAAGGAACCGAGGGCAACCAAAGTTGTCACAGCACGAACCCGCGCAGGATTCAAACGTGATAGCAGGAGTGAGAGTGTTATCCCGATAACCTACCGTAATAACCAAAAAACAATATCTAAGATACAGTGAGGGCTTTGGCGGGTACGCGGTCAGGAAACCTTTTAATTTCAGCGGTCCAAAAGCAGTCTTTCGGCCCCACTATAGCCTTCGAAGGAGTATAAACGAGCTTTGTTGCGATCTCCTCGATTTCAGAGATATTTCATTCACAGACGCTGACTGTGCTATCCTCAAGGAGTTTTCTCTGCGTAAGTGGTACTACCGGGATCTCTCAGTCCGTCTGATGGAGCACTGCTACCAGATGACATCAGTTCGGGGAGAGCATTCTGAGGGTTCTCTGGGCAAGGAAGGGTTTGCGTTTCCAAGGCACGAACCTGAGGTTATTGAGGAATAGCAACGTTTGCACCGTTCCTTTTCATGCTGTTACAAGTAAACAGACTATCGATCTTTTCAAATTATAAGAGCGCAGGGTATCCCGAAATAAACACCAGAGAGTTGCGGCGATTGGTAAAACTTACGAGATGAACCTAAGCTTTTTGTCAAACCTATTTGTAGGTATGCTCACCGGTAAAGACTCCTTAGGTATCATATTTCGTGTGCTTGTCAGATGCTGTGCGATAAAGTTTGATAATCTCAGCCCAAAGGAAACTAGAGAGGCAGAGTCTGCCCGGAGAATCAAAAAACATGGAGGCTGTCATCAACTTCTTTGTAACCCAGTGCACGGTGAGTACCAGTGCGTATAGAATATTCGACGATGGCGACGACGGGATATGGCTAAAGGATGTTTACGACCTGGTAACGTTCGAGGAAGAGAACGTCATAGAAAATGGGATCTGGTTGGGTCCAGTGACTCATGGAGTTTTAATTGCTGAAGAGTTGTTCGATAGACAGTATATCAGATATTTCCATTACGAGTGCACCTCAGGCATCGCACAACTGCTAAAAAAGCTAGACGAGGTATTTCGGATGTCGCCTATCAGTGAAGTTGTTAATCGAGTTCTTAGGGACAAAGATGTATCATTTAGCGAGGAGAGTCGTGTAAGATATGATAGCTCACTTCTTGACTTGATTCCTGGAAGCTGCCACAAAAAGCTACACCCGTTGGTTCGAAGGAAACTTACTATGGAGACAGTCACCGAGATCAATCGTGTCTGGATTAGATAGCGCATTTTGATGTGGATGGTGTACTTTGGCGTGGTACAGTCTTACCAATTCTCAGACCTGCAGTGCATAGCTTACAGCGGACCACTGAGGAATGTGCACGTTGATAACAAGTACGGTCGTCTGCAGATATACACTTACGACAGGGCCAGGTCATCGAAACCCATCCTCAAGACAATGGACGATGTGGCCTCAGGGCATCTGTTCTACTTCATCGTGGTCTTGAGACAGCTACAGGTGAGGGTACTTCGCAGGGGTTGCAGAAATATTGAACATGGTCAAATAAATGAGCTGATGAGCGACAAAGAGATTATACTGGACGGACTGTTAAAGCATGTCTTTCATGATACCAAGATACGGACTTTGACCAGCTTCTCGATGTTCAATGTGTACTCGACTAGATTTCCTACCAGGAAAAGAGAGAGACTGGATTTTGAAGAAATAAGTACTGGCATGGTTGCCTTGATCAAGAACTGTGTTACACCTCTACCAGGGGAGTTTTTGGGCGAGCAATTTTCGATGGTCCATGAAGCAATGATGGACCACCACAGTGTCGACAGGTCATTTTGTATGACTGGTCTCGACAATTTAACTTCGCATGGTATGACAGGTAAATCAGTGCCCCAATTCCAGGAACTTGTATCAAGGAGCTGGATCTGGAGGAGGATCCGATGGGATGGATTAGCAAAGATTTAGATGGAGATGTGGCTTTGGCGGTGGGTACCGAACAGAAAGGGAAAATACGGAATCAAACATGGATGAGGATTTGTTTTTCCTTAAGAATGAATTATGGTAGAGCTAGTTTGATGCCGATAACTTTCACACACACAAAGTTTTTTCAAGAAGTACGATTGTACTCTCCGCCACAGTAGGCATTGCTGTGTATACGAAGGGCTCAAGAGCCGATAGATTGGATCCATGTTACAGAGAGAGACGAACGACGAAACGTCTATACATCGACGCGAGCATGAAAAGTACCTGGTAGGCGCTATGGGTTGCGCCATGATTCAAGTCTTAATCGAAAGCGCGAGCTTTGAAGGCGCGTCGCCTACGCATGGCGTTAGCGAGCATTCGCAAGAGAAAGAAAAAGCAGGTGCAAAATCAAAGAGATCGCAGTCAATGAAGGCGACATCGAAAATTGACATTCTTCGAACAATAACCTCCCAAGTCGCTACGTGAATTTTTTTATTTGGCGATGAGCTTTAGCACCATCTGAGTAACGCTGGCAGATGGCCCATGAAGAAGCCGTGTGCATCCTGTTTCCAAACGGCGCTTGTAACCTTTCCTTTCCAAGACTCTCTCTCAGCTGCAGAGAGGTATAGCGAGTTTGAACGAACAGCACGTTCAGGACAGCGCAGGGAAGTCGGGCGATTTTCCATTGTCGATTTTTGGAGACATCGCTTTTTGCAGCATTGGTCCCAAGTTTGTTCATATAAAAGCATGCTTGTAGTGGTATGAGCCCAAAATTTGATTGATCAAGGTGACATCGCGCTCCATGTTGTTCAGGATATTTATTTTAGCATTTGCGTTCATCTCTCAATTGGCCGCAGCAGCTGCCCCGGAAACGACATTCTTACTCGACAAGGTTGAGCGAGTCTCTCTTTACTCGTGCTATGTCGGGTTAAGGAATTTACCGTGAGACTTCAAGATTCCCAAGGGAGGCGACCATGTATGTTTATATGATCCAGCAGTTGCATCGCTATTGTACTGCATGTATCAGAACATCGGAGAGCATGGGCATTCAAACAGGACACTCGAAAGTAGCTTCAAAACGTGAGGAGCTTTTGTGGAGGTAAAGTCAAGAACATGACCGATGCGGACTTTTATGGCAAACTGAACAACGGTACGATGTACATTGAAGACAAACAGATACCAGGTGCCAACATTAGCTACCCTGTGAAAGTGAATCCCAAACTCAGAAAGGGATACTTTCAAGCCTACCACGGTTATTATTATAATCGCGATGTGGGTAATTACTTTGGCGGTTACTTGTGCGCTTATTTCGTGGGAGTGATGCTTCTCGCCGGTGCGGTTCGCTTCTTGAAACATACTCCATTGCAAAACACTATACTAAAGCTGAAAATAGTGAACTATCTCAGAGGGTACGGTATGATCCCCTGCTTGAGCAAACTTCACGCACAGCCTTTTGAATATTTCAAAGTTGTAAGTGGTTACCTACCAACGAGGTTTGAAACTCTGGTCGTGTTGGGATATCTAATTTTACACACCGTATTCATGGCTTGCAACTATCAGTATGATCCATACAACATTATTTTCTCGAGCAGAGAGATCCAAGTGGCTCGTTTTGTGGGAGACAGAAGTGGTGTTTTATCATTTGCACACTTCCCGCTCATTGTCTTGTTTGCCGGAAGGAATAACTTCCTTGAATGGATCTCGGGGATACCGTTTACTTTCTTTATGACGTTCCACAAGTTAGTTGGGAGAATTATGTTTCTGGATGCAGTCATTCATGGGGTGGCATACACGCGATACGTCATTCTACAGGGCACCTATGCCAGAGTCATCAAGCGAGCATACTGGCACTTTGGTATTGTTGCGCTTGTCTTTGGAGGTGTTCTCTTGCTGCTGTCTTTTGCATACTTCAGAAGACGATACTACGAAACCTTTTTGGTAACGCACATCATATTCGGAGCGCTTTTCTTCTACGCCTGCTGGGAACATGTTGTGTCTCTCTCGGATATCGAGTGGGTTTACGCGGCTATCGCTATTTGGTGTGTTGATAGGCTTGTTCGAGTAATACGGCTGTTCTTCTTTGGTTTCCCAAGGCCAACTTTCAAGTAATCCGTTCTGATCTGGTTCGCGTTACGATACCAAAATGCTCCAAGTTATGGAAAGCGAAGCCTGGGCAGTACGTTTTCGTACACTTTTTGCATCCCCGCTTCTTCTGGCAGTCACATCCGTTCACCGTTATGGACAGTTGTTTAAAGGATGGGGAGTTGACCGTTTTCTTTCGCCAGAAGGCGGGTGTTACTAAGTACATGAGAAGCATCCTCGCCAAGAACAACGAAGAGATGACAATGAGAGCTGCTGTTGAGGGCCCATACGGGACGGCCTTCCCAGCACATCACTTTGACAACGTTCTGCTTCTAGCCGGTGGTGTTGGCTTATCAGGGCCGATCCATCATGCAATTGATCTGGGAAAGAGATGTGCTGCCAGCGGGAAGAAAAAGATACAGCTAGTAGCTGCTGTCAAGGGTGTTGAGGTCTTGAAGGCATTTGGACCTGAACTAATGGTTCTGAAGGATCTAGCAGTTGATGTCCACATATATGATACCAGCAAGAAGTCAACTTCTCAGAGTACTTCGGCCAGTGATGACGACGAAGTTCAGATCAAAAGTGAGGAAGTAGAACAGAAAGAGATCGAAATAAACCATTCGGGGAGTCCGCAAGCCACTTATTCGAAGAGTGGCTTTGCTGCCGACCTGGGCTTTGCCTCATTCCATCCAGGCAGACCTGACAGCACGAAATTGTTGACTGACATGAGTGGTCAACCAGGTTCATTGGCAGTTGTATGTTGCGGACCTCCTCTATTTGTCGACTCGGTCAGGAACGCAACCGCAAAGCAGATTATAGAGAATCCATCATCTGTCATAGAATATTTCGAAGAGTATCAATCTTGGTAGGTATCCAGCCTCATGTATTTATTATCACTCTAACATCATTATATGTAATACTACTGTGCACCTCAATTTTAGATACAAGTGCGCTTCTATACAGGCCAAGATAGTGAGCGCCTAAAGAGGCCCTCCGGTCAATGCTATTTGAGTTGGAGTTTAATATTATTTTCGCTTTGTTCTTAGTGCGTCCCTCAATAAATGGAATTATTACGTTGGTGGGAACAAAGTAAAAAAGTTCACTAGTGTTCACGATGAAAAGGGAAAGATTTGCAGCGAGAGCAGTTGCAAGGTTAGACAGGCCTGCCTGATCATCGACGCTTGCTTTCACACCGAAGGTGCCACATACCGTAAGTTCGATGCATTTGAGAGGGGTTTTTCCTGACTGCGGTTTCTCAAGCTGAAATTGCGGACAGTACTCGCAAGCACCTCGGGTTCAAAGGACTGGGAGATAGGGTTGAAGCGGTTCCTGCAGACCATTAGAAGGGCATGACAAGCTAGCCAACCAAGATGTTCGATGTGATAACGGAGGTTCCTCTGCAGCATGTGTCAAAAACCTCCACGGACCGCGAAGCCTTGAAGCTGCTTAAAGCTTCGTTTCAATGTGAATCTCATGCTCGAGCTGTGGTAGCAGTCGGTTCGAGTACTTGGAAGAACTCGCCAAACACAGTGCTAAAATCAAAGTTCGCATTGCCGTTACTAATTACCGTACAAGCCCTTCGATCAAAGGAACGAGCTCTTTCGAGCCAGATATTTATAAAAGAGTTTGATTAGGACGGCTTAAATTTCCATTGTCACTTAGCTCAAGAAAAGGCCAATCGAAGATGAAGAAAAGGGAGACATCAAAGCAGTCTCAGGCACCTTACAAGGCATTCAGGAATGAGTTTACGTGGTTTTACTATGAGTCTCGCAGATGGTATCCCCTGTGGGTTTTCATTTTAAGTGGTTTAGCAAGCTTCTTGCTGATGTTCAGAGTCCAGAGTACCTGTATGTTCTACGTATGTATCGTTTTTTGCCATCTGATGATCTTTATGGTGATCATTTCACCATCCTTGGTTGCTTTGCACAAAAGGCGTCTCATCCGTCGTCGTACTGCATTGTTAGCTTCGCTGGTGAGTAGGTTACAGCCTCGTCTTTCCCAGGTCGAATGGGACACTATTGCATGCGAGTTGAACGCTGAATTATACGATGAAGGTGTTTGGTACACCCCCTACGCCTTCTTTAATGGGGAGTCTTGTCGCCTGTTGTTCAGACAGTATATTTTGAAAGCTTACTACAAAAACGACAGATCTGACATCGAGAAGAATGGCGAGCGCCAGTGTGCCTTGGAATACACAGATACCATTCGTGAACTTTTCGAAGGATTCTGCAAGGACGGCAAATTACAATTATTACCAGAGTTCTCCAAGCTGCCGAGAGATTCGTCAAAGAGTAAGCTTGCGTTCAATCTTGGCTATTTCAGAAACTTCAACTGCTATCTCTGGACTGTTAACAATTATTTCATATTTTGGAGTTACTTGAACACTCCGTTGCGAGTGCTTATCATTACTGTTGTGGTTCTCGGCCTGAATGTTTTCGACTACCACCAATACACTCTATCGAAGTTCTCCAAGCTCGGTGTAGATGATAGGATGCGGATTTTGGCTGATATAATGGTTCCCAGACCCGAAACGACGATGGTTGGGCTCAGTTGACCGGACGGTCAAATCAGCGGTTACGTGGTCAAGGAACG
Source organism: Torulaspora maleeae (assembly GCA_003708055.3). NCBI lineage: Eukaryota > Fungi > Ascomycota > Saccharomycetes > Saccharomycetales > Saccharomycetaceae > Torulaspora > Torulaspora maleeae. Next base: position 1,558 of record PPNA03000008.1, on the reverse strand, counting down.
TAGACGGCCCCTCAAGAGCTTTTCAATGACTGCGAGGAGTACAAGAGTCTCTTCCGAAACATCGCTCGCGTGGGCGGTCCTAACCGTTTGATTGAACTAGTACCTCTTGTCGAAGATGTAAAGACCGCGTTGGAGGTCGGTGAGTCAAAAAGCCTTTTACAACTATAATAGTCATTTCTTTGTCCATTGCTTCTCTCACCCACGAAGGGTAGAGTTCCACAGGAACTCCCTGAGCAAATACTCGACTCAAGACTCTTTCTTCAGCATTGTTCGGGTCACGATCGGAGTTGTCGAATCGGTCTGGCACAATTTCATCCAGTCCGATGTCATTAGGTAACCGACAAACTTTATAATCCATGTGTTGAACCGGTTAGAACTGTTCAAACTGCCTGGCAGCCTAATGAACTTGCCTGACTCCTTTTGGTGTCTTTTTTTGTGAGCGTCCTGGTGAATCCTTTGTTCAGATATCAGGTTAGATATTCTGTCTTGTCGACCCGTTGAGTCATTGGTTGAAATACCCAAAGATGTTTCTAACGAAAGAAACTCGCTCGTAAACAGATCGAAACGTATACAAGTAAAGCAGGTCAGAGGAATGTCGATCCTTTCTGCAGAAGCTCTGATTCCTTGTATACACTGGTCGGCAAAACGAAAAGACTTGCGATCACTCTCGACCAAAAAGTCGCTGTTGAAGGCTAGTTACCACAACCTTAGGCTCAAGCGACATCACACGACCCTTTTTTTGAGTTAATACAGTTTGTAGACTTGAGAATACTTCATGGAGCAGTTTGCTTCTGCGAACACCAGTTAAGACAAACTTTCAAGCACGAGAAGGAAAGCGAATCAAATCAATACAGTCACAACTATTCAATGAAATACTCAGAGTATCGGCTGCGATGTCCTTTGTGTTGTTTGTCACCCCTCTGCCCTGCGCCATATTATGTTTAGGTCAGCTCGTCCTGTGTTGGATGGAAAATAGACATCCCAATGCGGAAAAGCAAGGTCAGAGCTACCAAGCAAGAACGAAATCGAGAAAAACTTATGTCACGTGAGCCCCAAAACAATGCTAGATCACAGCCAGCAGCTCCGTGAATAATGACCGGACAACGCTCTCGACCAAGGAACTCTTTCAACCAGAGAGCTTTGGGTAAGAAGACAGAACAAACAGAGACAAGAGCCGTCTAGCGTGAGGCAGCATAAGTTTTTCAAATTTGAATTCCCTCCACGCTTGGTTCTTAGACACAACTGACACTCACATGAGTTGACAGAGTACTTTCTGAGAGCACCTGACTATTGGTGGGCTCAATACAAAGAAAAACAAAGAGCTGGGAATCACCACAACCACCAGTCTCACAGCAAACCAAAGCTCATTGGGAGGTGACAGAACTCTTCTTGCAAACTGAAACACAATAGAACATTCTGTAACCAGGAGGTCGGTACTGCTGCAACCGCTTAATGCTCAATATTTGTAAGGGAGTTTGGCCGAGTGATTTAAGGCGTCAGATTTAGGTTGCAGCAGCTTAAGATCTCTGATATCTTCGGATGCAAGGGTTTGACCCTT